>JAJOZX010001634.1:407500-817035 GCA_023014485.1 Bathynomus jamesi
TGTTCACATACGACGTCTGCTCTCGTCTTTTACCGCGGTATCATAATGAAGGTGAAAACTCTTTGGAGCGCATTACCACTGGAGATGAAACCTGGATCCATCACTATGAACCAAAACGCAAACGACAGAGCATGCAATTGAAGCATCCAACATCTCCCGTTGCAAGGAAGTTCAAAGCGCAGCCGTCAGCAGGTAAAGTTATGCTAACACTGTTTTGGGATACACGAGGCCCTATCCTTGAACATTATCTAGAGCGTGGAACTACAGTAACGAGTGCATCGTATTCTGACATGCTTCGGAATGAGTTAAAGCGAGCAATTCGCACAAAACGGAGAGGGAGTTTGTCGGAAGTGTTATTTTGTTACACGACAATGCGCGCCCTCATACCGCTGCACACACTAGAAAATGCCTTCAAGAACTTAAATTTGAAGTTCTCGACCATCCAGCCTACAGTCCAGACCTGGCACCTTTGGATTTTTACCCGTTTGGACCACTAAAAGACACTTTGAGAGGTCAGCGATTCCAAGGCGATGCATGACTGGCTACGCACACAGCCAAAAACATTCTTTTGTGATGGCATTAGGAAGCTTGTAGATCGCTGGACTAAGTGTATTGAGAAACAGGGAGACTATGTTGATGAGAAGTGATGTGTTAGTCTATCAGATGTGAAAATAAAATTCTGAAAATAAAAAGTGCGGATACTTATTGAATTACCCTCGTATATACTCGTATGAAAACTGACACTAAAATTTAATATTAATTCTATCTATATGATAACCGAAAAAATTATAAACCTTTGCTGTGAATACATTTAATTTGAAGGTGTTTTTCTAATATATATATATAATATAATAAAAGCTTTGGTTAGCTTCCTCCCGAACTGTTCATTCTGACGACGGTCAAGCTTTTCACTCCACCTTAGACCTACAGTTTAACGTGGAATCCGAACCACGCCCCATCAGCACCCCAGCGTCTTAACCACTAGGCCACCTAGGGTACCCATTTATCTACCAACCACTTTCTTTATTGTGTGGAAGGATGAACAGCTGGGTTTTGCTGCGCGCCAGCCGCCGTCGGGTCTCGAACCCGGGGCCGATGGATTTGTAGTCAGCGACGCTAACCACTACACCACCGAGGCGTGTGTATATATATATATATATGTGTATATATATATATATATATATATGTGTGTGTGTGTGTGTGTGTGTGTGTGTAAATTTATGCACTCTTTAAATTTATTAAATCTTCTTGTGAACTCAGTTTTTGGATTATGATTATTATAATAATAATTATTATTATTATGAGGTAAAGGGCAATTTTAATGCGTTTTGAACGTTAAAATCGCATTTGTTTTGCGATGGAGTTTGGCAATGCTCCGGTTCTTGAACACGTAGGAGCCCATCTCCGAAAACACCCGGAACTGGATTGGCGCCGAGTAATTCTTTTGAATGTGCTTCAGAGCCGGGAGGGGGGAGCTGGAGCTGGAGTTACTGAAGTTACGTGTAAGTATCGCTTTTTTCCGCCTTAATTTTTCTAGTGTGGTTATTGCGCTTCCGTCTTCCTATTCAATGAAGTAAAATATGATGGATGGCACGAGCGTAAAAATTTCTCCGTCTTTATGGTTTTCCGAACTGGAGCGGGAGTTAAAAGTAGTCGGAGGTGGAGAACTGATGAGGTAGGTTGGCTTCACTTTTAAAACGAAGCCAAATTCAGTTTTAAAACGAAGCCAAATTCAATTTTAAATCCGAGCCAAATTCAATTCTAGAGAATAAAATCACGACCATTTTTAAGGCAAAGTCAGCTTCAATTTCGCTTCAAAGAGAAGTACGTACAGTATCTGACTTCTATTAGATCCTATTGCTTCTTTTAAATATCATAATGAAATATTTGTAAAACATTCACTTTATTTTTGAATGTTGTACCAATGTTATCCTCCCGTTTGGACAAAACATTTTCACATTAAAATAACGTACCACATTTCATAAAAGGAATGAAATAAATGGTTGTCAAAGTTGGTACCGCAAATAACGTTTTCAATCAGAAATTAATATAATGTTACCATTGTGTTCAGTATAATATTACATAAATATGTAATTCTTATAATCTATAAAAACCTTAAAAGGAACAAATCAGGTCCAAGATTCTCAAATTGTAATTGTTATATTGATAATAAAAACCCACTCTAATAGACAGAGTTTATTTCCACAACAGTTTCGATGCCCACTGGCATCCTCTTCGGGTGGATACAGAAAAACGAATTGTGGAAAGCGCAAAAAATGTTGTGGAAATAAACTCTGTCTATTAGAGTGGGTTTTTATTATCATATTGTGACTTTCACGTAGAAAAAAGTGGTTTTTTTTTGCATTTTTTAATTGTTATATTGTTATTTCATAATATGAATATGCTCTCTCTCTCTCTCTCTGTGGTGTAGTGGTTAGCGTCGCTGACTACGAATCCATCGGCCCCGGGTTCGAGACCCGACGGCAGCCGGCGCGCAGCAAAACCCAGCTGCTCATCCTTCCACACAATAAAGAAAGTGGTTGGTAAATAAATGGGTACCCTAGGTGGCCTAGTGGTTAAGACGCTGGGCTGCTGATGGGGCGTGGTTCGGATTCCACGTTAAACTGTAGGTCTAAGGTGGAGTGAAAAGCTTGACCTTAGTCACAATGAACAATTCGGGCGGAAGCTAACCAAATGTGTTGTATATATATATATATATATATCTATCGGCCTATATATAAAACCTTGGTTTTGCATCCACCCGAATTGTTCATTCAGACGAAGGTCAAGCTTGTCACTTCACCTTAGACCTACAGTTTAATGTGGAATCTAAACCACGCCCCACCGCGGGCGGTCAGAAATTACAAAGTCCGCACCCAGACTCACTCTCACGACCTCCCGATCAGCAACCCAGCGTCTTAACCACTTGGCTACCCAGGATACCCATTTATCTACCAACCAATTTTTATTGTGTGGAAGGATGAACAGCTGGGTTTTGCTGCGTGCCGCCTGCCGTCACCGACTCTCGATCCCGGGGCCGCTGGATTCGTAGTCAGCGATGCTAACCACTACACCACCGAGGCGCATATATACACACACACAAAGAAAAGGTCCTTAAAATATCGATCCATACCCATCTCGTTGACTCATGCATACCCATCCAGGACCGAGCAGGTACCCCATGCCCAGAGGCTTCCAAAAATACCAATTGGTAGTGCGGAAATAGACGTTATCTCTTTTGCATAAATTAAGCAAAGGATAATGGCTACCAATAAGAAAAAATGTATAAAATCATATAAAATTTCATATATATATTATATATATATATACCAAATTTCTTAAAAAGATAACAAAGCCTTAATAAATATATAACTAAATAATATTATTTATTTATATATATATATATATATATATATATAATATATATATATATATATATTGGTAATTAAATATTCTGCGCACAATCAAAGAGTAATTTAAGACGTTACGAATTAAAATCGTATCCTTTAAAAACTTTTTTTCCTTTTTATGTTCGTATTTCTCGAATGCGGTTGACTACATGCACGCACATAAAAAACACGTTATTTTCTTTTTTTCTTCCGTCCGTAAAGAAGAAACACATTTGCGTACTTCCAAAAGTACACATTGTACTTAAGTGTACAAAAAATAGAAAAAAAAAGAGTAGAAAAAGTAATTTAAGGAAACTCACCTGTCGTCTTGGAGACGCTTATGTTGACACCAGTCCCATCATCAGGCAGATCCAACGAGTGAGGATCTTCCTCATGAAATGGTTCAGTAGGGAGTTGCTGCCCGGTGTCCTTGAAATGTGCCGAGGCCGTTTCGCGAAGGTCCTCTTGATTTCCCCTCAGAAATTGGGGGGAGACGAGGCGCAAAAGGTGTGGGCTGGAGGGGTTTTGGGTATGGGCGGAAGTGTCACCATTTGTTTTGGCACTGGCGCTTAGGAACCACGCAAATAAATAATGGAGGTACGAATGGCTTTCGCTACTGTTGATATCATCGATATTACTATCATCATATTTATTATTACTATTATTATTATCGTGTATAGTAGTAGTAGTAGTAGTAGTATCACTTTTATTATTAAAATAATTTCTATTATAATTATTATCGCTATTATCTTTATTATTACTATTATTATTATTATTATTACTTTGTTTATTATCGTTATTATTATTATTTATATTACTTTTATTATCACTTTTATTTTTATTATTATTATTATTATTACTACTAAAATGTTTACGATTACTATTTCTATTATTATTATTACTATTATTATTATTATTACTCTTTTCGGAGTCGGTCCTTGAGTCACTTTTACTTTTCTTACTTTTATTATTATTACTTTTATTTGAAAGTGACTCACTTCCAACAGGTTCAATCATGTAAACGAGATGACCCACACGAATAACTCCTCTCTGCAAACAGAAATAATAACACCATTAAAATAGCGTAAACAAAATTAATAAATAAATAAATACATACATATATATATATATGAAGAGAACTACCACGTAAACATACATTTACTTAATAGCGCCAGACGTTTCGGAAACCATAGTTTCCATCTTCTGTAGCTAAAAAAGGTCAAAAGTTACTATGAAAAACTACAGTTTAAAAATAGAAATATTTACAAATAAAAATTTAAAATTGCCGTTGTAACCAACCTGAGGGCCTCGATACTAAACTATAAATGAGAGACGGTGCGCAAAAATGGTCGGAAGAAAAAGTTGGTTGGTTATACGTATTGTATATAATTTGGTGGAGGTAGAAAGTTCGTTAAGCGAGGATTTGAGTCGGTGTATGTTGAGGGATTCCAATATCGTAAAATCATTTGTCCAAAGGTGAAAACGTTAAAATTTCGAAATTATCCAAAATAACACGATGTGAATATCGTTGACGGTCGTCTCTAATATGTGAAAATTCTCGTTTTCATACCCGTCTATACGTTCTGAAAGAAACGCATCTACATTCGCGAACCCTCCGCTCGAGATACGTAGAAGCGTTTTACCTACGAAGCTGGTATTGCTGTCAGCGCGCTGGAAAAGATAAATAACGGAAGCTTTGAGATATTTTGGGAGGGCTTCTTCGCGTTTTAAGATAGACTGTATCGAGGACGTATTGGTAGATATAAACTGAAAATTACATTGGGAAAGGTCTGGACGAGGACAGATTTCATTAAAGATATAATTTTATGCCACTATTTGGAATACAGTCACGTAAAATGATATCTTTATCGCGAAATGTAGATGCGTTTCTTTCAGAACGTATAGACGGGTATCAAAACGGGAATTTTCACGTATTATAAACGACTGTGAACGATATTCCCATCGTGTTATTTTGGATAATTTCAAAATTTTAACGTCTTCACCTTAGACAAATGATTTTACGATATTGGAATCCCCCCAACGTACACCGACTCAAATCCTCACTTAATGAACTTTTTACCTCCACCAAATTATCAGGTCATCCCATAAGTAATGTCGTTTTTTAGATCGGAATTTGAAGGACAAAAAAAACCTCAAATGAAACTTTTTAATCTAGTACAGGGATCACCAACCTGGGCGGTAGCGCCCACTAGTGGGCTCACATTAAAGGTAATTAAACATTTATTTCATTATTTATTTTATCGATTATGTTGATTTATTCTTTTTGATCTAAGGTAGGCGATAAGCTTTTTTAATTTTCAAAAAATTTTAAAAGTGAGCGGTGAACAAAAAAAAAAGGTTGGTGACCCCTGATCTAGTATATATTTTCCATCGGAATCAATGACACTCTGCCAACGTCCTACAAGCTTTTCAATGCCATGTTTATAAAATTCAGGCGGTTTTGAGGCAAAAAACGTACAAAGACTGGTGTGCAGGTCATCTAAAGAAGTATACTGTTTCTCGTCAAGATAGTTTTGCAGACTCCTGAAGAGATGATAATCTGAAGGCGCAAGGTCTGGAGAATATGGAAGTTTTTCCCACCCAAGCTCCTCAATTTTTGCAGAAGTGATCCGAGCGGTATGAGGACGTGCGTTGCCGTGGTGGAACACGATTCCTTTCCGATTAACCAAAGGAGGTCTCTTTTCTTTTAGTGCAGTGTTCAATCGATCCAGTTGTTGACAGTAGACTTGAGCGGTGATTGTTTGGTTGTGTGGTAAGGTTTCAAAGTGTATTACACCACCTTTATCCCACCAAACACTGAGCAACACCTTCCGAGGGTGAAGATTTGGTTTTGGCTGTGGTGTTGCTGGTTCTCCGGCATAAACCCACCGCCAACGGCGCTTAACATTCTGGTACAGTATCCACTTTTCATCACCAGTCACTAAACGGTGCAAAAACGGATCTTGGAGTTCACTGGAATGAAGAGCCGCGCTAATGTTTACCCGCATCCTCAGATTGTCGACCGACAATTCATGTGGCACCCATTTTCCTAACTTAGGCACTTTCCCGAGTTGTTGCAAATGTCGATGGATGGTGGACGGGGATGAATTGAGTTTCTGGGCCAATTCTTCGACAGTTGTTGAACAGTCTTCTTCAAGTGCGGCTAACAGCGGGTCATCATCAAACTCAGCAGGGCGTCCAGAGCATGCTGCATCCGTCAAACAGCAGTCACCATTCCTAAACTTTTGAATATCGTTGCCATAAACGTCCTGAATGTTTCGCGTTGCTTCAGTAGCACTATTCCCTTTTTTGAACTCGTAAAGCATTATATGCCCGATATGCTCTTCTGATACCATGTTTATGAGGGGTTCACATAAAGCAAAACACGAGTCTTCACTGGTCAAGGTCCGTAAAGTATGTAGCAAAACACGATAGATCTCCTCTTAGATATAACCTTCGGAAAATTTATGCTTAAACCGAGTAGGACTAGTTTAAACTTAATCTATCGTAAAAAACGACACTATTTATGAGATGACCTGGTCCTGATATACACAATATAACCAACCCACTTTTTCTTCTGACCATTTTTGCGCACCGTCTTTCATTTATAGTTTAATATCGAGGCCCTCAGGTTGGTTACAAAGGCAATTTTAAATTTTTATTTGTAAATATTTCTATTTTTAAACTGTAGTTTTTAACTGTAATTTTTAATTGTAACTTTTACCTTTTTTTAGCTACAAAAGATGAAATGGTTTCCGAAAAGTCTGGCCATATTCAATAAATATGTTTATGTGGTCTCTCTCTCTCTCTCTCTCTCTCTCTCTCTCTCTCTCTCTCTCTCTCTCTCTCTCTCTCTCTCTCTCTCTATATATTATATATATATATATATATATATATATTATATATATATACACAGATGTGTGTGTGTGTGTGTTGTGTGTATACAAAAATGATTTCTTGTAAATATTACAAGTAATAGAAAATATATATATATATCTTGAAATTATATATGACATAAGAGTTAAAAATGAGAGAGAGAGAGAGAGAGAGTTAATTAATTAATTATTAGCCCACCTGCATTCGAACCTACCTTCTAAACTTGCAGCAATTACCCCCCCCCCCCCCCCTCTCCCGTAAGAACTTAATTAAAATTGTAAATATACACCGTGTCAAAATTAAAAATTAAGACTTATTATTAAAATAAATAAAAATTAATAAAGTAAAAATAAATTTATCAATTTGATAAGTTCACACTTCGAGATGGAAATAACCGTGAGTTAAAAATTAAGTGAAGTAAATTTTTTCCACTTTTCGCCATTAAAACGGCCTTTTAGAAGAACGTCATCACGAGCAATAAACGTTTATTTATATTAACATACAAATTATTTATACACTTCGTAAAAAAAAATCAAAGCAGTGAAAGATATATTACTAAAATAAAACTCATTAAAAACCAGATTTGTCATCATTTTATATATATATATATATGTTTAAACACAGACCGTGCATGGAACAAGGAACTCTTCTGGGAAAATTAAATCCACTATAGTCCGAATAAGTAATGGTAAATGACAAATACCATAGTTTTTTCTTTTTCATGATTTTAGCCCGACGTGGGCAACGGGTCTCTCGCAAAGAGATCCCAAAAATATAGCTTCCCTCACCAGCTATCTGCAAAGCTGGATCCTGTCTGCTTTGCAGATAGCTGGTGAGGGAAGCTATATTTATGGGATCTCTTTGCGAGAGACCCGTTGCCCACGTCGGGCTAAAATCATGAAAAAGAAAAAACTATGGTATTTGTCATTTACCATTACTTATTCGGACTATAGTGGATTTAATTTTCCCAGAAGAGTTCCTTGTTCCATGCACGGTCTGTGTTTAACATATAATGTTCTCAGGGAACCATTCTGAGTTTGTGTATATATATATATATTATATATATCGTAAAGAACGACGCTTGTATAGGAGATATTCCGCGCAAGACGAGAAAGAAAGAACGGAACAAATGAAAAAATGAGGTAACAGTTGAATGTATATAATGTTACGGCATGCGGAAGGTGCCCCCTTGGGGCATTGGTTTCTGCGAGTATGTAGAAGTATTACGGCGTTTGGAAGAGTGAGGTCCATGGTGTAATGGTATCGCGTCTGACTGGCAATCGGAAGATCCCGGGTTCGATTCCCAGGTGGTTACCTCATTTTTTCATTTGTTCCGTTCTTTCTTTCTCGTCTTGCGCGGAATCTCCTATACAAGCGTCGTTCTTTACGTTATTTATACTGCGTGTTCTTTGCAGTTGAATGTATATAATGTTACGGCATGCGGGAGGTGCCCCCTTGGGGCATTGGTTTCTGCGAGTATGTAGAAGTATTACGGCGTTTGGAAGAGTGAGGTCCATGGTGTAATGGTATCGCGTCTGACCGGCAATCGGAAGATCCCGGTTCGATTCCCAGGTGGTTACCTCATTTTTTCATTTGTTCCGTTCTTTCTTTCTCGTCTTGCGCGGAATATCTCCTATACAAGCGTCGTTCTTTACGTTATTTATACTGCGTGTTCTTTGCAGTTGAATGTATATAATGTTACGGCATGCGGGAGGTGCCCCCTTGAGGCATTGGTTTCTGCGAGTATGTAGAAGTATTACGGCGTTTGGAAGAGTGAGGTCCATGGTGTAATGGTATCGCGTCTGACCGGCAATCGGAAGATCCCGGGTTCGATTCCCAGGTGGTTACCTCATTTTTTCATTTGTTCCGTTCTTTCTTTCTCGTCTTGCGCGGAATATCTCCTATACAAGCGTCGTTCTTTACGTTATTTATACTGCGTGTTCTTTGCAGTTGAATGTATATATATATATATATATATATGGTGTCTTATTTTAAATTAAATTTGCAAAAGTAATATATTAGAACTAAAACAACTGTTCAAATTGATGTCTCGTTTTGGGACCTTTTTTTTTCGGTTGCAGGTAGAATAATACGCAATGGCTAATATGAAAGCGAGTTACACTCGTGATCGTGATTTATTTCTTTTTGTGAGATTAAACCCCGGTTAATTGTTAACATACCCCAAAGTTTCGCCGAACGTCAAAATATAGCCCACTCCCGTGTGTACCGTCCTAATCTCCAACCCCAAAATAAATAATTCCATACGACGAAGTAACAGCGCCAAAGATATTAAAATTATTAATTATTTTCTCAATAATTAACTGCTAATAGTAACAATAATAAATTTTAACCAGTTTTCGACAAAACAGATGTCTGTGAAATACGACACGAGTGGGTGTATATATTATATATATATATATATATATATATATATATACGCATGGACGACTAAATGTATATATATATATATATATATATATATATATATTATATATATATATTAACATGGACGACTAAATGTATATATATATATATAACGCATGGACGACTAAATGTACAGATATATATATGTACATATGCACGTAAGTAGACACAAAAGGTGAGAGAGAGAGAGAGAGAGAGAAAAAGAAGCAAAAAGGAGTGCCAGACATAATAATAATAATAAAAAAAATACAATGACCTAAATAGACCGAAGAATTTTCGCCAAACTTTTTCCTCTCTGATTTTCTTTAAATTTCGTTTATATTTATATATATCCCTTAAACATGCTGATAATTTTTATAAAATTGATATTTAAGTTATCCTTAAAAATAAGCGTCGTTAACGTGGGGGGGGGGGGGGGGGGGGGGGGGGGGGGGGGGGGGGGGGGGGGGGGGGGGGGGGGGGGGGGGGGGTGCCAAATTATTTGATACTTCTTTCAACGAAACATTTTGAAACTTCATTATGGATAATGAATCGAAAACGGAAAAATTTTTCACGGTCATTATTTGAACGAATATCTTTGGAATAAATTGATAAATATAAAATTTTGTTATTTAATATATAATATATAATATATATATATATATATATATATATATATATATATAGTTCTTGCAGAATCTTAAATTTGCCTTACAACAGATATTTTACTGTTGCAAAAGTTACCTCCAAGATGTTCAGCGTTCAGCTTCACAAATGTTCGCTAACCACAATCTCTCGATCGTTCCGGAGGTAACGAGACGCGTTCATTACAATCTAATGCAAATAATTCAAAATTCAAACAATGCAATTGTCCAAGCTATTCATCAGTGCCGCTTTATGGGTTCCATAGAAGACTATAGACTTTTTGGTATGAAAGTGTTCGCCTACGACTCCAATTAACAACAACATTGCTATTTGTATTAAATATACATTTTATTATTATTTTTTATTGGTATTAGCTTTGGGTAATTTTTATTATTATTTTTTATTATTATATTTATTTCTTTTTTAGTAAAATAATTTTTAATTTTTTACTCCTTAATTTGTAGTCGTTTCCGGTTATTACCTTGATGAATATTGTACCTTTTTATGGGATTTATCTCCTCCAAATAAACATTATCATTTTAACGTATTTATATTCCAAACCAGATACTATTTTTTCGATAGTTTCAAATAGTATCTCCAGAGATCTTGTTATTTCTTTTAATAGAAAAAAAGGGCTTATATACAAGCAGCAATCGTCTGTGTGTGTGTGTGTGTGAAAGAGAGAGAGGAATACGAATGAGAGAGAGAGAGAGAGAGAGAGAGGAGAGAGAGAGAGAGAGAGAGAGAGATAAAAACTTTGATGGCACAGTTTTCAAGATTTGATTTCTCTGGCCAATTCAAGGGCGTCTCGTCTAATGTAGAAACTGGGTTCCTCTCCCTATAAAATAAATTACCGTCAACATTTAGTGCCGATTATGTGCTTGCGCTTAATGAGGCCAAAATAAGGTAGGTATATTCGCGCCACAATATGAGCAACAACAAATATACGGAAGTATGTCACGTACGTACGAACGAGAGGGATTGTTTGAGGGGGACGGGGTATAATAATAATAATAATAATAATAATAATAAAAATAATAATACGGCGGTGCTTTCCAGCCATTTTTTTTTCTTTTGGCCAAATATCTATCTGGGATTCGTTCGTTCCCTCGTACTACTTCTTCACCGAGACTCGCCTTAATCTCGTGGAAATAAAAGGTGTACACGATCAATCTATCGCCTTTCATAACGGATTCTTAGCAATTATATAACATGTATCACTTTATTTCGTTTACTTTTCCTGCTCAGCTCATTTATAACGACTTTTGGTATTTCATTTTCAACTTCGAGTACCACTTGAAAACCTCTTAAGTACTATCAGTTAAAAAATAGTTTTATAGGCTCGCTCACCTACGTGACACTTTGCTCTTCTTTGCTGCTTGTGAAGAGACGTAGTCGCCTCTGGAGTGAGTCCAGTAGCGGAGATTGAAACGTATTAAGTCTCGGTTAACCTTGGTTTTGATTCAGCCCGAATTGTTCATTCTGACGAATGTCAAGCATCTCACTGCGTCTTAGACCTACACTTTAACGTCAAATCCGAACCACGCTCCACCAGCAGCGCAGCAGCGTCTTAACCACTAGGATACCCAGGGTACCAATTTATCTACCAACCAATTCCTTCGTGTGGAAGGATGAACAGCTGAGTTTTGCTGCGCGCCGCCTGCCGTCACCGGTTCTCGATCCAGGGGTCGATGGATTTGTAGTCAGCGACGCTAACCACTACACCACCACATTGAATTAAAAAAGTATATTATGTATATACTGTGTGTGTATATACAGTATATTGTGTGTATGTGTGTGTGTGTGTAGTACATAATACAAACAGAAAAATGTTGGGCATGGATCACAGTTAAAAAATGCTTTTCCTTACGCCGTTACCTATAATGGGAAGAATGAATTCGGTTCGTGGTCAACCCGCATCATTTATTGGGAGGTTCTCCAGCAACAGGTTCTGATCGGATGGAGAGATACAGGTCTACGGGTCTACAGGTCGACCACGGAGCGAGAAAAACAATAAAAGTGTTTGAATTTTGCATCCAAATATCCATCCGATAACAGGTTTGATTACACACAAGGGATATTATATATATATATATATATATATATATATATATATCTATATATATATATATATATATATATATATATACCGTATCCCCATTATTATAAAACAAATAGTTCTCCACCAAAATCTCTAAACTGAAAAAAAAAAACTTTTCGCGACAATACTTTATGACCATATCTGTCAAAACTGTAAAAAAAAAAAATTCAGAAATTAACATATCATTATTGCAGCGATTCTGCCCGGCAAATAGAATCTAATATTAATAAAAATGCTGTTTGATTCTCATAAATCTGGGTGAAGAAGCTTCGCAATGATGCAAAATGATACAAAACCCATAAAAAGATGCAGAATTTTAAGCAGATTTTAATACAAAAATTATTTAAATTCCAAAATGAAACCAAAAAAAAATCTAAAAAAAACTAAGTTAACTATCTGTTACAATTTCTAGGTTCGATTTCTCTTACATACATATGTATGTATATGTATATATATGGTTATATTAAGTGAATTATTGATGTTGAGAGAGAGAGAGAGAGGAGAGAGAGAGAGAGAGAGAGAGAGGAAAAAACCATTTTTTAATTTAAAACAAAATTTAAAGAAAAAGAATAACTCACCTTGCGTACCCCCTAACCACACACACAACACACACACACACATATATATATATATATATATATATATATATATATATATATATATATACGCAAATGACGAAGGAATTCCTCTCTTCTGCAACAATCCACCATTCCCCATCCTATACCCCTTTGCGAATGATGCTTTTCGGATCAATATCCCAGCGCAATCTCCTTCGAAGGTTTTATGTAATAACGACATGCAAACCGAAAAGTAATAAACATCGAACACGGGGATAACAATGCATAAACAGATCATATATATGTAAACGATATACACGACACGAAAGCACCGAACACGAATCGAAAGAGAATCAGAAAACATTGGAGAAAACGACGTGCACAAATAGGGTACACTTAACAAAAAAAAAATTAATATTAAGAAACAATGACAAATAATGAAAACATTTACAAATAAACTGTAACGAAAACAAAAAATCAATAAAAATCCAACCAACTCCAAAAATATACCTCCAAATTTATACCCTGATACCCATATAAAAAAAATAAAGAAAAAAGCCAGTAAAGCAGACAAATAAAAACAAACCGAGAGAGAGAGAGAGAGAGAGAGAGAGAGAGAGATATTCTTTGCATGATGGTATATTTCACTTTCTAAGTTAGAAAGTATCCCAGAATACGTTGGAAAGCAACACAACAAAAAACAATTCATAGCATTCCCCAACCACAGCAAACAATACCATATTATATAAATAAATAACGCACACACACACACATATATATATATATATATGGTATTTGTCATTTACCATTACTTATTCGGACTATAGTGGATTTAATTATTCCCAGAAGAGTTCCTTGTTCCATGCACGGTCTGTATATATATATATATTATATATATATATATATATATAATATATATATATATATATATATGAATAGAACGACATAAGATTAAGGAACGTTCTGCACACGAGGGGAGAGATAACGAAATAATGAAAAATGAGGCGAACCTCATAATATATATATATATATATATTAGTGATGGATCGAGTGGTCGGTTTTTCACAACCGCGGTTGCGGTTGTGTTTGCGGTTGTCGAATTTTTTGCGGTTGCGGTTATCATATACTAGGAAAATGCGTAATTATTAACTGGATTTAGCCACTACAGTGCGATTTAGCCACACTTGGTACATAATTAATATAAATAGTATTTATTTAGTAAATACCTTATGTTGAACACAAGTTTTGCAATACACCGCTACCGCTATTTGTGTGTTGCAAAACTTGTGTTCAACATAAGGTATTTACTAAATAAATACTATTTAAATGAAGTATATTCTAAACTTATATAGCTATTATGAAGAATAGGTCAAATTAATTAAAACCATATTTTGCACTAAGTGTGTTACCAGGATGAGGACGAGGACCCATCGCACTGTTCATACCTACAACCGCAACCGCACTTATGGAACTGCGGTTACGGTTGCGGTTGTGAATTTTTGTGCGGTTGTAGTGCGGTTGCGGTTGCGGTTATTCGATCCATCACTAATATATATATAGGATATTTTTAACAACTCAAGCTTTTGTTTTTATTTATCCTCTCTCTCTCTCTCTCTCTCTCTCTCTCTCTCTCTCTCGCTCTCTCTATCTCTCTCTCTCTCTCTCTCTCTCTCTGGCGTCGATCTGAACGTGGGAGGGACGAACTATAGGTTAATCTTGGTGTACAGACCACCTCCGCATCTCCTCCTCGAGGAGATACAGCCCTGTACACCGAACTCCGTAGCCTGCTAAGGGGATAGGGTTGTGTAGTTTTAGGAGACTTCAACTGTCGAGGCATAAAGTAGGAAGACAGGACTGCTGATGCTGAAGGGAGGAGACTAGTTGACTTTGCTGATGAGAACTTCCTCACTCAGTGGGTCAATGAGCCTACACGAGGCGAAAGCGTTTTAGACTTAGTATTCACGACCGAAGACAACCTCGTCACTGGCCTCACCGTTGACAAATCGTTGGGCGGGAGTGATCACGGTCTGATTAGGTTCCGTGTTTGCGTCCCTCGGGTGAAGCGTAGTAACTCGAGAGGCAGTAAGCTCGATCTACGGCGGGCGGACTCTGTTAGCCTCCGGGATAGCGTAGGGGAGATGGGGTTAGAGGTTGGCGGCGATGTTCAGGGAGTGTGGAATGCATTCCAGAACGAGTTTATGGTGCTGCAGTCTGCTGCTATACCCTTAAAACCGGTCACCCCTGCTTCAACGCAGCCTAAGTGGTTCAGTCGTGAGATCGCTTCGGCTATCCGAAATAGGAAAGTAGCGTATAGGAGGGCGAAGGCCAATCGTTCCCATGAGAACACTGAAGTGTATGTCCGCCTGTGTAGGGAAGTGAAGGCGAAGGTTAGGCTAGCGAAACGTAACGAAGAACTACGGGTGGCACCAGGGAGGACACCCGCGTCATCCCCGAGCCAGGCGTGAGGCACGAAGGTGCTGGCCTGGATAGTGTTCGATGTACCGCGACAGTCGTTGCCGATAGAATAAACAAACTGAGCGCGTTTAAGGCTCCTGGGCCAGACCAGTTTCTCCCCAGAGTGTTGCGAGAGGTGCGCGACCAGGTGGTTCCCCACCTGGCTACAGTCTTCAACAAATCGTTGGAGACGGGCCAGGTGCCTGGTGACTGGAGGGAAGCCAACCCTATCTTTAAGAAAGGGGATCACGAAAGTCCAGGGAGCTATCGTCCCATTAGTCTCACTTCAGTTGTAGGTAAATTATTAGAGGGGATAATAGCGGATAGGATCGTTGACCATTTGGATTCCTACAAGCTGCTTGGGGACTCCCAACATGGGTTAAACGACATAGGTCGTGTCTCACCAACTTGCTCAAGTTTTTCCACGTCATGTTGAGTGAGTATGATAAGAGTAGGGTGATTGATATACTTTATCTCGACTTTCAGAAAGCCTTTGATAAGGTACCTCACCGCCGGCTAATGGCCAAAGTGCGCCCGCTGGGTATTTATTGGTGGGGAAGTAGGTAGGTGGATTGAAAACTGGCTGAAGAATAGGCGGCAGAGGGTTGTAATTAAAGGGGGCTAGTTCGGGTTGGGCCTCGGTCACTAGTGGGGTTCCTCAGGGTTCCGTTTTGGGGCCACTGTTGTTTATCATTTACATAAATGATATCGACGGTCGCATCGTCAGTAGGATCGCCAAATTCGCTGATGACACAAAGCTTGGGGCCAATGTTGAGACGCCCGAGGCGATAGAGCAACTGCGTGCGGACCTACATAAGATAGGAGAGTGGTCCGAAAAATGGCAAACGCCGTTTAACTTGGGTAAATGCAAGGTGATGCACATTGGCTACGCCAATCCCAAGTCGGACTACTCAATGTTGGGGAGTAATATCGAGGCCACTGATTTGGAAAAGGACCTGGGGGTGCTAATTAGCAGCGACCTTAAGTTTACCAAACAGTGCGTAGAGGTGGAAAAGAAAGCCGCTGTTCGGTTATATCAGGAGGCAATTTCAGTTTCGGAACAAGGAGATTGTGCTCTCTCTGTACAATTCCCTGGTTCGGCCGCACCTGGAGTATGCTGTGCAGTTCTGGTCACCCACCCTCAGGAAAGATATTGACAGGCTGGAGCGAGTACAGGCGAGGGCCACAAAGTTAATCCCTTCCGTTAGGCATATGGGCTACAATCGACGGTTACGCGCCCTGAACTTGTTTTCGCTCGAAACTCGGAGGCTGCGTGGTCAACTCATCGAGGTTTTCAAGTTCTTACGCGGGTTCAACGATGTCGAGTTTAGAAGCATGTTTAGTTTAAATGATAACCCAACTCGCAACAATGTTTGGAAGTTGGATTTGAAACGGTTTAGGACTAGTGCGTGTGGGAATTACTTTACCTATAAGATCTGACACGTGGAACAGTTTACCTTCAGAAGTTGTGAACAGTTCCTCTGTGGACCATTTCAAGAAAAGGTTAGACCAAATCTTGCACACTATTTGAGGTGTAGAAAATTTTCCCTGGCACCCGTTGCCATTGGTACCTCCTCAGTATGGCCGCAAGGCCTTTTGAGGTACTTCTCTCTCTCTCTCTCTCTCTCTCTCTCCAGGTTATCTTGGTCTATACATGCACTGAAGCTCCCAGTGAATCCTGTGACAATTAGGCTGGCTGGCTCTCTCTCTCTCTCTCTCTCTTCTCTCTCTCTCTCTCTCTCTCTCTCTCTCTCTGTGTATCACTTATCTTAAACGAGTGAAAACATTATTTAAAAATTTTAATGGCGTCCATCTCTGATCAGACAATAATAATAATAAAAAACCTTTTAAAAAACCCATTCTTATCTCGAACAAACCCTCAAACCCATCGCGCAGATATATAACATTTCGTCCCTGTCACCTTTCAGTCTGCCAAAGTAACGCTAGGGGGCGCTCGTTGTTGCGTTTTTTGTATCGTACAATTTGACATTTAAATATCGCATATTGGGGCTCTTGAAATAGACGTTTGTCTAATTAGCATCCCGACATAAAGATACCAAATTTATCTGTCCGTACTCGTGTTCGCAGTCCAATAAATGTTGTACTCTCAATATTTTACGCTTTATATATACATATGTACAAATATATGTATGTATACATAAATATATACAGTACATATATATATATATATATATATATATATATATATATATGGGACAACTTCAAAACACAACAGCGTGTGTGTATATACATATATATACAGTATATCCCTTATATAAAGACTATATAAATATCGTGTAATCTTGTAAAACAATATACAAAAGGTAAACCAATGCAATAAAATTATATACGCAATAAATAATAAAAAGAGACTTTAGTTATTTATTGCAATATTTAACAATCGTCAAATTGAAGTAACTCATATTTTGAACCGAGATTTACCTCCACGTTTTACCTTAAAAGGAAAAATCGCATCGGCTGCAAATATATACTGTGTCTGTACCTGAATAATAATTTATATGTATTGGTGAAAAAAATACGGGCCATGGCTCTCAAATCCCAAGGTTTATATAAGGAATATTTTGGAATATATATGTGTGTGTGTGTGTGTGTGTGTGTGTGGTGTGTGTGCTTTATTTAATATATATATAACAAAAATGTTATAGTCTGAAACATTAATTTACTAACAAAATTTTTTAAATAATGACATTTATTGTTATTATTATTAATAATATTTTAAAATATTTAAAATTTTATAAAAATATTTTTGAATATTTTTAAATATTTACAGTTTATTAAAACAGATTACAGTATACTTTTTACAGTTAAATAAAAAGAGGATTTTTTTAAAAATATTAAAATTGTATATAAAACTTCAGAAAATAAACCGAGAATAGAATGAAGTAAATATTTTTGTTTCTGAGCTTCGGGTACTAAATACTGTTTACCAGAGGGGACCGAGAACTTAACGCGTTCTCCTAAGCACGTATCGCTACGTCTGTTCTCAATTTACGCGGGGAAAAGTTACCAATTTGTATTTGAGATTCTTAATAAAAGCGTCGAGAAACTGTTTAGGGCGAATTTCAGGGCCCTTTCGCGCCCACAAAAATAAAAATTTAACAAATATGAAGCCCTATTTTTGTTACTTAATTTTCTCTCTTTTGGTTACCTTCAAACGACGGTTCAGGATCGACCTGCCGCCGACTCCTCTGCAGTACATCCCGCCTTATTTTAGGGATTTGATGGGGGGAGAGTTGCTTTCTACTCTCATCTCTGCCCTCGTAGCCAGCTACGCATGGCTCAGGGATTAAATATATATATATACAGGATGTGCCAAATTGCTGTCCAAGTTTTAAAAGGGGTGCCATTTTTAAACTAATGAATATTTTCTCTCTATTTTCAGGTGATATAAAAAACATCAAAACGTTTTGTTGACCACAATTCTGACTGACCAAGTTAGCCAATTTTTCCTGTCCCACGGCGGACAATGATCGTAGAGACATATTTTGCGACGAAGTCACACAGCATGTTGCAACACAAAAACAATTTCATAGGGACTTTCCAAACGCAAAAATTCCCAGTTACAAAACCATCAAACGTATTCTGGAGAAGTTCATACACACGGGGAGAGTTAATGACTAGATAAAAGGCCGCAGAATCCAGTCTGTAAGACAAGAATTTCAAGCTTCACCAAGAAAGTCAATAAAACGCAGACTTTGTCAGTTGGTGGGAACATTACATACTACTGTGAGAGGAATCGTACACCAAGATCTGCAAATGTATCCGTACAAGATACAAATGTCGCAGTGTCAAACTGACAGAAATAAAAGAGAAAGGCGTGAATTTTGTGTCAGCATTGCTCCGCGGATTGAAAATGAACCAGTTTCTGGACAATGTTTTCGTCAGTGACGAAGTTCATTTTCATCTTAGTGGGCATGTCAACAAGCAGAACATGTGATTTTGGCCAGTCCAGCAACTACATGAGCACGTAGCAACACCATTTTTCGTTGAGAAAATGACAGTTTAGTATGTCATCGGACGTAATGCTATCATTGGACCATTGTTCTTCGCAAATGAAGCGGAACAAAATGTCACCGCGAACGCAGAAAGATACGCGCACATGTTGAGAAGGAAATTTTTTCCGGCACTTAGGAGGCATCGAGGTGTGAACATGACGACAGTCATCTTTCAGCAAGATGGTGATCATCCACCCCCTCCTCTTATACATCAAAAGTTGCCTTCGAATTCCCGTAAACAACATTTCTCACAAAAACTCGAGTGATCTCGCGCGACGTACTGACAATCTATGACCACAAATTCTCCTAATTTGTCGCCCCTTGACTTCTTTCTCTTCGGGTATCTCAAAGCGAAAGTCTACGAGAACAGTCCTCGGACACTGGACGAGCCGAGGATCTACATTAAAAGGGAAATAAGAAGCATCCCAGCAGAGACTCTTGGCAGAGTGTTTGAGAACTATACTGTCCGCGTCGCCTCTGTCATCCAGAGCCGGGGTACTTGGATCGAGCACGTCATGAACTATTAACAATTTCCGCCTTCTTCTTCTTCATGGAAATAAACTAGTTTTTGTTGGACGCAAAACACTGACCTTTTTTCTTCTATTTAAACCAAACATTAACAAAATCGATCCAAGAATAAAGATTTTATATCCAAATAAATTTATTTATATATATATATATATATATATATATATATATATTATGTGTGTGTGTGTGTGTGTGTGTGTGTGTGTGTGTGTGTGTGTGTGTGTGGTTTGCGCGACCTTTTTACAGAATGGTAATAAAAAATGGTCTACTCAAAAGACAAAATCCTTTATTTACTCTAATAATAAAATACTTTAAATGAGGCTCTGAAATTTACAATATGTGAAACAAATCCTCATCAAAGAAAAACACTTCAAACACAGAGAATAAGCTTTTATACCATCAATAAACATATTAAAGATGAAAGAAAAACTAGGCCTCTCTCTGTCTCTCTCTCTCTCTCTCTCTCTCTCAAAAGGAAAAAATATAATCAGTTCAAATTTAAATTTTAGGTCAGACAGATCCACGGACGAAACGTCATAGTTTTATTTCTCTCTCTTTTTTATTGGCATCAGATCGACTTTGGCACTTGGCACTGTATAGGGTGTTAGAGTGCCTTCGAAATGGATTCGTAAGGAGAGATGTATATTTGTTTCCTTATCTAAACTAGAAAAAAGAACAAGGAAAAACTTATATATATAATATATATATGAATAGAAACGACATAAGTATTAAGGAACGTTTCTGCACACGAGGAGGAGAGATAACGAATAAATGAAAAATGAGGCGAACCGCCCGTGAATCGAACCCAGGGCCTTCCAATTGCCGGTTGGACGCGCTACCATTATGCTACGGACCTCGATTAATCACAAATCGAAATTCTCCCACATAGGGCAGAAACCAATGCCCTGAGAGGGCACCCTCGCAAATCGTGAATATGCGCATACAACTGCAATGACCACGCAGTATATAAATGAATAGAAACAACATAAGTATTAAGGAACGTTTCTGCACACGAGGAGGAGAGATAACGAATAAATGAAAATGAGGAGAACCGCCCGGAATCGAACCCAGGGCCTTCCAATTGCCGGTTGGACGCGCTACCATTATGCTACGGTCCTCGATTAATCACAAATCGAAATTCTCCCACATAGGGCAGAAACCAATGCCCTGAGAGGGCACCCTCGCAAATCGTGAATATGCGCATACAACTGCAATGACCACGCAATTGGAAGGCCCTGGGTTCGATTCCCGGGCGGTTCGCCTCATTTTTCATTTATTCGTTATCTCTCCTCCTCGTGTGCAGAAACGTTCCTTAATACTTATGTCGTTTCTATTCATTTATATACTGCGTGGTCATTGCAGTTGTATATGCATATATATATATATATATATATATGTGTGTGTGTAAAATATATACAGTATATAGTACATATACGAATTCCAATTTTTAAATTAATTTAATGGATGTATAGGATACTGTTGACGTATACTTTAGTTATACCTTAAAAATGTCTTGAAGAAGCAGCAGCAGCAAGTCAGCAGGGTTTTTTTTCTTACTTTAAAGGAAACGCTAATAAAAAGTATCGCATGCAAGACCTTTTTCTTTTTCTTTTTTTTAACCTTTGTGTAAGGAATGTTTACACAATGATAAACGTCATCTTTTGCTCAAAAAAGGATGACTTCGTTAAAACAAAAATCTTCAGTGAGGATAAGAAAGTAAGAAAGCACGTTTTTCCATTATTAATCACGAAAGAAATGTTTTTCGAACAGTGATGACGTAAGAAAACGTGCTTCTCGACTAGTAATAACGTAAAAGGCACGTTTGTCGAATAGTAATGACGCAACAAAACGCATTTTCGAACAGTAATGTCATAATAAAAACGTGTTTTTCGATCAGTAACGATGTAACAAAACGCGTTTTCGAAGTGATGACGTAATTAAAACACGTTCTCGAACATCGCTAGCGCAACTATGTTTTCGAACAATTATGACGTAACAAATAATGTTTTATGAACAATTATGATGTAACCAAACGGATTTTTTCGAGAAACGATAACGCGACAAAACGCGTTTCCAGTGATGACTAACTAACTTAAATCAACGTTTCGCATAATCGTGACGTGAGAAAAGGTAAATATGAATGCAAAATCGTACACCAATGACGTAATAAAGAGTCTTTCTGCACTACTCAACTATCCCCTGAATGTTCGCCTTTGATGAAGAAAGAAACAGGAGTTCTACGAGGAGAAATTCTTTACTAATTAAATCTAGAAATAATAATAATAATAAATTATTATTATTAGTATTATTAAATTATTTTAATTTTCGTGCTAATGTTCACATTCCTTCTTGAGTAAAAAAATTAAGAACAAAATATTGAAATGCACAAGTCAAAAAGTATTTAATATTTCACATGAAGAACCTCGACTGTCAACCGAACAAAATATTAACAAGCAAAGAAAGTTCGAACATACCACCGAAATATAGGATATCGTCATCTCTCTCTCTCTTCTCTCTCTCTCTCCCTCTCTCTCTCTCTCTCTCTCTCTCTCTCTCTCAGTCTCTCTCTCCATCTCTCTCCTCTCTCTATCTCTATATATATATATATATTATATATATATAATATATATATACAAAAGGTTGAGAAATATGTTAGCGCAATTAAAAAGAACAAACAGAGCTGAAAAATACGCCTGTGCAGGGTACTTATTGTTGGCACTGTCAGTGCCAAGCAGAGACGCAGAGAATGTCAATGCACTGAAGAGACGCCCGGACGGCGATTATCCTTCACCGTCGGTAGATAGAACGGTAGTTTATACATATCCTTTTCGTAGAAAGGATTTATCGAGCAACGACCTCTGTCCTCACCTTCGTTCAAACTCGCCTTAACTCACTTTCATTAGTATCATTTTCAGTTATATATTCCGTCTGTCATTCGCTTCATGACATCAGATTGGGTACATACAACATGTAAGCGTTCGTACAAAGTATATGTACATGTGTGTGTGTATTTGTAGCGGGGGGGGAGGGCTTTATTTTACTACATATCATATTTGTGTATGCGTAAGAATTTGTCTTTCTACGTGTACGCGTGTGCGTGTGTGTATTTGTCTTTCTACATGTACGTGTATGTGTGTGTGTGTGTTTTGTCCCGTGTGTGTTTGGCTATCTTACGAAACCGCAACACTCTCTAGGAAACATAGAGCCCATCGCGACACGAACGTGCGTGTAGCGACATTAGTATTTTTTATTGAAAATCATTAAATATCACGAAAAAACTGATAGAATGAAGCTAGGTTAGGCCGTTAGATTTAGTTAATTAGGTTAAATGTCTCCATCCACAATTAAAAATGTGAAAATGTCTGGGTTTTCTACGGTAGCCAGACGTGTGTGTGTGTGTGTGTGTGTGTGTGTGTGAGCGAAGAGTGTAAGGTATCAATTTTAGCATAGCGCGGTAGGTAATTAATGAATGTACACCTGGTTTCATTTGATATCTTCATAAATATATTTTATATGAAGACAAATTCACACCTGAATAATTTCACTAAAATGATTCATCTCTTTCATTATTAATTAATGAAAATAGAATTATTTAAAAAATTATTATTATTATTACATTATACGTCTTTCATATTCTTTACACTTACAATTATAAACATCATTTTAAGACACACGGACACACGCACGCACGCACACACACACACATATATATATATATGTGGGACAGGGGACCATGAAAACGAGGATGGGAAATATCTTCGGCATACAAGGCCCGGAACTTTTTAATGTTGTCTCAAGAAACGGAACCTCCAACACACCAAACTAAACACGGAACCTCCAACACACCAAACTAAACAATGTCAAGAACCACTTGGACGGGTTCTTGCGCAAATTCCCTGACTAGCAATGCGTGGCTGTCTACGAGGGCGAGAGGAGATCGAAAACCAATTCCCTCTTCCACCAAATCCCGCAAATGAGGCGGATGCTGCGAAAGGTTCGACCGCGGGTCGATCCTGAACCGTCGTTCAAAATGATCATAAAGTACCATAAAATATGTATATTACTCATTCAGTTATCCGTGATTGATGGGCCCATGATTGCGGATAACCCGGTTTCACGGTAAACTCGGCATACCCTGCCGGTGGGTGGGTAGTGCAACCGCTGCTACCCGCCACCATACCCAGTATTATTCTATTACAGTATAATATGCAATTAATAGTTTGTACTCACGAGCGCAGTGTAAACACCTCACCAAATCACGGTTAACTCGATTCACGGATAACCGCGTAAGTACTGTATATATATATATATATATATATATATTGGCGTTGGGATGTGGCGACCCCCCCCCCCCCCCTCCGCCGAAAAGTGTAGCTAATTGCGCATCTCCCGCGAAACAAGAGGGGAAGGATAGAAGGTAGGATAGGGCAAGAATAGCTTCGGACGTGGGCGCCGCGCCTGCCCGGGCGGCCCATGTAACTGCAGGCAGGCACATGTGGGTGTGTGGAATATAAGGGGAATAAATGATGAGCAAAAGAGAGCAGAAGTGGTGTACGGTAGGTGTTCGAGGGTGGAAGGTTTGACGTTCTGGGATTGTGTGAAAGTAAGATGAAAGGTGGAGAGTGTGAATTTGGGGATGTTAAGTGTATTAGGGCGAGTTTGAGCGAGAGTGAGATGAAAAGGTGTGAGAGTATTGATGAATGATGTATGGTACGCGGCGATGAGAGACTTCTCGCGCGTCTGTTCCCGGATTGCGCGTGTGAAATTGTTCGCGAGAATGAAAGTGGCGATACTGGTTGGATATGTTGGAGGCGCCACCCCGTATGGCGTATGAAGCGCCGTAGATGTGGAATTTTGCCATGTGGCGCTGATCCACCAGGACGCCCGTGTGACTAGATGTGTACACTTTACTTTCTGCCTTTTCTCCTTTTCACTACCTTCTTTACTTTACATCCTTGCTGATTCTTCCTTCTCACCCCAGATCCTTGGGATATATATATATATATATATATATATATATATATATGAGACAGTTTTAGCCTAGCCTATGCCAACAACAAAATCAAGTGTAGTGTATCTACAACAATTTTAGCTTATTTTTCGTGTATCGTAGTATGAAGAATTTTTTTTTCCCTTACAAGAAGCTTTAGATAATAGGAGCAGAAAAGGCTCGTTTAAAGGCTGGGTAGGAAATCATTGACTAAATAAAATGTGGTTCTTTATGCCAAATACAAGTAATAAAGTTTCAGCTTTATCATCTTAGATTGGGTAAATTGTTGTAAGGGGATTTCAATTGCATAATGTAGTAGCTTGGCCCTTTGTAATATATATATATATATATATATATATATATATATATATATATATATAATATATATGTTATGCCAATTATAATTAACAAACCCTGACAAGAATTATAATAAAAACGCTTAATGAACACGTACGGCAAGTAACCAACCACATCGAACGACAAACCAAAAGGGAACTAACTAACTTACTTAAAAAAAAACAACTTAAGGCCGTATAATTCGTTTGATGATCTTAATTTATTCCCGTGACGTCTAGGATGGCTCGGGTGACGTCTTACCACGTGACCTACTTCTTCCGTATACGCTTTGCACTCAAGCAGAAGCGGGTGACACACCGGAGACACATATGCAGCAAAAAAGAGCCGCTATTTTCAATCATACACGAACGATTGGAGAGGTTCATGAGGTAGATTTGTTTTGATTGCCGTCCTCATTATTTTTTGATCGATTGATTGGTTGACTGAATGTTGTTTGATCGCGTAATTTATCACTCGTTTGATTGATCGAATGATTTATTCACCGACTGATTCGTTCAATATTCGATTGACTAACTCACTGAATGATTAGTTCACTGATTACTTTATTTATTGAATGTTTGATTGATCAAATAATTGATTGATTTGACTGACTGACTGACTGACTGACTGATGAATTCGTTAGTTTTGCGCATCGGTGTACGTTTAGCCTTTTTAGCTTTAATTTCGTTGAAAGATCAAACCTATCCTCATTTCGTCGACAACACCAAACAATTGACCCCCTAAAAAAAAACTTAACCTAACCTAGCTTACTCTAACTTAATCTAACCCGCAATAACTCGTCGATTATTATTTGGTCTCGTGGATCAGATGTCGTTAGTCCGGAAGGGTCATTTCTTTTCCTGTTGCTCTTCTATTTCTATCGTAGACAATACGTTTGGCACACTCGCTCGAAAACAGTGCCGTAGTGTCACCAAATGGAGTCTTTAAGACCTTTATTTATTTTCAGTCCTTCTCGTGTCTGTCTGCTTGAAATTATGCTTGCTTGCTTCTTCAATTCTATATTTACACAATTATTTTTACACACACACACACACACACTATGCTTAGGCAAGAAGCCTTATGACTGTATATTCATACACTATAATTTTTATCCTAAGTTGCTTAAATTTTGTTAAAAAAAAAAAAATCTGTTCAAATCGTGTTACTAATCTGTGGTTTTAATTTTCATTCTTAATACACTTTGTACAAATAAATGATTCACATTGAAACAAATTTGATATCTTTTACTTCGTCAAGTTTCATCCTTTGTTATATTTTCAAACGGTCAAATAACGCGAGTTCATCTCTGGTACTCGTTTCTGTCTCATTTTACGAGCGAAATAACAGTGGAAAAACCATAAAAATTACGAAGAAGAATCCGTAAACACCGTTTTGTCGTACAGTAAAAATGCCAAAGAAAATCTTCTATTGCGAACGGTAACTGGAGAAAGTTTATTTTTAATCTTTATGGATATACTATATATATTTATATAGTTGTAAGCAAAAGCCATACGTTTTTGTAGTCTACATTGAGAGAACTGGTTGGCTCGCGTATACGATATGCTTGCAAGCCTTTACATACACAGATACATCATCAAAAATCTCGTTTCCAAGGATTTGGGGTGAGAAGGCAGAAACAATCTGGATATAAAGTACAGAAGTCATATATATATTATATATATATATTATATATATATATATATATATACCGTGCATGGAACAAGGAACTCTTCTGGGGAAAAATTAAATCCACTATAGTCCGAATAAGTAATGGTAAATGACAAACACTATAGTTTTTCTTTTTCATGATGTTAGCCCGACGTGGGCAACGAGTCACTCGCAAAGAGGTCCCAAAAATATAGCTTCCTTCACCAGCTATCTGCAAAGCAGATAGGATCCAGCTTTAGGACAGGATCTAGGGTTTAAAGCAGCCTAGCCCCACTATATTTAGAACCTCAATATAAGCAAAAGACTCAAAAGCAAAAGGGTTCAATCGGATCGTGAAACGGACATGTTATGTGCCTTGAAAAGTGGGCGCTCAATTCTGCCAGTTGAGGTTTAAGTTTTGGTTTTTGGCTAAAAATGTAATAGTTACCCCTTTTTCTTTGATGTATTCAATCCGACATGAATGCAAAGAGTCTTTTGCTTATATTGAGGTTCTAAATGTAGCAGGGCTAGGCTTCTTTAAACCCTAGATCCTGTCCCAAAGCTGGATCCTATCTGCTTTGCAGATAGCTGGTGAGGGAAGCTATATTTTTGGGACCTCTTTGCGAATGACCCGTTGCCCACGTCGGGCTAACATCATGAAAAAGAAAAAACTATAGTGTTTGTCATTTACCATTACCTGACGAGGTGTACTTCTGAATACACGAAAGGCCTTGGAATAATTTTTCTTTTTCCTCGTGGGTTTGCATTATATATATATATATGGATGAAAAATACCCTCAGAATACGAGGCCCAAATCTTTTTAATGCCCTACCCAAAGAAGTGAGGAATCTCCAGCACACCGACCTGAATAACTTCAAGAACAGGCTGGACAGATTCCTGTGCAAAGTCCCTGACCAGTCATGTGTGGGAGTTGAGACAGCACCTTCCTTCACCAAATCCCGCAAATGAGGCGGGATGCTGCAGAGGGGTCGACGGCAGGTCGATCCTGAACCGTCGTTCGAACTCACATAAATAATATAAAGTAATATATAAATATATATATATATATATATACACCTTACCTTTAGATACCTTTAGTCGGTTTTGAACGACTGTGTGTGTGTGTGTGTGTGTGTGTGTTGATCAACATCTTGTGCGCTTTCTCTATCTGTTTTATATATATAAGTATAAAGAATCATTTCATAACGCTTTCCCAGTAAATGCGCTGATTGCAAGCAATAAATTATAGATCAAACGTTTCCGTATGGCCTCTTTTTACTGATAATCAATTTGTTTGCATGTTCATTTTCGTTTAATTATTTATTTATGGAACTAATAGTATATCTGTGCTTGCGAGCAACACTTGTTTTTAAAAGGTGCATCTGGTTCCTGATGGAGTTTAACGGGCGTGTGTGTCTGAGGTTGCAGTTGTTCAAGAACATCTGTGTTCCTGTCAAAGGATTCCATATATATATATATATATATAATATATATATATATATATATATATATATATTTGAACGCCCGTTGAAAAGCCCCACGAAATACAGTCTAAGG
Source organism: Bathynomus jamesi (assembly GCA_023014485.1). Taxonomy (NCBI): domain Eukaryota; kingdom Metazoa; phylum Arthropoda; class Malacostraca; order Isopoda; family Cirolanidae; genus Bathynomus; species Bathynomus jamesi. The sequence goes on from JAJOZX010001634.1 coordinate 436,001, forward strand.
AGAGACTGGGAGGGTGGGTATGGTACTAAAACCTTCCCTGATTTTCCCTTAATGTATATAAATTTGTACAGATTACCCTAACTGTTTAGGCGCGTATAAACGAACATAGAACATCATCAGACAGCTTCAAATATCAATCATCCTCTCTCTCTCCTCTCTCTCTCTCTCTCGCTCTCTCTCTCTTCCTCTCTCTCTCTATATATATATATATATATATACTGTATATATATATATTTTAACTGCAAACAACACACAGTATAATTAATGCAAAGAACGACGCTTGTATAAAAGAACGTTCCGCACAAGATGAGGAGGGAGATAGTGGGTGTACTAGATAGCATATCTGACCGGCAATCGGAAGATCCTGGGTTCGATTCCCGGGTGGTTACCTCACTTTTCATTTGTTCGTTCTCCCTCCTCATCTTGTGCGGAACGTTCTTCTATACAAGCGTCGTTCTTTACATATATATGTATATAATCATTATACTTAGTCGTGCGTGTGTTCATGAACATCGTTTTAAAAGCAGAATTTAAACATTTAAACTTATTAAGATTCAAGATGGTACTTTATTTTTATAAAAACTTTTTATTATTTTTCAACTATGCTTGACTGAGCTGCATTGCACTGACGTCCAACTGCGCAAGCGCAGATCCCTCCTGCGGCGCAAGCAAAAAAAAAAAAGGACTTCGTCTTACGCTTCTTTAATTCCCCTTGAAGCGAACGTAGTAATGAAACGTCACTTTCCGCAATACCCTGCCAAGCAAAACGGGGTATAAAGTGCCCCATTCATTACCGCTTCATTCTGTGAAATCCTATACAAACCTTCCTCGAAAACACCCGATTTTTGACAATCCTTTTTTTTTTGTTGCTGTTATGGCATCCTTCCTATAATAATTCGTTCGTTTCATCCTATGATTCGTCATTAAGGATGTACTTTGCTTTGTTCTGCTCTCGCATACAATTCCGTGTTACGAACTCGTAATTCAATAAGCAGGAAACACACACAAACACACACACACACATATATATATGTATGTATGTATGTATGTGTGTGTATATACACAGTGTGTGTGTATATATATATATATATATATATATATATATATATATATATATATATATATGAACTAATGTAAATCTTAATTTAAAAGGAATTAATATGCGACTAAGGTCTTTTATTAGGTCAAGGTTGACTCGCAGAAGGAAGAAGCAAAAGGCGAAAGAAGACTGTGGGAGATAAGTGTTGAGTTGCGTCCTCTGCGTGCGTGAGGAAGGGTTCTCCAAGGATAACAGCACGGGTTTCTGAGTGACTGAGTGAATGAGGGTTCGGTACTTATCAACAGGAAAAAGAAGGCACGAATGGAGAAAAATGGAGAAAAAATGCATTTTAATGAAAGGAAATAGAACAATATTTGAAAGACGAGAAAAATGGGGTTGTAATGGAAGAATATGACGTGAAAAATGAGGTTATAATGCCAGAAAAATGGCCGAAAATAAAATTAAATTGAGAAATATTAAAAAAAATAAGATACTATTGACCGTAATTATACAATAACGTCACAAAAAAGAAATGACGTAAAGGAAAATAAATTTCTAAAAGCGATAACAAAAATAAAATAATATAATACAATCGTACGCCTACAGTATTTCGTGTTAACGAATGGAAAAAAAAAAAAAAAAGTTAGAGGGGAAAAGTTTTCACAAAAAGAAAAAAGAAAACTTTATAATAAAGGGAGAACAAAACAAAACAGAAAAAAAACCAAAAGAAATTAGTAAATAGACGAATAAACATACAAACAAGAACAGAAAAAAAAACAAGTGAATAAACAAATATATAAAAACGAATCAATAATAAATAAATTAAGAATGTAACTAAAACTTAAAATAAATAAATAAATAAAGAACTGATAACTATAAAGACAACGAGTTTCCTATATATGTCCCGACCAGCTTCACGATACCCCACGCTACCAAGAGAGAGGCAGGCGTTCAGTATAGAGAATGCCTTCACGAATAATATCAATAATTTAAAGGTTTATAAATGTCATTTAACAATTGTTGGGTTCTCATTGAATTTTTTCTGTACATTAAAAATCTCATTGAATTGTGTTGTTCTATTTATTTTTAATTTGTGTACTTGCATGCACGCATTGCCTTATATATACAGGGTGGGGCACGGGAACCAAGTGTTTTTGGAATAATCAGGAAAATGATATTTATATTTGTAAAGAAATATATTGGTAGAACAACATTCGTAAGAACATAGCATTTCATGTCATAATAATCATGTACCGAAAATTATATCTGGCATATGATGTCCTTGGCCGTCGACGCATTGTTGAAGGCGTTTACGAAAATTGGCCTCCACTCTTCCCAGCAGGTCTCTGTTGATTTGGATGATTTGTTGACGGATCGCTTCCTTCAATGCATCTAATGTACGGGGCTTGTCCTCGTAGACACGTGACTTGAGGTACCCCCCATAGAAAGAAGTCACATGTGGACAAGTCAGGGGACCGAGGGGGCCATGCAATGTCACCAAAATCTCGAAATGAGATGGTTGGGAAACAGGGAGCGAAGAACAGCCATTGACGCTCTGGCGGTGTGTGGCGTGGCCCCATCTTGCTGAAACCACAAATGTCGACGAGCAATACGCCTTCTTCGTAACTCAGGGATGAAAAAGGTGTTCACCATCTCAATGTAACGCCCAGATGTTATGGTAACGGTAACCCCATTTTGTTCGAAGAAATAGGGACCGATGACGCCAAACTTTCCCACCGCGCACCAAACTGTAACCTTAGGGCTATGCAGCGGTTTTTCATGGAGTTGTCGCGGATTTTCAGCAGCCCAATACCGACAGTTTTGATTGTTGACGGCCCCATTAAGGTGGAAATGGGCTTCATCACTCATTACCACCATCATGTTTTCATTCTGCTCATAAAGTGCAAGCATTTCCTGTGCAAAATTCAGTCGTTGGGGGCAATCGTTTACATTCAATTCCTGCACCATCGCTAACTTGTATGGGTGAAAATGTAATTCTTCATGCAAAATCCGTCTAACAGTACGATTGCTGATTCCGAGTGCAGCTGAATGTCTCCGAGCAGAGCGGCCTGGGCTTTGCAACATCGCTTGTCTGACCCTTTCAACGTTCTCTGGAGTACGCACAGTGCGTTGCGGCCCCTTCGGTTTTGTTTTCATTATTGAGCCTCCTGTTCGAAGATTGTTAACCCAACGTAAGATTGTGTCACGAGCGGGAACAGAGTCATTTCGATGAATGTTGAATCTGCGGCGAAACGCACGCTGAACTGCTGTCACTGACTCGCCACTCCTAACAAAATGATCATACGCGAACATGCGGTGTTCTAACGTCCACTGCTCCATGATGGCACCTGAAAGATAAAGGTGAGTGTTAGTTAAAGTTAAATGCTATGAACCCAGGAATGAAATGCTACCTACCGCACGCCCCTCCCATTCCTAATGGCCGATTACTAGCTATTCAAAAAACACTTGATTCCCGTGCCCCACCCTGTATATACAGGGCGTCCCAAAAAAATGTATACACACTTTAACAGCTGATAGCTCAATTGATGTTTCTTTCTTTCCAAGTTAAACCCATTAGAATTAATAATGGCAGTCAGACTAAGCTTTGAACAAAGGAAATTCATTCTAAAATGCTACTGGAAGTGTGAAAACGCAGTTGAAGTGCAAAGACAGTTTAGGAGGGAGTTTCAAACAGATCCACCAACGCGACTTACCATCACTCGAATTAGAGATAAGTTTGAAGCCGATGGAACTGTTCAGAATGTCCACAAGAAGCGTTCCGGAAGACCACGGACATCGACAAGCCCCACAAAGCAAGAAAGAGTACTGGAAACGTATCACCAAAGTCCAAGAAATCTGTGCGGCAAGCGAGTCGTGAGGTAGGAATTTCAGAATCGTCTGTCCAACGCATTTTGAAGCGCTGTCAATGGAAAAGTTACATTCCAAGATTAGTCCATGCTATTAATGAAGATGATGATGATCCGGACCGAAGAGTGGAGTATTGCGAGTGGTACTTGGCACGATGTGGATGTAGATTGGACGAAGAGGTTTCGTAGAATACCCTCCGCGTTCACCAGACCTCACACCACTAGACTTTTTTTATGGGGATACTTAAAAGACAAAGTCTACGCTATAAAACCTGCAACAGTCGCTGAATTGAGAGCAGCCATTGAACGAGAATGCACACAAATACCAAACGAAATGTTTCGTGATGTTTGCGATTCCATTGCTTCGCGTTATCAGCAGTGCCTGGACCAGAACGGAGGTCAGTTTGAAAACAGGCGATGACAAAACAATTAAATAATGTCTGTAGATTCTATTACATTTTGAAAATGAAATGTATTTTAATAAACACTGCCTTTATAATTATTTAAAGTGTGTATACATTTTTTTGGGACGCCCTGTATATATATTAGATATATATATATATATATATATATATATATATACGTTATTCAAAGTTTATCAAAAAATTTCTATTATAAATGCATTTTTTTCCTTTTGAATTTATATTTAAATAAAAAAATAATTATGCAAATTTTATTTCCAAACAAAATTAAAAATTGAAAGTTACAAATATTCCATTCATTCGTGTCGTTCATTGAATAAAATTATGAATTAAACACTAATAAAAACTTTTTATTATAATGTAACCTTTAACCATATTAAGTAAGGTGAATGTTATATATATATATAATATATATATATATATATATAATATATATATATATATATTATATATATTATATATATATATATATATATATATATGATCATGCGTGAAATTCCAGTTATGGTACCCCAGTGTTATACCAGATAAATTTGAATTAAATGCTCCCACTGACTCGAATGCAGGGGGCTGGAAGGTGAAATAACTCCGGACGCACGCGAAAGCGATATGAGTTCCCTCGGGTGTGGAAATATATACCATGTTGTTTTGGAGCCTAGTGGTATTCCCGAGGCCTTCTATTCAAAAGGTCCTGGATTGGAAACGTGGTGTAAGGCTATTCTCTCTCTCTCTCTCTCTCTCTCTCTCTCTCTCTCTCTCTCTCTCTCTCTCTCTCTCTCTCTCTCTCTCTCTCTCTCTCTCTCTCTCTCTCTCTCTCTCTCTCTCTCTCTCTCTCTCTCTCTCTCTCTCTCTCTCTCTCTCTCTCTCTCTCTTCTTGGTACCTCACCGCCGGCTAATGGCCAAAGTGCGCGCGCTGGGTATCGGTGGGGAAGTAGGTAGGTGGATTGAAAACTGGCTGAAGTATAGGCGGCAGAGAGTTGTAATTAAAGGGGCTAGTTCGGGTTGGGCCTCGGTCACTAGTGGGGTTCCTCAGGGTTCCGTTTTGGGGCCGCTGTTGTTTATCATTTACATAAATGATATGGACGGTGGCATCGTCAGTCGGATCGCCAAATTCGCTGATGACACCAAGCTTGGGGCCAATGTTGGGACGCCGGAGACGATCGAGCAACTGCGTGCGGACCTAGGTAGGATAGGAAAGTGGTCCGAAAAATGGCAAATGCCGTTAACTTGGGTAAATGCAAGGTGATGCATATTGGCTACGCCAATCCCAAGTCGGACTACTCGAGGTTAGGGAGTAATATCGAGGCGACTGATTTGGAAAAGGACTTGGGTGTGCTAATTAGCAGCGACCTTAAATTTACGAAACAGTGCGTAGAGGTGGAAAAGAAAGCCCAGAAGCTGTCGGGTTATATCAGGAGGCAATTTCAGTTTTGGAACAAGGAGATTGTGCTCTCTCTGTACAATTCCCTGGTTCGGCCGCACCTGGAGTATGCTGTGCAGTTCTGGTCGCCCACCCTCAGGAAAGATATTGACAGGCAGGAGCGAGTGCAGGCGAGGGCCACAAAGTTAATCCCTTCCGTTAGGCGTATGGGCTACAATCGACGCTTACGCGCCCTGAACTTGTTTTCGCTCGAAACTCGGAGGCTGCGCGGTGAACTCATCGAGGTTTTCAAGCTCTTACGCGGGTTCAACGATGTCGATTTTAGAAGCATGTTTAGTTTAAATGATAACCCAACTCGCAACAATGGTTGGAAGTTGGATTTGAAACGGTTTAGGACTAGTGTGTGTGGGAATTACTTTACGTATAAGATCTGTGACACGTGGAACAGGTTACCTTCAGAAGTTGTGAACAGTTCCTCTGTGGATCAGTTCAAGAAAAGGTTAGACCAAATCTTGCACACTATTTGAGTGTGTAGAAAATTTTCCGTGGCACCGTTGCCATCGGTACCTCCTCGGTATGGGCCGCAAGGCCTTTTGAGGTACTTCTTTTCCTTGTAACTCCTTGTAACTCTATATATATATTAGGGTGTTTCACGGCAGTGTGGTTGATGGATGAAGTGGAAGGAAGTTCAATCCACATTGATGCCCCCTGTTCCTTTTGCCGAGGAAACTCGTCTGAACAGGTTTCAACCAGATCAGAACACGTTTAGGGGTCCCGAGATTTGACCTTTCAGATTGCTTAGGTATTTCTAATTTCAGCTGTTCTAGTGTTAGTCGACTGCCTTGCTTCCTGACGGAAAGGTGCACTGCTCTCTGTCCTTCGTGTCAGTTGTCGAGTTTTGTCCTCGTTGTGTATTTGCACTCTTTTCTAATTCGTATATTTCCTCATTGTAGATAAACATGGCAACTCGAAGCAAGAAAGAGGTTTGGCTCATCGGACACCCGAATAAGGAGATCCTGGGTAGCCGCCTGCCGACGAATTTGCAAGTCTTGCAAAAGTGCTTCTTCCATCAAAAACAGGAAAACCTAGGACGGAGAAAATGTCTGAACCTCTGTTTGGATGCTGTGATGGTGTTCTGGAAAAGAGCAAGGATCCCTACTATGAGGCGGGACAGCGCCCTTCGGAAAATGGAAGCTCTGCTCCAGCGTTACGACAAGTTGGTGAAAAGCAGGAACAGATCCGAGGAGAGCTGTCGTGTTGCGGAGGACATGTTCAAGGCGGAACTCAAGAACGAAATCCTCGATATTGGTCATTCCAATGCCCTTTCTATGATGACAAACGAGGAAGACAAGCTCTTCTACAAGTCAGCAGGAGGACCCAACAGAGAGCAGTATGGGATCGGCAGACATGAAGCTGGCCCAAATGGAGAGTAGGAAAAGGCGTCGAGAGGAACAGCAGGAAGAGAGACGACACCGGGAATTCGAGCGGGCCAAGACAGTTACAGAAGCTGCTACTCTTGAAGACAGCTCCTCGTCCTCGGCGTCGCCATCTGCGGAAGATGATCCCTCCTTGGCAGCCTCCACGTCTGCTTCATGTCCTTCTCCGAGGAAGCGGTCGAGGAACCTCATCACTCAGGATGTGGCTGTCGCGTACGACCGGATTAACACTTCTTATCGTGATGCAGCGATGTCCTACGCCGTCGTCGCGCAATCCTTGGGGCACGATTTGAACGAGGTATCCATCTCCTCTTCCACAATGTATCGTGCTCGCCAGTCGCTTCGGAAGCAAGCAGCAGAGGCGTATCAAGAGGGAGAATTCTGTCCTGAGGAGCCCTTGGTGTTGCACTGGGACGGGAAAATGCTGCCTGAAATCACAGGTGACGGATCTGTGGACCGGATTGCTGTGCTGGTCACCGGGAACGGCCAGGAGAAGCTGTTTGGAGTTCCGAAAGTTCCAGCTGGCACGGGAGCGGAGACGGCACGCGTCTGCATTGATCTTGTGCGGGAACACGACCTGTCCGAACGAATGAAGGGGTTATCATTCGACACAACGGCATCGAACACCGGGATTCACGTGGGAGCCTGCGTCAAGATTGAGGAGGGTCTCGGGAAGCAACTTCTTTACCTAGCATGCAGGCACCATATGTACGAAATCGTCCTGGCCCAAGTCTTCCGGTCTTCGATGGGCCCCACCTCTGGGCCCGAGACTGGGATCTTCAAAAGATTCCAAGAGCAGTGGGGTTTCATCGACCGATCTCTTATCACCACTGTTATTGATTCAGATAGCTGCAGCATCGCTGGACCTCTTCAGGGTCTCAAGGACCGAACTGTCCTTGTCGTGAGGGAAGCTCTGGCTTCTGGTCAGCCGCGGGATGACTACCAAGAACTTCAACTGGTTATCCTCTTTCTCGGGGAAGAGACTGTCGCCAATGTGCCACTGCGGAAGCCAGGAGCATACCACCATGCGCGGTGGATGGCGAAAGCCATTTACGGATTGAAGCTGTACCTCCTTCAGGACCAGTTCAGGATGACCGGGCGGGAGCTGAAAGGAGTCACAGAAATCTGCCTGTTCGTCGCCCTGGCCTACGCAAAGGCTTGGAGTCGTGCGACGAGAGCAGAGCAGGCCCCACGTATGGATCTGGAGTTCTTGCTGGACCTGGAAATACTGCAGGAAGATGCCGTGATCGTCGACGTCGCCAAGCAAGCGCAAGCGGCCATGAAACGACACCTCTGGTACTTCTCCGAGACGCTGGTCGGCTTGGCATTCTTCGATCAAGGGGTTCCTCAGGAAGAGAAACAAAGGATGCGAGAGCACCTCGCCAAGCCGGCATCGAGGAAAGCGTTGAAGCGTCTGGAGGGGAAGACCGTCCTCGGCCCCCTCAAAGGAAAGAAGATTTCGGATTTCGTTACCTCGAGGACGAAGGATCTCTTCACGGCACTCGGGATCAACGGCGCCTTCGTCGAAAATCCCGCTTCGTCTTGGGAAAGCGACCCACACTACCAAGCAGGCCTAGCTAGGGTCCGCGTCCTGGCTGTGGTGAACGACTCGGCTGAACGGGGGATCGCTCTCATCGAGAAATTCAATACTGCCCTAACAACGAAGGAAGACAAACAGTACCTGCTGAAAGCAGTTTTCAAGAACAGGAAGGATTTTCCGAAGAAGCAGAAGGGGGAAATGATGAAGAAGTGATGAGTCTGTGCTCTCTGACGTAAGGCGTGATTTCTCGGGACCCCTTATTGTTGTCGAAGGAGTCTCATTTTTGGCCAGGAGCGATAAATATGTAAAACGAACACGGGCATCTATGTGGATTAAAAATATAATGTGGTTCTCATTTATGAAACACCCTAATATATATATATTCCTGTTTTTATATAAGAAACTTCTTTAGAATACAATACATATGAATAAATAAAATGCAATATTTTTTAACTTAAAACAAATGTCAAAAGATCTTTTTTAGATTTTATTCATTGAAGGAAATGTCAAAAAAGAATGTTCTTTTATCTTTTATTAACTTTTATGTCTCAATTTATAAAGAAATTAAGTCTCTCTCTCTCTCTCTCTCCTCTTCTCTCTCTCTCTCTCTCTCTCTCTCTCTCTCTCTCTCTCTCTCTCTCTCTCTCTCTCTCTCTCTCTCTCTCTCTCTCTCATTAACCAAGTGTCTCATACATTTTTTGGCTATGCAGTAAAAATGAATGAATGAGAATACGCGGGATAGACTAAATAGATTGATACAGTGAATAGAGGGGATAGAATAAACGGGATAGATGGGATACTCTTTCACTTTCCTCTTTCAAAGTCATTTTTGAAGAATAATTTTATAATCGAAATAAAAGAGGCGCAAATGCGGAAGGAGGAACACCCTCATCATCATACGGACGATGAATGCAACACACACGTATACAAATAAAAAAAAAGAAAGAAAGAACAGTTTCCTTTTTAAATATATCTCATAAAAATGTACTATATCGTAAAAACTATTTTATATAGAATGCATTTGGCAACGAGCATGACCTTCGTCTCAATGAACGATTCGACCGCAGCATATATATATATATATATACAAAGTAGACAGGGTGAGTATAAATTCAGTTAAAATAAAAATGTAAATTGGGAACTATTGCTTCGCCAGAAAACGTATTATTTATAGGAGAAAAAACGAAACTAAACCAATATTGGTAAAACGCACGTTCCGCGAAGAGACGAAAAGGAAAATGTAGCAAAAATGTGAGCGAAAAATCATAACGTTTCTCAGACAACAGAAAAAAAAACATAAAAAATATCCACAGATGTAAATGAGGAGACGAGAAACGCTAGAAAATAAGTTAAGAGAAATAGAGATGGATATATATATAATATATTAGTGTCCTTCCCTTTAATGGGACCCGTGAGACAGGCCCCATGTTAAATTTCTTATTTTGCTAATGTAGTATCGTCACACACTAAAATTACGTTAGCACCACTGAAGAATACAGCCATAGACGTCAATGGTATATATATATATATGTGTGTGTGTGTGTGTGTGTGTGTGTGTGTGTGTGTAATGAAGAGACGCCAATGATGTGTGTGTATATATATAACTATGTGTGTGTGTGTGTGTGTAATGAAGAAATCATTGAACAAATAAGACATACATTGAGGCATAAGGTTTTGTTACATAATAATTACCAAAGGAAAGAATACAGAGAAACGCCTCTAAATACTTTGGGGTTTTTTCTCCCTTCACCTTAAAAAGGATAAATGAACATCGAGATGCGTCCTTCGACCTACAAATAAAGACTCAAAGGATGTAATCACGTTTTTTTTCTTTAAATATTATAATACAATTAATTTTTATCTTAATTATATATGGGCAAAATATATAAATATATATGTATATAGTGTATGGATGGGATGTGTCCATATAAATGCATTAGATTATATATATATATATATATATATATATATATATATATATATATATATATATATATATATATATATATATATATATATACAGGGGTTGGACAAAATAATATGAACACCTTGATAAATGGCGGTTTTATTCTTTATATGGAGTTGGTCCTCCTTTAGCGGCAATAACAGCTGCAATGGGTCGGGGAATTAATTCATACAGCTTTTGGACAGTGGCTAGAGGAATCCTGAGCCATTCTTCGAGCAAACCCTGCTCCAGTTCCTCCAAAGACGCCGGCGGTGGGAATCGGCTTCTGACCTGCTGCTCCAACTGACACCACAGATGCTCGATAATGTTAAGATCCGGGGATTGTGGAGGCCAATCCAAGCGTTCTACTTCACTAACATGCTCTTCAAACCAGTTTTTAACGACCCCGGCGGTGTGGATTGGTGCATTATCATCCTGGAAGACGGCGCGCCGCCATTGGGAAACAGCGTTTGGACCATGGGATGGACCTGGTCAGCCAATATTGACAGATAGACCTGGGCGTTAACCCTACCATGCAGTACTACAGCTGGGCCAAGAGTATTCCACGATATTGCTGCCCAAACCATCACAGATCCGCCTCCATGCTTAACGGTTGGGGTCAGGCAGTCGGGGTCAGGCAGTCGGGGTCATAAGCATCTTTAGGCTGTCTCCAGACGTAAACTCGACCGGAACATGGAAATAGCGTAAATGAGGATTCGTCGGAGTAGACTACATTCTTCCACCGGTCCACTGACCAATTCTTATGGTCATTACACCATTTTCTGCGCCGCTCAATGTTGATGTGCGAAAGGAAGGGTTTGGCAATTGCAGCCCTCCCATGGTATCCAGCTCCATGGAGCTCGCGACGTACAGTTCTGGTCGATACCGGGCTTGCAAGATGCTGGTTAAGCTCTGCAGTCACTTTTGGAGCTGTGGTCTTATGGTTCTTTGTCACAATACGGTTTAGCACCCGGCGGTCTCGATCACACAGTTTCTTCTTGCGTCCACTATTGCATTTGTCGGTGCTTGTCTTTCCATGGTTTTGGTATGCAGACATGACCATAAAGACAGTTCCTCTGGATACATTGAACATCTGAGCGGTTTTCGTCACCGATGCACCAGCCATCCGCGCTCCGACAATTTGCCCTCCTTGAAAGTCTGACAGGTCTTTCATAACTGCTAATTCATAATTCACTCAGGTCTGTAAAAACAACGTGAGGGTTATAACATGACGTATACACTCTCTGTTACGCATTTAAATAGGTTTGCCAGTCATTTGACCGTTTACTTTGTGTCTGAGCAGTCCGTAAAGATAACCGGTGAAATCGGCGGGTGTTCATATTATTTTGTCTAACCCCTGTAATATATATATATATATAATATATATATATATATATTGTCCAAAAAGTTAATATCTGTACATATGTACATTATGGAGCAGGACTTTTGGGACACCATATATATATATACGCAAATTATATACAGGGTGGGCCGTAAGTTTCCATACAGAGGAAAAATTAAACGTTTGTTTTTTATTTCAGATACCCTAAGAATATGCGTTTGACGTAAGATCTTGTTTACTGATGAAGCAAATTTTTACGTCAATGGAGAGGTTAATCGGCAAAACATACGTTATTGGAGTAATGCTAACCCTAACTGGCTGAGTCCGACGAAGATGCAAGGTGCCGGTAAAGTGATGGTGGGGGGATATGGGGTGACAGAATTATTGGACCAATTTTTGTCAGTGGAAATCTTAATGCCGAAAGGTATCTTAACATGTTGCAAGAAGAGATTTTCCCATCCCTGCTAAACGAGGAAGGTAACTTCCCAGTTTACTTCCAGCAAGATGGAGCTCCACCTCATTATGGTCTTCACGTGCGTCGGTATTTGGATCAGCAGTTTCCGGATGCTTGGATTGGTCGGCGTGGTCCTGTGGAGTGGCCTCCCAGATCCCCAGATCTCACCCCCCTTGATTTCTATCTTTGGGGCACTTGAAGGCCATGGTGTATCAGGAAAAGATACGAGACATAAATCATCTAAAGGAACGTATCACCAACGCCATTACAAGCATAACGTCAACTGTGCTAATGCGTGTTCATCAACAGTGGGGAACACGTATTGAAATGTGTTTTCAAAACAATGGCAACCATGTAGAGCATATTATATAAATAAAAATGGTTGTCCATAACAAAATGTTTATTTTTCCTATGTATGGAAACTTACGGCCCACCCTGTAGAGTGCCGATCATATATCTGAGAGCAGTCTCTTAACTCTGAACAGTCTCTTAATACAAGTGAGATAGTTTATAGGTACGAGAGATGGAACAAAACCAATTGAATATAAAATAGGATACGTGCAGTAAATTCTTTGAGAGGAAAGAATTATGTATTTATATCTGCAGTAACTCTAATATGATGTGGAACAGCCTGGTCACGCGTATCTCTCGAGTATCCTACAGTAGTTTCGGCAAGTTCGATTGATCCTAACATTCGTTACGTTGGATTTGATACGCCTACTTTCTCGTTTTAATACTTAAACGAGGTCAGATCTACGTACATACATACGTATAGACATTATAGAAAATCTCATTTCCCAATGATTTGTGGTGAGAAAGCGGAAACAACCCGGATAAAGTACGGGAGGTAGTGAAAAGGAAGACTAGGCAGAAAGTAAAGCGTACACATCCATTCACACGAGCGTCGTGGTGAACTGGCGCCGCCTCCCACATGGCAAAATTCCATACTCGCGCGCGCTTTATACATCATGCGTGGTGGCGCTTCCAGGCCTTGTCAAAGATGTCAGATCCGCTATAACAAAATTCAAACTGATTTACAGTCGTCTTACCTTCTTTAGATATTCCAGTGAAATGCGCGATAATCATCCTCATCACGAAGTAAACAGAGTTGACACACATGAATGAAGAGCTCAAACACTCATTCTAAATAAACAAGACAACAGCCAAAGAGAAATTGTAATAGACCTCAAAGTATCCAACGGAGCAGTTCAAAGAACCTTACACAGAGGGCGCAGTAAAATGGCTTCTTGGCTACTCGTAGCGGACAGGATCGTGTTACTTAAAGACTCTTTCAGTAAGTCGTTTTAAGACAGTTCCTGAAATTTGTGCGGCCATTTGGGAAGACTATAAAGAATTGCTTAAACGCATCCACTCTAAAAAGAATGCTTCAAGTGACGTGGGCTGCGAGGAAACGTTTCTTTCAGAAACAATAAGACTAATACGTTTCTGTCAGTAGTACTACTTTCTGACAGAAGCGTTTCCTCGAAGCCCACGTTCTTGAAGCATTCTTTTCAGGGTGGATGCGGTTACAGCAATTCCTTATACTTATAGTCTTCCCAAATGGCCGCACAAATTTTGGAAGTCTTAAAGCGACTTACTGAAGAGAGTCTTTGAGTAACGCGATCCTGTCCTTCAGTAGTTATTCTACGCCAATGTCGTTTGCTACGAGTAGCCAAGAAGCCATTTTACCGCATCGTCCTCGTAAAGTTCTTTGAACTGCTCCGTTCCGATATGAATAAGACAAAAAGATGAACTTCATTTTGCGAGGGAACATCATCATCAGAACTACCGTGATGAAGGGAAGAATGTCCCGTACTAGTGTTGAGACTAAAAGCGAACGTTTTGAAAATAGAAAGCGTACGTTCGTAAGACAATGTGGCCGCGAAAAGGGTCACTCAATCACGTAAGACTAAAACATGAGCCACAGTGATTTAAACCATCCCGCAGTACTTAACGAGACAATCAGGAGAGTCGGAAGCAGATTGGGAGGGTTCAAGAGCCGACGTTTTCTCCACAACGTGGTCAATACCTACAGGGCCTGTGGCGTATTGTCCATTCGAAATAGCATGCTGAAAAGCTGTACGCTTTGACTGATTCCATCACTTCGAGATGTGAAGTGATCATGCGTGATCGAGAAAGTCACACTAACTAATGATTACTTTTATATATATATATATACACACACACTAATGATTAGCTATAGACGGAATGTATCTATGCAGGGGTAAACCCGTACATGCATATAGAAAATGGGAGAGAGCGGGAGGGCAAAAAAAAAAAAAAAAAAAAAAAGATACTAAATTATTTAAAAGAGAGTAAAAAAGAGATTTGAAATCCAGATTAAAACAAAAAGAATAAATGTAAAATTAAATCTTGGGGAAAAAAAGACGGAAAAAAAAAAAAAAAATACCCTATTTAGTTAAGACCAAAATTTATGATGAATTTTTTTTGGGGTTTATGAAAAAAAAAACGAAAAAGGTAATTGCATTATAAATTATTATAAATGACGTTCTAATTTTCGAAAATGAACTCTTGCCTAATATATATATATATATATATATCTTTGTTAATTTTGCCTTGCGCATGCGCAGAAAAGAAAGACAAAGGAAAAAAATCGCATCAAAATTATCCCCAAGTTAAAAATGCGGATAAACGACAAGAATTTGCGAAGACATAAAATTGCTTCAACAATAAAGCAAATACTCGTATCTCTAGACAGCCTCTATATGGGAAAACTAAGATAAAACCTTATACCCATTTGTACCCGATACCCCCTAATTTACAAAACGATAACACCAATAATATTAAAACCATACCCAAGGTTAAACTGGGTATAAAAGCGACGCAAAAGATTAACATACCCAATAATGTTTATCAGGTTGAGTAGACAAAATGCAGAAAAAATCTGGTCAATATCAAAACTTAGAATCTTTATAAGAATTATTTATGTATAATTAATTACCGGCTTTATACACAAATTTCATTATACCACAATCGCCACTTATATATATATATATATATATAAGGCCTTGGAATCGTTTTTCTTTTTCCTTGTGGGTTTGCAGCATTCATTCATTTCACGTGTTTTATTGTGAAATTCATCCCATATATATATATATATATATATATATATATATTATATATATATATATATATAACTGCAATGACCGCGCAGTATATAAATGAATAGAAACGACATAAGTGTTAAGGAACGTTTCTGCACACGAGGAGGAGAGATAACGAATAATGAAAATATATATATAACTCGAACAATTATAAGTTCCAACAAAAGTAATGAAAACAACGTTCTTTGCACTGGCCCCAATGCAAGTCGGGACGATACCCATACCCATACGGGGTTTCCTTTTCTATGAAGAACGACTTTAAAATGTAGGGTATCCCGAACTAAGCAACCAATGCTTTTCGTTGCCCACAGTGACATCGCTAAAAAGTTCAACTTAAAATATAGTCGTATATAGCTAGCGGGCATTTCGGCTATCAGTAAATCATTGGAAGCGGGAACAAGGCCCGTTTTACGAGTCACAATCAATTCCCTTCCCACCAACAATGCCCACACTGATCCACGCGCATTCAACACATACCACCACCTCCTCCTATCCATACCCAATAATTGCGAACACTTATTCGTCTGGGTACTTAAGTTAAAAAAAAAAAAGATTAAACACGAAAGTAAAACCGATTTAGGCGAATTTCGGTTGAAAAAAGAATGTTGGAAAACCTTTCCGAGAATTAGATTAAAACTGATCCTCAAAAATGAGGGTCGCAACGGAAAGGAAACCTCTCTTCGCACCGTCTCCAATAACTGCACCATTGTCAGTAAATACAAGGACCCACGTCTACATGCGGCGGTCAGCACTTAAGTCATTTGTATGATCTTACTAAGCGTACACGCAATACATACATACCTACACACACTCTCTCTCTCTTTCTCTTTTTACACACACACACACACACACACTATATATATATATATATATATATATATATATATATACAGGGTGTCCTTTTCCTCACGAGTGTAACTCACGTCCATATTAGCCACTGCGTGTTATTCTACATGCAACAAAAAAAAGGTCCCCAAACAACACATCAGTTTGAACATTTGTTTTAGTTCTACTGTATTACTTTTGTAAATTTTCCTATGAAACCGGACTTATGGGACACCCTGTATATAACGTTAAAAAAGAACTCTATATCTGTGTGGGGTCGTAAGCATTTGTGGGGTCTTCATATTTAGCAAATAAAAAAGCATAAAACATCATGTATTATTTAGAAATTACGATAAGAAAGTGCGTAAAATTATGTGGGCAACAAAGTTACATTAAACTTGTTAATTATTATAGGTTAATAACTACGATTACATATACAGTAATAGGTTACAGTGGAATAATTTTAGTTAGCTGTGTGTGTGAGACTTTGATATATAATATATATATATATATATATATATATATATATATTATATATATATATATATATATATATATATATATATATATATATATAGTGTGTGTGTGTGTGTATATATATATATTATATATGCCCAAACTGCCTATACTTTATTCACACTATAATTGAAGTATATGCAAAAAGGAAATACGATCCATGTAAACATATCATGTACGCAATTTATATAAATTTTGATATACCGTTATATATACGAATAAGGTATGAGGTGATATAAGGACGAAATATATACGAGTTGATTTGTTTATTATGTCAGTCCTATATAAAGCCTCTTTTGTGCCACTTTTGTCTAATGGGTATAGCTTGGTATGTAGGGTATGTTTATGCTTTTAAACAGTAAAAATTTTATAGATTACTTCAACGCACGCTGCAGTTTATATATATATATATATATATATTATATATATATATATTATATATATATATATACAGGGCGTCCCAAAAAAATGTATACACACTTTAACAGCTGATAGCTCAATTGATGTTTCTTTCTTTCCAAGTTAAACCCTTAGAATTAATAAGGCAGTCAGACTAAGCTTTGAACAAAGGAAATTCATTCTAAATGCTACTGGAAGTGTGAAAACGCAGTTGAAGTGCAAAGACAGTTTAGGAGGGAGTTTCAAACAGATCCACCAACGCGACTTACTATCACTCGAATTAGAGATAAGTTTGAAGCCGATGGAACTGTTCAGAATGTCCACAAGAAGCGTTCCGGAAGACCACGGACATCGACAAGCCCCACAAAGCAAGAAAGAGTACTGGAAACGTATCACCAAAGTCCAAGAAAATCTGTGCGGCAAGCGAGTCGTGACTGCAATGTTCCCTCTAAGGTGTGCGCGTGTGCGCGCGCACACGCGTTGTGAAACCCGCGCACACAGCAAAATAAAATGCGCACAGGCTCAAGCGTATCATGAGTTACGACAGTAAATGAAGTAATTTAAAAAATATACTGTCACACAAGGTCTGACCATTTGCATGAACGTACTCTATAGTCGCTCTTTTAAGTATTAACCCCTTCCGCTCGACTTCGCCGACGTCCGCGCAATTACCCAATACGGATTTTTTTTACTCTATGTATTTGCATTTTTTTTTCTTTTATACATTAACGCATTGAATATAAACCTTCTCTTCTTATTTTTGCATAAAAACGAATAGTAATTATCTCATAATTCATAAAAAATAAAATTATTTTTTTATTTTATTCCTATTTTGTGAGTGGATAAAATCATGTATAATCTTGGTAGTCTATTTTAAATTGCAAATTGCTAAATGCTAAAAATTGTTTGAGAAATGATAACTAAATCGTCATTTTGAATTAATGTTATTTTTATTTTATTTCTTTATTTTGTTGAATTTTATTTTACTATTTTTTATTTTATTCATATTTTTAGAATGGATAAATGTTTTCTTTTTTAAGAATATATAATATTGCAAAGAGTTTTTTAATATCCATTTAATAGTACCGTAATGATCAAGCTATCACCTTATGGAAATATATTTATTAAGTATTTAATATTATATATATTTCATTTTGAAGATAATAGCGTCAGAAAGTTTGCACAATTTTCGCCATGAATCTAAATGTATGCACAACGAAAATTCTTGCGCACCGGACTAAAAAAAATTAGAGGGAACATTGGTCGTGAGGTAGGAATTTCAGAATCGTCTGTCCAACGCAATTTGAAGCGCTGTCAATGGAAAAGTTACATTCCAAGATTAGTCCATGCTATTAATGAAGATGGTGATCCGGACCGAAGAGTGAGTATTGCGAGTGGTACTTGGCACGATGTGGATGTGGATTGGACGAAGGGTTTCGTAGAATACCCTCCGCGTTCACCAGACCTCACACACTAGACTTTTTTTTATGGGGATACTTAAAAGACAAAGTCTACGCTATAAAACCTGCAACAGTCGCTGAATTGAGAGCAGCCATTGAACGAGAATGCACACAAATACCAAACGAAATGTTTCGTGATGTTTGCGATTCCATTGCTTCGCGTTATCAGCAGTGCCTGGACCAGAACGGACGTCAGTTTGAAAACAGGCGTTGACAAAACAATTAAATAATGTCTGTAGATTCTATTACATTTTGAAAATGAAATGTATTTTAATAAACACTGCCTTTATAAGTATTTAAAGTGTGTATACATTTTTTTGGACGCCCTGTATATATATATTATATATATAATATATATATATATATATATATATATATATATATATATATAATATATATATATATATATATATATATATTCCACAAAATATAGGCTCTTAATAACCTACATACTAAGGCACATACACACACATATACATACGAGTATATGAAGCAAAGCTGTTCTCAACAGGATTCCAACCAGGTACCTCTTGAGTAGGAGTCGCGAGCGCTCCTACGACACAATAAGAGATCCAACATTCGAATCCTAGAGGAGGCAATTTTATTAAATGCAAAACCACTAGTGCTCATGCGTATTACTCCAAACACACACACACGTATATATTTAAACATATAAGAACCTATATACGCATTATATATAGAATTATAAATATAATTCTACTGTATGTCGCTTCAATATAAAAAAAAATGTAATATAAAGGGTGTTAAATTCTCCTCTGATAACAAAACAACACACAATTATCTGCGTATTTGTGAATGCTGTTAATTTTACCAGCCTTCAATATCAACATCAAACTCGCCTTAAGTAAACATAAAACATACATATATATATAATATATATATATATATATATATATAATATATATATATATATATATATATATGTGTGTGTGTGCGTGTGTGTGTGTGTGTGTTTTTGGACAAAACATAAAAAAGGTAGGAAGCTTCTTTAAATATGGCTTTTTTTAATCATGATTTATAAGATTCTGTACCACGAGATCTCATGCAAATCAATGCCGTTCTGCTATAATATATATATATATATATATATATATATATATATCCAGTTATCTAATTTTTTTATAAATATCATATCGAGTTTGCGATATATATATATTGTAGTGGTCCACATCGCCCACTACGAACTTACAGTCCTCGGGTTCGACTTCTTGCGAGGGCAGCCGCCGCTTAGCTCACCCAGCTGTTCATCCTTCAATACAAAAAAAATCTTGGAAATAAATATGTACCCTAGTTAGCCTAGTGGTCAAGACGCTGGACTGCTGATAGGAAGGTCATAATTTATGACTTTCTTGATAGGTCATGATTCAGAGTCCACGCGAAGGTGTAGGTCTAAGGCGGGGCAACAAGCTTGACTTCCGTAAGAATGAACAATTCGGGCGGAAGGAAAACTGATATATATATATACTATTGATCTCAATTGCAATCCCAAATTGTACTCCCTGGAAAGAAGGCGCGAGCGGTACACAATAATATAGTGTAAGTATGGAAAATATTGGAGGGGTGTGTCCCAAATTTTTGTGATGAAATAGAAACAGATTGGAATAAGAGAAGAGGGAGATTGTGTACTGTCTCAATTGCGGTGGAAGACGAGGCCATGAAAACGCGGATGTAAAATACCCTCAAATACGAGGCCCAAAACATTTTAATGTTCTGCCAAAAGAATATAAGTTCAAAAACCAGCTAGACACGTTCCGCGCGCAGTCCCTGACCAGCCATGCGTGGCTGGCTACGAAGGAGGGAAGAGAGTGGAAACCGCTTCTCTCCTCCACCAAATTCTACGAATGAAGCGGGATACTGCAGTGGGGTCGACCGCAGGTTGATCTTGTACCGTCGTTCGAAATCACCAAAACGTATCAAAAGATGTGTGTGTGTGTGTGTGTGTGTGTGTGTGTGTTATTTTCAACATTATTATCCAATAATTTTAATGTTTTATATTCAAATGCCTTTTCAAACGACTATTTTTTAATTGAACATGATTGTAATCCAACTAAATATATTTCTTTATAATATAATTAACATATCTCCAACTCGTTATACAATAATTTCACTTTCCGCACGAATGATTTTTACAATGAACACTTCACTTATCACTTCCTATACATTTTCATTAGTTACTAACTGATAACCACTAATTAAAAAAAAAAAAATCCACTTTTCCTCGAGTGATCACTCACTAAATACGTACCTAACGTATTTCTTAATAAACTTCTAAATTAATTAAGGGAACCTAATTAGCTAATAATTATTATAATTAATACTAAAAGTAGCGCGGGTGTGAACGGACAAGTGTGTGTGTGTGTGTAGTGTATAGTCAATAAATGATCGACCATTCATTATCAGAACAATAAATAAACTATTTCGAGAATTATAAACATTTTTTAAATTATTTAATTTTTTTTAGAAATTTATGCAAAGTAGTTTACTAATATATACAGTATATGAAGCGCAAGAAAGCAATTCTCTCCTTCACCAAGCCAATTACTTCTGAAGTAAGGCCACAAGCCTAACCTTCGTGTGATGAACGCTGGTCGAGCAAAACTTTATCAAAACTGCTAGGTGTATGTATATATATATAATATATAATATATATATATATATATATATATATGGGAATGACTCAGAATGGTCCCTGAGGTTTTTCATGATACACACAGACCGTGCATGGAACAAGGAACTCTTCTGGGATAATTAAATCCACTATAGTCCGAATAAGTAATTGTAAATGACAAATACTATAGTTTTTCTTTTTCATGATGCTAGCCTGACGTGGGCAACGGGTCACTCGCAAAGAGGTCCCATAAATATAGCTTCCCTCACCAGCTATCTGCAAAGGAGACAGGATCCAGCTTTGGAACATGGATCTACGGTTTAAAGCAGCCTAGCCCAGCTACATTAGAACCTCAATATAAGCAAAAGACTCGCTGCCTTCACGTCAGATGAATACATCAAAGAAAAAGGGTAACTATTATATTTTTAGCCAAAAAACCAAACCGAGTGACCCGTTGCCCACGTCGGGCTAGCATCATGAAAAAGAAAAACTATGGTATTTGTCATTTACAATTACTTATTCGGACCATAGTGAATTTAATTATCCCAGAAGAGTCCTTGTTCCATGCACGGTCTGTGTGATCATCATATATATATATATATATATATATATATATATATATATATATATACAGTGGTGGGCACGCGCAACAATTTTTGTAGCGCCGCAACCGCAACCGCAACTCTGCTGAAATAGTTGCGCCGCACGCGCAAGCGCAACCCTTTTCAAAAAGTTGCGCCGCAAGCGCAAGCGCAACCAAAAATGTTGCGCCGCAAGTTGCGCCGCAACTGCCCACCTTTGTATATAATATATAATATATATATATATAATATATATATATATATTTTATGAATGTACCTGAGTCATAAATTTGCTGATTATCGATTCATGTGCATTGAAAATCAGCCAATTACGTTGCATCGCCAATTATTATATAAGTCTTTTCAAGGTAAATACATATAATATGAAGATGTGTACGCAGTACTTACGTGAATGATGACCTTTGGTGTTATCATAGATTTGAACGCACACACAAACCAAATTAATTTAAACCAAACGTTCGTTTGTATATTACACAATGACTACGTTCAAAATTACGAGGTTCAGTTGTGTTGAAATTGAAATACATGAATTATGTTAACTCGAAATTATATTTGGGTTACGTTAAACACGACTAATAAGGCCGGCCGCACGCAGGATCGTCTCGCGACTCGTCTCGCGACTCACGACGGACGACTCGAGTCGTTAGTCGTGAGACGATCCTGCGGTGGCCTGCCTAAGAGTATATTTACTCGGAAGTAAGTATTTTAAAATTTCCTACATAAAGTCCAACTCAATTGCCATCTTCCCGCGATCTTTATCCCGTTTCATTCATACACTTATATACAACTTTGCGAAGCTATTCAGTTTTTGAACAAAGGATTGTAAGATAGTTTTACTTCTACGAGTATTGCGTCCCATTTTAATCGCTTCCCCCGTAGCTATTACGAAATTACGTATTTTGGAAGAGCAATTCCGAATTCGAGAGCGTCGAGATGTCCGTACGCGATGGAATAACTCTTTCTACGTGTCTCAGAACTCGCGCGACTAGGTAAAGAAGATTCGGGTCATCCGACCTATAAATATGGAGCGCGACTTTTGAGACACCGTGTATTGTATGTACTGTAAGAATATAGGAACGGAAAAAAGCTACGCCTATACATAGCGACAAATCATTCATACGCTAAACTTACCCATTACGAATGGAATGTCGTAGAGAAAACTTTCGCATACCGCTACTTTTGAAGCGAAACAGTACAATTTAATGAAAGGAAAGCGACAGTTATCCGTCATTATCCCAACAATGATAGTCTTTTCAAAGCTTCTTTCAAAGGCTTTAAATAGTGAGTAGCAGTTTAGTGGTACATTAACTACCGCGAAAAAAAGTAGGTTTTGGTAGTTATGTGGCTAATAAAAGTACGCGCGTCTCAATATTCTGTTGGACCTAAGGTACAAAGCCAAATTCATGGAAGTAGACCAAGAAACAGTTTTTCAGAACTGGATTATCGATGAAGTATAAAATATGAAAGATACTCAAAATGTTAAGTTTATTTCAAAATAATATATTTGAACAGAATTAAGGTTAAAAACAACAACAACAACATATATAATGAAGTTAAATTTGGAAATGTAAGGGATCGTTAGGAGGAAATATCTCATTCAGCTACGGAAGCTCTCGCTTCACCCCTGCCCGACCGAAAAAAAAAGGCAGACAGAACAAAGGAGTCGTAGACAACAGTAAGAAGCTCCACCAAAAAAAAGTAAGTTAAAAATCTTTAAAAAGAAAAAAAAAAAATCTTTGAAAAATGAACTTGACGATTATGTTAAGTTTGTCTCTACTCGAAAAAGGTGATTACCCATTATTACGATGGAGAAATAATAATAATAATAAAAATTGTAAGATTTTAAATAAATTGGCTTTAAGCATTTTTCGGCTCTTCATCCGTAGAAAGTGGCGGGCATTTTAACGTTGGGGAAACATTTACGAACCAACGAGCGAAATAAACTTTGTCCAGATAATGGACAGAAATTAACGTCCTTTTATCATAATCTAAGAGCGTTTAATTTTAAATATTAACTTTAAGTATTCATAAACTTTTAAACTTCCAAATTATTTTCTCTGATTTGTAGGCTTTAGAAAGTTAGGGCGGGGGGGGGGGGAGAAGGGGAAAGGATACAATATAGGCCAGGGGTCACCAGTTAATGTTCTCCGCGGTCCGCATAGGTGGTGTTTCTGTAATTCTACCAAGGTCCGCCGCCCACACTCGCTTTTCCAATTTTTTTCTTTTGGAATGTTTTCGTAATGTGGCCAACATCATCATCATCATTTCACCAAAATCGACTTAAAATCGCTACTTTTAATCTCTCGAATGAAAAACTAAATTTAATCTTTACAAAACAATAGAAAGACTTTGATTATAATTCTTTCGAAATGTCAAAGTTTGCTTATAGTTTAAAGTAAATCCTATTATAACCACTGTACGGATTTATTGCCGACGGTTTGTATAAAATCCATTGGCGGTCTGGACCCGGACGCAGTCCACTTATTGGTGACCTCCTACTATGGCCTATATATGAATTTGGTAGCTAATAGCTTCTAATGGTATATACATACATTAATATTTTTCACTTTGGCCAAAGCCAAATGATGAAAGGGCTTCTATAAAATTTTTACTTCTTCATCAGTGATTACTTGCTTAAAATGCCGGTAATTGATCACCTGCAAAATCTCCCATTATGCCGATTACCAATTTTCACCAATGAATCGGTACATTTCTAATATATATATATATATATATATATATATACTATATATATATATCTGCCTTGTAAATTAAATTAATTTTATTAGGCCTAAACAAAATGAAAAAACTACGAATTAATGTTTATCGTATAATTACTCCACGGATGCTACGTGACCTAATTCCCTTTGCGACTTACACGTACTTCACAGCATGCAAAATACCCGAGTGAAATGATAGAAGATAAGGACTCGCATCAGCGGGCATGCATTTAGTGGAATTAACACAGCACTCGATGAATACCAAGCGAGTATTTTCACCATTTCAAATCGCTTTTCATGCCCAACAATTACGTTAAAGTCCTCGTTTTGAACTGTTGACTGCGAACGGGAGTGCTTAACTGATGGCCATCTTCCTCCTGTATCCGTGGGTTTTTATTCATCCGCTGACAAATGTCTAGATCGAGAACGGAACAGACACTTAAAATACCAACTATTTTAATCCTCATTTTACAATGGGGGTTGTAAGCAGGGGCTTTCATCAGTCAAACACCTACTGTATAGCTCAGTTTAGGCAAACAATTTTGAGTTGTTGCTCGTGACAAACTGATCTTATTTGCAATGTCCGAGTCTCGCGCGTGGTCTGAACTCTGAACCTCACGTGATGGTGAAGGGTTCTTTACGGCTGTTCGGTAGCTAACGATAGTTTTCTTGGTTGATGGTTGGTTCCTCATTTATGAGACTGATGAAAATTGACGATAGTGTTCCCTTCACTTTGACCACACTCTGACTTGCCCATTTACGCGACTACGCGCGAGTAAATGGTGCTATATCATAAGCACCAACTGTAAGTAATATCTTTAATAAAGATCGACAAAATTCTTTCGAGGCCATCGACACGTTCTTTTTTTAACCTAAATACAGGCCTTGCGCGTAAAATGTTCTATGTAATAATATTAAACCAATTGATCCCTGAATTCCAATAAAAACAAAACACTAACAAATGCGGTATGATAGAGAAAATAGTATAAAACTATATATAAGTAGGGCAATACAGCTACAATCGCCGAAAATGGGTTCTTCACTTCAGTACTGATGTAAGGAATCGGTTACTGCCACATATATTAACGTAGCGGCTTCCCTTGAACAAACCTGAATCGGTCATCTCGACAGTATACGAGAAAAAATCAGTTAATGCTAAAAATTTATATACATACAGTACAATTTATATACAGGTACAGTGGCAAACTATGAGTGGTGAGGCTCTGGTTCGCTCTCGCCTGCTAGCTCCTGGGATGGGTTGAGTTGGCCACTTACCCTGTTAATGCTCGGAACAAATTCACCCCCACATCGTGGAAAAATGAACTTCCTGGCTAGCTGTATAGTTCATTGAGTGTGTGTGTGTGTGTGTGTGTGTGTGTGTGTGTTTTAACACAAGTATTTACGACTTAAGTCAAAAGCCAATGAGAAAATACACATCCTAACATTTCGGCTTTAGAACTGCAAACCCTTTTCAAGTAATATCAGTTACTCAACCTAAGAAACAAATACTTGGCCAATTTTTTAATCGGTCATCAGCATCTGAAATATACACACTTACATTAACATTTACAGAGCAGCTCCTCTTAAAAGCAAATTCTTTTATACCCGGCATACATTAAATACCTAATATTCAATGGCATAAAATCAAGAATTATCTTGTTATCAAAGTGTTTAAATTTAATATGTTGTTATGGCCCGATCACACTTATGGTATCGACATTTTTATCAGAATGAAATTGTATTTCCTGTCTGGCACACCTTGGCACCCTTAGCATCAGCATACATACAGTCCACAGTCCAATGCCTTAATTATTTTTGGCATGCATGAATTTTATATATATATATACCTCGTAACCTCACAGCAGTTCAGTGCGTTGGTCTCTCTTCACACGAAGGTTAAGCTGGTGGCCCAGCCTCTAGGCTTGGCTTGGTGGAGCAGCGAGTTGCTCTCTTTCTCTCCACTGCACATAGCCAGGTACACCCGGCTCATCTGGTACCGTCCTGAGCCAGGCATCTCGTCCTCTTCTGAAGACTTCAACTTTGACCACTGTGACGTTCCTGAGGTCCTTTGGAAGCGGGTTAAAAAGTCTTGGCCCCCTTTAAAACAAAGCTATTTTCCTCCAGTGTTGAAGAGGTCCCTAGTAGAGCCTTTAATTCGGGAACACTACACAATACACATTCTGCCTTTCCTATTTCCAATGTTGTTTGGATGGTAATTAGTGTATATGTATATACAGGGCGTCCCAAAAAAATGTATACACACTTTAAATAATTATAAAGGCAGTGTTTATTAAAATACATTTCATTTTCAAAATGTAATAGAATCTACAGACATTATTTAATTGTTTTGTCAACGCCTGTTTTCAAACTGACGTCCGTTCTGGTCCAGGCACTGCTGATAACGCGAAGCAATGGAATCGCAAACATCACGAAACATTTCGTTTGGTATTTGTGTGCATTCTCGTTCAATGGCTGCTCTCAATTCAGCGACTGTTGCAGGTTTTATAGCGTAGACTTTGTCTTTTAAGTATCCCCATAAAAAAAAAGTCTAGTGGTGTGAGGTCTGGTGAACGCGGAGGGTATTCTACGAAACCCCTTCGTCCAATCCACATCCACATCGTGCCAAGTACCATCGCAATACTCCACTCTTCGGTCCGGATCATCTTCATTACTAGCATGGACTAATCTTGGAATGTAACTTTTCCATTGACAGCGCTTCAAAATGCGTTGGACAGACGATTCTGAAATTCCTACCTCACGACTCGCTTGCCGCACAGATTTTCTTGGACTTTGGTGATACGTTTCCAGTACTCTTTCTTGCTTTGTGGGGCTTGTCGATGTCCGTGGTCTTCCGGAACGCTTCTTGTGGACATTCTGAACAGTTCCAACGGCTTCAAACTTATCTCTAATTCGAGTGATGGTAAGTCGCGTTGGTGGATCTGTTTGAAACTCCCTCCTAAACTGTCTTTGCACTTCAACTGCGTTTTCACACTTCCAGTAGCATTTTAGAATGAATTTCCTTTGTTCAAAGCTTAGTCTGACTGCCATTATTAATTCTAATGGGTTTAACTTGGAAAGAAGAAACATCAATTGAGCTATCAGCTGTTAAAGTGTGTATACATTTTTTGGGGACGCCCTGTATATATTATATATATATATATATATATATATATATATATATATATATATATATATATATATACAGGGGTTTATTTTAACGGTTGTCCGGTCGTCCGCGACAAAGTATTCTAAATTACCCCCTGGGGTTCAAATTTAACGGCCCGTTAATTTTAACCCCAGGGGTTAATTTAGAAATGGTTAATTTAGAATACTTAGTCGTTTCGGACGACCGAACGACCGTTAAAAAAAACACTGAATATATACATACATACATATATACATATATATGTTACACAGACCGTGCATGGAACAAGGACCTCTTCTGTGAAAATTAAATCCACTATAGTTCGAGTAAGTAATGGTAAATGACAAATACTATAGTTTTTCCTTTTCATGGTGGAAGCCCAACGTAGCAACGGGTCACACGCAAAGAGGCCCCAAAATATAGCTTCCCTCACCAGCTATCTGCCAAGCAGATAGGATCCAGCTTTGGGACAGGATCCTATATGGGGGAAGCTATATTTTGAGGCCTCTTTGCGAGTGACCCATTGCCACGTTGGGCTTCCATCATGAAAAGGAAAAACTATAGTATTTGTCATTTACCATTACTTATTCGCACTATAGTGGATTTAATTGTCCCAGAAGAGTTCCTTGTTCCATGCACGGTCTGTACGTAACATAAAAGTTTCTCAGGGTACCATTCTGAGTTGTAACACACACACACACACACACACACACACACACACACACACACATATATATATATATATATATATATATATATTTACTGAGGGTGCCAACCAACCATACAGGCTAAGATTTGCATTATCTCAATAAAGATTAGTACCGCAGACATTTGTATATACTTATTCCTTTATAAAAAACTTTAATGTTACATAAAGGTCGAATCGAAAGTGCCATCTTGTAATTTAATCAAGCGCTAAGTAGCTAATATTTGCTACGCGGAACAGTTTTTATGATATATATTCTTGTTCTTCAGGATTAAGGGATTTACAGTCTGTTTATTTAAATTAACTTAATAATAACCTAAAAGTAAGTGAGTGTGTGTGTGTGTGTGTGTGTGTGTGTGTGTGTGTGGTGAAACCACGCCTCTCCACAGACAAGAGAACAAGGGCATGTCATCTCTTTACATCCCCAAATTACATACCCAGTCCCGTTTACTTCGTCCGAAGACACTATATGAAGCTTATGGCCTGATTAATCGAACGATTATCTTTAGTTACGTACACGAAACTAAGCGGTCCGAGCCATGGATAACCGCCTCATATATATATATATGTGTGTGTGTGTGTGTGTGTGTGTGTGTGTGTGTGCAAATATATTTGGGACATCCCTGTATATACATACAGTATGTATATAACTCAACTTTTCAAATGTTCAGTGTGGTGATTTCTCACTTTACAGGCTTGTTGCCCATAATATATATATATCTGACCGGCAATCGGAAGATCCCGGGTTCGATTCCCGGGTGGTTACCTCATTTTTCACTTGTTCGTTCTCCCTCCTCATCTTGTGCGGAACGTTCTTCTACACAAGCGTCGTTCTTTACATTAATTATACTGTGTTGTTTGCAGTTAAAAATATATATATATATATATATATATATATATATATATATATATATATTGCTTTATACCCAGTTTTAAATAAACATCTATTTTATGCATACCCATCGTGAGCGGGGAAGACCGTTTCTTGGGTAAAATATGAAAGATTTTGTTTTGAGATAATAACCCGTGCAAGGTAATTATTTAAGCTTGAACAGGATAATTGGTTTTGAGCGAGCTGAAAAGACCATGTATTAAGAACGGTTTTTAGAATTAATTTGGATTTGGTACCTAATTGTATCTAAAAAAAAAAATACAAAGAGTATGGGGTGATATGCATTCAACTTTTTAGATACATACAAACAAACACACACACACACACACAAACGCTTTCTCTCTCTCTCTCTCTCTCTCTCTCTCTCTCTCTCTCTCTCTCTCTCTCTCTCTCTCTCTATATATATTATATATATATATATATATATATATATATATATATATATATATATATACGAGAGAGAGAGAGAGAGAGATCGCAACATATACAGAGCGGATAGATTTGCTAGAAGGGGAGGAAGAGGTTGTTGTACTTACATGTAAAACACATGGACACTTGAAACGAAAGTAAGCAAATCAAATAGCACAGTAAATATTCTTATTTTAGAAGTAAAAGAATTGACTGTAATTATTATTATTAACGTGTAGAGAGCACCAAATACACTAAAATCATTTACAACCCCGGCACCAAATATTTTAATTTGGGGGATTTTAACTTTCCATTCATAACGTGGAAGGAAAATGATGAAGTTACGTGGTAACATTACGAAAGATTATAGAATTGAGGCGATAATGTTGTTAAATGTGGAACATCATGCACTTACCCAGGAAGTGCGTAAAACGACTCGAAAAGAAAACGTTTGGATTTAATTTGGACAAATCACAATTACATAATCATAAATGAAAATGTAAACCACGCAACATTTTCTGACCATAACCTAATTGATATACAAATAAAGTTAGCAACCGGAAGACTCAAAATACATCCTGAAGAGACGAGGAATGTTCGAAGGTTTAAATACTGATTCAAAGAAAGTAAGTTGCGAGGGTATAAATGCAGATTTAAAGAAAGTAAATTGAAAATTGCTACTTCGCGAGAAGACTCCATGAAAAATACTATTCCTAGTAGGAAACGAAACTAAACCTACAGTATATTGCTGAAACATGTCCCAAAGAGACAAAAAAGAAAGCCTCAAAAATTCGAGAGGAAAATCAGAACATTATTATGTAGACAAGGAACGCAAATTGTAGCGGAAGCTAGGAAAAAAAAAATATGCGAAATAGAAATGGACCTAAAACAAACATTCACCCACGAGACGAACGAAACACAAAAAGTAACCCAAAATACTTTTCACATTTGCGAAAAGAAAAATGAAATGTGAAGAGAGTATTGGTCCGTTAAAAGATTGGGTAACCAAATACAAAAATGACCCAGAAAAAATGAGCGAGTTGCTTAAGAAACAATTGAACTGTTCAGCACCCCTAAGTCCAAGAAGAAAGTACGAAAGCCAGATGAATTTTTTGTCACACAAACCAGTCAAGAGCAAGTACGGACACGAATCTATTAAAGGATTTTGAATTTTTGGAAGAAGAGATAATTAAGGCCCTATCCAAAATAGTACAAATTCAGCACCAGGGCCAGACACATGGAGTGCCATGTTTCTGAAGAAATGCAAAGAGAGTACAGCCAAGCCACTATACTTACTTACTATGGAGAAAATCATTTGACACAAAACAAATCCCACTCCCATTAAAGAACGTGAACACTGCCCCTTGTTCAAAGGAGGTAAGAGAGCAATGTCTAAGAACTATCGGCCAGTAGCTCTAACCTCTCATCTTATAAAGTGCTTCGAACGTGAAATTAGAAGCAAAATTGCTTCCGACCTGCAAGAAAAGAATTTATTCAACCCGAACCAACATGGCTTCAGAGCTAGAAGATCATGCCTCTCACAGTTATTAGACCACAAGAGAAAATACTGAAAACATCGTGTCGAGGTCAAAATATAGATGTAATATATACTGATTTTGCTAAAGCCTTCGATGTGATCATGGAATCGCAAACCTAAGAACAGAGGAATTACTGGAAAGCTGGGACGACGGATATTTAATTTTCTTACCGAGAGACACAATGAGTAGTAGTAAACAGAGTCAAATCTGAAGTTTCAAAAGTTGTCAGCTCTGTCCCATAAGGTACAATATTGGCTCCTTTGTTGTTTATAATAATGGCTTCAGGCACTGATGCAAATATTAATGACAATGTTGGATCGTGTTTCGCAGATGATACAAAGATATGCAAGGAAATATCAAGTGAAGGTAACAGAAAACTTACAAAACGACATTGAAACATTGTTGAAGTGGGCGGAAGACAACAATATGAAGGGTACAAAATACTACGAGCCAAACAGATAACACCAAACCCACAAGTTAGGGATCTTGGAGTTATAATGTCATCGGAGACAGTATTCAGAAAACACCATAACATTAAAATCACAACAGCTAGAAAAATAATGGGAATGTTCTACAGGAACTTCCACAGCAGAAAAGCAAACATCATGCTAAAATTATGGAAGAGTTTAGTCCTACCAATAATTAAGTATTGCTCAATACTCACAAGCACATACAGAAAACGAGACATTGCAAGCATAGAGGCCATACAAAGGACTGTTACGTCTAAGATAGAGGAAACGAAAGATGAAGATAATCGGTCTCGACTACAGTCCCTAGTACTCTACTCATTGGAAAGATGCGAGCGATACACAATAATATACATATGGAAAATACTCGCGGGGTGTGTCCAGAACTTTAGAAATGAAACAGAAACACACTGAAATGAGAGAAGAGGCAGACTACTGTCCCAACTGCGGTGGGACAAGAGGGCCATGAAAACGCGGATGAAAAATACCCTCAGAATACGAGGGCCAAAACTTTTTCAGGTCTTGTCAAAAGAAGTCAGGAACCTCCAGCACACCAACCTGATCAGTTTCAATAACCAGCTGGGCAGATTCTTGTGCAAAGTCCCTGACATGCGTGGCTGGCTACGAGGGCAGGAGGAGAGCGAAAACCAATTCTCTCTTCCACCAAATCATGCAAATGAGGCAGGATGCTGCAGAGGGGTCGACCGCAGGTCGATCCTGAACCTTCGTTCGAATGGATCATAAGTATCATAAGATAGATAACTACAGGTATTTTATGTATGTATACATACAGTTACGCAGTTACGTAATAATTCAGAGCTGGGCACTTGCGGTTTTTTTTGCGGTACTGCGGTACTACCGCACTACCAAACCGGTACCGCATAACGCAGTACCGCAAAGGATCGCTGAAAGTACAGCCTGTACTTTCAGCGATCCTTTGCGGTACTGCGTTATGCGGTACCGGTTTGGTAGTGCGGTAGTACCGCAGTACCGCAGTACCGCAAAAAAAACCGCAAGTGCCCAGCTCTGTTAATACGTATTACTATATAAGATTCTCTCTCTCTCTCTCTCTCTCTCTCTCTCCTCTCTCTCTCTCTCTCTCTCTCTTCTCTCTCTCTCTCTCTCTCTCTCTCTCTCTCTCTCTCTCTCTCTCTCTCTCTCTCTCTCTCTCTCTCTCTCTCAGCTGGAAAAAGTGTTGAAAGAAGTAGTATAAGAAAGTTAGAAAGGCTACTGAAAATAAGTGTTGTAGATTATATCTATACCACGCGGGCGCACACCTATCCCGTCCACCCATTCATTCAGTAAATATATACAGTATAAAGAAAGTGAGGAGTGTCTGCAATGCAAACTAACAACACAAGCAAGGAAATTATTATGAATTTGACCTCTCATTAAAATATGATAACGCTGAGCATTGTTGCGTCAAGTGTTGATGAACCACGTACTGAAGCTCCGTTAGGAGATTGAACGTCTATGTACTTGGCAATGATGCTGCGGGCTGCTCGTACCCAGAATGGGTGTATGGGTGGAGCGGTGCTTTCTGTAAAGCAGTAAAACGTTTTTTTGATTTTATACTCGATCTATTAACGTATGTGTCATCAACATTGATAAAATATATATATATAGGAGTATACAAATTTTGCTTAACTTTGAATGAGACTCATTGGCACGGTGCCAATAATTCTCGTTTGCAAATACGTGCCCACTTAACCACCTCTGCAGACGCTAAACGTAAGAAAAATAGAGTTTTAAATCAATTATGAAATACGAACAAAAATTTAAACTTACATATTTACTAACAACAACACCACCAATAATAATAATAATAATAATAATAATAATAATAACTAAGGTCAAAGTAATTAATTTTTTAAAATTAGGTTATTGTAGGGAAATAAAAACCTCAAAAACTCTTTACATAAATAATCCTTCAAATGGTGGAGGTTCAAGAACAATACCTTGAAAGACTGCAGTCATAAACATTGTTTAAATAATTTAGCTATACTGAGATACAAAGAAAGTACAGTGGGTGCATAAATATAAGCCAAATAGAAGGATTGATAGGCATACGTGTGTGTGCGCGGGCGCGTAGACAACTGGGTATAAGTGAGGTAAAGTGCGTGATAATTCGCAGATGTAGTGGACTAGTGGGTTAATTTTTTGGTACCTCGGAACAATGTAAATGTATAGAAATGTATGTGTAGAAAAAATGTATAGAAAAAAAAATCTGCAAACATGTTTACCGTCGGAAAAAAAAAGGTATGTTGGTTCTAATTACGTTAGGTTAGTCAGGGTTTGATAAGGTTAAGTTAGGCTGGATTATCGAGTACCTCACTATTTAATGGCTTAACAAAAACCACGCTTCGAGCCCTCAATTCCGTCCGAAACACTTATCTCGCCCTTCTAGGTTCGATGGCACTGAGGTTAGGTTAGGTTAAATTAAGAGTGTGTGTGTGTGTGTGTGTGTGTGTGAATATATACAGTATGCGCCTCGGTGGTGTAGTGGTTAGCGTCGCTGACTACGAATCCCTCGGACCCGGGATCGAGACCCGGTGACGGCAGATGATGCGCAGCAAACTCAGCTCTTCATCCTTCCACACAATAAAAATTGGTTCGTAGATAAATAGGTACCCTCGAAGTTTAACCTTCGTCAGAATGACAATTCAGGCGAAGATAAACCAATGTTAACCAAGGTTTTATATATATATATATATTATATATGATATA
The DNA here is from genome assembly GCA_023014485.1 of Bathynomus jamesi. NCBI lineage: Eukaryota > Metazoa > Arthropoda > Malacostraca > Isopoda > Cirolanidae > Bathynomus > Bathynomus jamesi. The sequence continues at coordinate 470,586 of JAJOZX010001634.1, forward strand.
TAAAAGAAAAGTACGTGTAACAATGCAATACTGCAGTGTGCAGAGTGGAACGTAAAAGACCCTTGTGATGTAAGTAATGAAAGAAATCGATTGATGGTGAATGAGTGAAAGAAAGTTTTGAGGTTCAGATGGCCTGAGCCACAAGAATTAACGGAAGAAAAGGTTATGAAACAGCGAACCTTTTTGGAAGGAGACCTTTCATTTAAGTGAGATTAAACAAATTGTTTTCACGCATCAAACGCAAGCACGCAAACGTTTTCGGTAATGCTCTAGAATAGTGTGGTCAGATCGGTGAATAACCTTCGTGAAAACTTGAAAAGTAAACCAACAAATTAAGGTTTCCCTCGTGGCAAAACACTTTCTTTATACTTAATTATTAATAAATATGAAATGGTGTTTAAATATGAACTTGGTAACATCTTTCATTCGACTTCACAAAAACAGTATTTGCTTTATAAAAATTTAATTATACATCCAAAATATCTTTACAAATTCCTTCAAATTCAACTATTGCATTATAGGACCACCAATGGAGAAGCAGCCAGATAGATAGATAGATAGATAGATAGATAGATAGATAGATAGATAGATAGATAGATAGACTATACGATTATAAGTAAAAATGGCATAGGTAACAAAACCAGGGGGCAAAAATGCCATAAATATATATATATATATATATAGTATTAGTTAGTTAGGTTCACCTAACTTAACCTGTGGCATTTTTACAATGTGGTATGTTGAACCTATGACATTGTTACCTATGGCATTATTACCTCTGGTATTTTTACAGCACACTGACTGCACATCCACCTCAGTCATTTAAAAGAATTCGATATATACAGTATATCCACTTCGAACTCAATATAACAACAGTTGATTACGTTTTGACAAAATCTGTATTTAAAATTTAGGAACGTTCAGAAAAAAAGTCATTTATACAAAAACCGCCAAAAAATGACTTAACATAATTGTAACTCGTTCAGACTTGAAAATATGACACCTTGTTGTACAAACAATAAAGAAAACCAACTTACTTACAAACGCGCAAACACAGACTGCGGTCGCAGACATTCAGGAAAGACAGATACGAATAACGAGACACCATCGGATAATAGATAATGAAAACAGACAGACATCTGAAGTTACAATAAACAGAGTGAATGAATAGTTGAATTACGGTTTCGCTCGTACATAAGTTATAAAGAGCTTGAATGAGACTCACATTGGCAACATCGCACTCGATGTGATTACCCCCGTTTCATTCCGTGCCCGAGAGTAAGGCCTCAACCAGCGAGAGAGAGAATCTCAAAAGGAAGCGATTCTCGAGTCGATTTATTCCCATTTCATTGTTATTTCTTATCCACGGGCCTCAAACTTTGGTTTAGTTTAGCTTAATGTTAGGTTACGTTAAGCCGAGTTACGTTAGTGAATATTAGTTTCTCTCATTTGGCGCCTTTACCGCGAATACGAATGGAAGTGACATTCATTCTCAAACGAAGAAAATCTTTTCTCAAATTTGGATTTCTCACTTTGCGCATTCTCAAGTGCGGACCGCCAATAGGAATGAGAATTGGTATGAGAACGACACTGAAGGGTAAGTAATCACTCGCATTCACAGAGACTTTATACAGTCAAGTTGTTTCGTCAACCATTCATTGGGAATTGGTTAATATCCTTCATAACAACCAGAGATAAATGATAGAGGGGATCTACTACAGCTTTACGTGAGATGCGAACCATCTAAGGGTCACTACATCATCGGAACTGCGAAGGACGGTCCCCATCCAACTATCGAATAAACCCAACGTCGCTTATCCTTCCAGCTGATCCAACGGGAAGCGATGTTGGGAGGTCACCTATTCCGCATATATACAAAATAATATACAGTGTCCATAAATTATCTTCACAAATTCAATTCAATTCAATTTGTAAAGATAATTTATATATATATATATATATATATATATGGGAATGAACTCAGAATGGTTCCCTGAGGTTTTTTATGATACACACAGACCGTGCATGAAACAAAGAACTCTTCTAGGAAAATTAAATCCACTATAGTCGGAATAAGTAATGGTAAATTACAAATACTATAGCTTTTTTTTTTCATGATGCTAGCCCGACGTGGGCAACGGGTCACTCGCAAAGAGGCCCCAAAAATATAGCTTCCCTCACCAGCTACCTGCAAACCCTAGATCCTGTCCCAAAGCTGGATCCTATCTGCTTTGCAGATAGCTGGTGAGGGAAGCTATATTTTTGTGACCTCTTTGCGAGTGACCCGTTGCCCACGTCGGGCTAGCATCATGAAAAAGAAAAAGCTATAGTATTTGTAATTTACCATTACTTATTCCGACTACAGTGGATTTAATTTTCCTAGAAGAGTTCTTTGTTCCATACACGGTCTGTGTGTATCATAAAAAACCTCAGGGAACCATTCTGAGCTCATTCCCATCATGAAACGGACATGTTACGTGCCTTGAAAAGTGGATGCTCAATTCTGCCAGTTGAGGTTTAAATTTTGGTTTTTGGCTAAAAATATAATAGTTACCCCTTTTTCTTTGATGTATTCAATCTGACGTGAAGGCAGCGAGTCTTTTGCTTATATTGAGATTCTAAATGTAGCTGGGCTAGGCTGCTTTAAACCCTAGATCCTCTCCCAAAGCTGGATCCTATCTGCTTTGCAGATAGCTGGTGAGGGAAGCTATATTTTTGGGGCCTCTTTGCGAGTGACCTGTTGCCCACGTCGGGCTAGCATCATGAAAAAGAAAAAGCTATAGTATTTGTAATTTACCATTACTTATTCGGACTATAGTGGATTTAATTTTCCTAGAAGAGTTCCTTGTTCCATGCACGGTCTGTGTCTATATATATATATATATATATATATATATATATATATATATATATATATATATATATATATATATATATACACATGAAATTCGAAACAGAATGTTTTCTTCCTTATTCTTCAACAACAACTTTTCCCCGAGTCATACCCAAACTATCAAGTTTCCATTAATATACTTTTAATGTTGGCTAAGAATTAAAAGCTTCTTATCACCTATTTCAGCATTAAATAATCCCAAAATGATGTCATACGCTAACCACTGTTCATTGTTGACTGGAGGCTATACAACAAAATTCAAAAACATCCTAACGTACTACCAAACCTAAAGTTAAACCCAATATGGGCATATATCTATATACAGCAACAATGCATGGAGTGTATAGAAAAGCCTTTTTTTTTTTAAAACACATTTTTGTATAGTCTGTCGACGATAAATAACTCTTTTAAAGTTATAAATAAATAAAAAATAATATAAGCCATTTATTAAAAGAATCTCCATCTATAATAAATTCGGCTGACAGTAACTTCCGCTTAAGGGTTTTTTTTTTCTTTTTGGGGGTGGGTGGGGGGCATACACTGAACAATACGCAGTGTCATTGAAATATGTCATGAAATATGTACCTTATAAATGATGTATCAAACAAAAAATAAGCCAATGGGCTTCAACATAATATATATATATATATTGACTAATAATGATAGGCTATGCCCAAAGGTTAGATGTAAACAAACATACCCGCTTGATTAATTATGCAATTCATGGGAGAAACGATTCGGCATAAAGATACGTGTGTGTGTGTGTGTAAACTACTAGACTAACTCTTTAGACGAGCAGTTTATAACGGTAGTATTCGTCATTATTCAAAAATAGTATGTGACGTAATTTGTGCAAAAAAAAGGTTCCCACTATCACGTTCCACAGATATCATACTGAGAGACAAAGATTTTGAACTCGGAAGATTGCTGCATCACCAATATACCCCCCCAAAGAATACACTTGTTTTAAAACGAAGGTATATGAATACATATGCAAGGGTATAATGCGTTAAGTATATATATATATATATATATATATATATATATATATATATCTATATATATATATATATATACTCCCTCGACAAGCTCTATTTTATATATATATAATATATATATATTATATATCTCTTTCCCTCAATAGAAGTTGGCTGAATCAGAAAAACCAGTTGAAAGGCGAGTATTTTGAATGGCCAAAACTAACATATATATATACACCTTAAACCAACCAAGGTGGAAATCAATTAAAACGAAGCTAGCGCAAAGATGGGCTTACAGGACGAACTTGTAGCAGTACCACTATTTCATTGGCGCTAATGGATCTGGCGCGCTTGTAAACAGGAAACCCTTTGAGAATTTTAGTAACGGCCAAAAGGCCAACACGGAAAATCTGTTTACTTTTATGTAAATTGTATTGTTACAATTCATTCTAGTAATAAAACATAAATAATGAAGACGGGAGAATGGCTTTGTCTTCATCAAATAATGAAATATTAAACAGTCTCTCGCTTATGCATTCGCCATCAGGAAATGCAAATGATGCGTTATTAATAATTAGATATTACTTTATTTATCTAACCATCCCCCTTTTCCCAATCGTGCCCCCCCCCCTCCTTTGGTAGGGGCGGTTGTTGGAGAATGCTTTGTGTGTGGGGGGAGATTCTAACGACCTTCACACGTAAAAAACCCCAAACTCTACAAACCCCAAAACAGAAGGTGTGATTAGTAAACTTTTAAGCTCGCTTTAATGCTACGGGTTTTCTTTATAAAACATTGCTACGAGCAGAGATAAACTGTCGCTACCATGAGGCCACAGACAGGGGGTTTTTGGTTTTTTTTAAGAATCTCTAAAACATTTTGAGAAAATTAAGAAGACAAAATAAATGCATAAAAATAAATACATAATTTAATAATAATAATAATATATACATATATATATGGAGACAGATGGATCTTACATCCTGTCTCATCTATAAATCCTTGTATATCTGTACGGTCGCGGTCGCAACACCTGCTTCCTTTACCATGAGTAATATATATATTATTCATGGTAATAAATAATAAAAAATATATATATATATATATATATATACTGAACTCCATAAACCGCAGTAATTGGTGTGCAAGAGTGTACGTCTAAAATGAGAGAGTGCGGTTGAACCACTTTTTCCCGGGACTTACCTATATAGTTTCGAGTTGTATTGAAGAAATAACGAAAAACTAATAAGTTACATTAAATTAAACTTTATTACGCAACAAAATAGACCTCATTCCATTATATTTTGTAGTCAAGTAGCAAAAACACATCAGGTGAAGTACATCTACTCGTACAATCAAATATACCCATTATTACATTAAAAAAAAAACATGAAATACTGTACTGTACAGGATGTTTCAAAAGTCCGAAATCAGGAAATATTCTCTCTCTCTCTCTCTCTCTCTCTCTCTCTCTCTCTCTCTCTCTCTCTCTCTCTCTCTCTCTCTCTCTCTCTCCTTCTTCTCTCTCTCTCTCTCTCTCTCATATATATATATATTATAATGATGATCACGCGTTTCCTTCGACAGAAGAATATTGACTAAATTTTGTTCGAGTTGCGTAAATAATTGATCTTTCTTAACTGGAAATTGATCTTCTCTCGTTAAAATGCATTTTACAAAAAGTAATTTTACAGTACTTAAGTTGGGAACGATATTAACTGCGTGACACAACCACGGATTCGTTGATATAAAATTAAAGTTTAAATATAATTTGGTCTAGTATCGTTAAGATTAATTGGGCAAAATAGTGCCCGGTTGGGTTAAAATGGTTGGAATTCAGTTTTGGTTAGGTTAACTCTATTACAGTTCTGATTCTTATTAGATTGGGCTTCGAAGCCTTTCTATAAAAACTTACTAAATTTACCGGTAATTACGTTAATATTATACAAAAAAAGAGTAAAGGCGTGGATAAACGGAAAATATGAAATCGCGGAGAATCTGCATTCTTAGTCCAGTTTGTGTAGAGCGAGCCCAAGGTGAAACGATCGTACTCGTAATTGGAGCGCGTCGTGCATTTACGATGCCTTCGGGGGAGAAAAACTCGCGGTGCGCGTTGCTCCTAATGAATCACGCATCCGGACGAAGAGAGCCAGTTCTATCCGCAGTACAAAATAAAAGCACCAGCGAGGAAATGATTATTTACCCGACCTTCATTCGATTAAAATAAATGAAAGCACCGTTTGTCCTTTCCATCGATGATAATAAGCTACGTACGGAAGCCTCTCGACGTTCATCTTCAATGTCCTTCGCAATGATACTGCGAGTGGCTCTACCTTCAATATAATGGATGGATGGACGGAGCGGCGCGGTGCTTCGTAAAGAGCATTGAATCCTTTCTTCTATCTTTTAATAAATATACGTGTCATATATATATATATATATATATATATATAATATATATATATATATACAGGGTGTCCCATAAGTCCGGTCTCATAGGAAAATTTATTTTAAATTAAATTTACCAAAGTAATACATTAGAACTAAAACAAATGTTAAAATTGTTGTTACACTCCTAAGGAAAAGGCAGAGGCCTTTGCCTCACGAGTGCAACTCACTTCCATATTAGTCACTGCGAGTTATTCTACCTGCAACGAAAAAAAAAAAAGGTCCCAAAACAAGACATTAATTTGAACATTTGTTTTAGTTCTAATGTATTATTTTTTAAAATTTAATTTAAAATAAATTTTCCTATCTGAGATCGGACTTATGGGACACCCTATATATACACACACCTTACCTTACAACCTTACAAAGGTTACGCGCGATGATTTCTCATTTCGCGAAGGTCAAGCTTGTCGCCCCTCCTCTCGAGTTGGCCTGGTGAAGTAGTGAGTTGGATTCTTGCGCTCTCCACCTCACATAGCCAGGTACGCCCGGCTCATCGGGGATTGTTCTGAGCCAGGCGTCTAGTCTTCTTTTGAAGACTTCCACTGCAACTCCCTTCTCGTGTTTCTTAGGTCTTTGGGCAACTGATTAAACAGTTTTGGTCCTCTCACTACAAAACTATTTTCTTTCAGGGTTAAGGATGTTCCCTGTCTCGCCTTCAATTTGGGAATACGACGCAGTCTACCGCTTCTACTTTACACCTTGTTTGGCGAGTTATAGGATTCAGAGTAAGATTAGGGACTAGTTTCTCCATTATTTTCCAAGTATAAACAATGGTGTATCGCTCTCTTCTCCTTTCCAGTGAATATAGGTCTAGTTCTCGTAACCTTTCCCAGTAATTTAGTTCTTTGTCACCCATTGATCTTGGCTGTGAAGCTTCTCTGGATCCCTTCCAGCTGTCTAATGTCTTCTTTTTTATATGGGGATGTTAGGACCGAGCAGTATTCCAATTTGGGTATTATCAGGGTTTTCAGTAGAGGAATCATTACACTCCTATCCCTTCGTTTAAAGGTTCTCAATATCTGACCCGTTATTCTCTTTGCTCTGTTTACTGCTATCTTATTTTGTGTTTCAAATTTCGCATCATCTGTCATTACAACCCCTAAATCTTTTGCTCTGGAATTTCTCTGAATTTCCTGTCCATTTGGAGTATAATATCCATGGATTTTAGGTCTCCTCTTTTTCCGTACTGTAATAGCTGAAATTTCTCGGTGTTAAACTTCATATTGTTGTCTTCCGTCCACTTGTAGATTCTGTTTATGTCGGTTTATAGAGATCCTATGTCTTCTGGGTTTCTTATTTTTCTACTGATCTTTGTGTCATCCGCAAAGGATGTTACTGTGCTGTCTCTGGTAACGTCCTCATCTATGTCAGTTAGCATGATTATGAAGAGTAGTGGAGCTAATACTGTTCCTCGTGGTACTGAGCTGAGGACCTCTGATTCTGATGAAGATACTCCTTGTACTGTAACGACTTGCCGCCGCTCACTAAGGAAATTATATATCCATTTCCCTACTTTTCCTATTATTCCCATATATTTCAGTTTATGTATTATGATTCCGTGGTCACACTTGTGAACGCTTTAGCAAAGTCTGTATATAGTACATCATAGTTTTCATTACTTTCAAGTGAATCAATAATGTTGTTGTAGTGTTCCATTAGTTGTGATAGGCATGATCTGCCTGACCGAAACCCGTGTTGGTTATCATTGAATTTTTTCTGAGTTTCCAAAAAGTCATAGATTTTCTGTCTAACTATTCTTTCAAATATTTTAGTGAGATGGGATGTAAGCGATACTGGCCTATAGTTTTTGGCCTCGGATCGATCTCCTTTATATAGTGGGACTATGTTCGCACTCTTCAGGATGCCCGGTATTTCTCCCGTGTCTAGTGATCGTCTCCATATCCAGTATAGGGGCTCAGCGATTGCATTCTTGCAGTTTTTGATCAGTGTGGCATTCCATTTATCCAGTCCTGCCGCTGAGTGTGTTTTTAGTTTCCCTATGGCTTGTGTAATATCATCCGTCGTAAAGTCGAAATCCGTTATACTTTCCCCTTGTGGTTCTTCTTCAAAGAACGCGTTTCTATCGCATATCAATTTGTCAGTTTTTGGGATACTAAAAGATGATTCGTACTGAGCTCTTAATATTTCAGATACTTCTGTTAGATCATCAAATAAATTTCTTTTTGCGAAATTATAGAAGTACTTTGAGTTAGCCTTTATCGCTTCTATAGCGTCATCTTCTTTTTCTGTATGCTTCTCGATTAGTTCCTGTATGACGACATCGATACTTTGTAGTTTATCAATATTTTTCTGATGTTGTTATCTTTACAATTACTTAATTTTGCAGTCACTCTTTTTCTCTTTCGGAACAATGCCCTCTTTTGTCTTTCGAACCTGCTCTTTTTCCTCTTTGTTGTATCTTTGGGACATGTTTTTCCACAATTTCTAACGTCTCCTCTAAAGTCATTAGCATCTCCTCCGTTGTCTTGGCCTCGAAAATGGTTTTCCAATCTATTACTTCCATGCTGGATGTCACATCTTCCCAGTTTATAGCTTTGGAGTGAAAATTAAAAATTTCGAATTTGGTTCTTTCTGTTGTGCGTGTTCTTTCCTTTCCAGTTGCCTTTATATTAGTTATTTCAATAATGTTGTGGTCCGATATCATAGTTGGGGATATTTCTACATTATCAATTAAATTACTGTTGTTTGTGAATACCAAATCTAGGCAGTTGTTTTTTCTTGTGTTTTCTGTTATTTCTTGCGTTAACATAAATTCATCAGCTAAAGCTAGTAGCATTTTTACTTGCTCCTGGTCTTCTCGTGTGCCCCCCTTGTCCTGGTGTATACATATATTTTTTCCTATCCTTTTATATTTCATGAATGGGAAATTAAAATCAACACAGAGAAAAATATTTGGGGTTGGAGAGTGTAGATCTTTTACCAAGTTTCTTACCTCTGTAATGGAATCTGAAAATTTTGAGGTTGGCGTGTTTGGGGTCTGTACATTACAATTAGTACCATATTTAATTTTTCAATTTTTGCTGCTACGCATTATACGTAGTTGTTTGAGGTACTTATAGCCATTTCTGCTATGTGCCTTTCGCGCGTGTAAATAGAACATCCTCCTTTACGTCTCACTGTTCTGTCGGCTCGGAGGATGTTATAGTTGTCAATTTGTATTTTTTTTTGTCAATACAGGACTCACAATTTTTACAGTTCGCCTGGCAGTCCTTTAGATGAGTTTCCGTGAGGCATGCAAAGTCCGCTCCGGCTTCTTGCATGAGTCCTTTCAGGTATACAACTTTGTTCGTGGAATGGTTTGATTTAAGACCCTGTATGTTGGCTAGGATTATTTTTATTTTTTCTCTTTCTTTTTCGCATACAGGTGGTTCTGATTTGTTTTCCAATGAGAGTGCCGGTTTCGTTGCCTCGTGGTCCTCCGAGAATTTACCTCTTTATCTTTGTCGGTACCTGTTGTCCCGAGAACGCATGAAGTGCCTTTGTTCGTACCTTCTGTCCGGCTCCCGGATTCTTATATTTATATTTGTCAGCTGGTTTTGTAATTGCTGGATAGTATTTAGCAGCTGAAATGTGTTGGCTGCGTCTAAAAAATTGGCACTCTTCTTTGATGTTCGTTTTTTCTGTTCCCTCGTTGCGTTCCTTTGAGGGTGGTGGTGGTGGTATCGGCATTTTGTTTCGTATTTGCAACTCCCATATCTTTCATAAGTGTCGCAGACCGTAAGATGGTGGAACACGCATTTCTTCTCAAATTTGCAGTATCCACTCGTGTAATAGTCCAGGCAATCTAGAGCAAAAATAGCTTCAACCTGGGCAAAATTGCTTCAGAAGCTTTCTAAACTGTTTCCAGCTCAGGAACCATTGCAGAATAACATATCCAAAATCCGACAAAATTGGACCCCGGGAACACCCCCAAAAATGAAATTCAAAATGGCGGACTGGCAGTTTCCTACGAAATACAATAAATTTTAATTTCGCTTTGTAGAGAGAGTTATGACGTTTTTCTTGATCAGTAAAATGTTTTAAAACACATTTTCGTTTCTAAATTAACCTATATGACACTAAAAATTGTATTAGGCGGCTAATATTAAACTATGACGTCACGTAATGTAAATAAAATATACTGTATGGAGTGTATGTGAGAATGGACATTGCTACATCTTTATAAACTTATATTATATACAACTCTTTAATTCCTACTACCCACTATCAAATCTGCGTATTTGTGCTTGTCATTTCATTAAAACTGTTATTATGTACTCCTTTTAAATACTGCAACACAGTTTATTAATTTGTGTTTTCTGTTTCAGACTGACTCGGTGTACGGCTGACTCGGTGTGCGTCCGCCTTCAAGAATGCAGACCCCTGAAGAATTGTGCGTGATTTGTAAGGAGAAATTGGACATCGGACAGGAAGTGGTTCACATCTCGCAAAAAGGAGCAGATGGTATAAATGCATCCAGCCGCAGCCGTGGAAGCGATGTTGTTGCAACAGCTGGAATAAGTGTTCACGTTGTATGTAGGAAAAGGTTTACGGATAAAAAGACCATTGAAATAAAGAAGCGACAGACCGCAGCCGAGGCAATACCAAGGAAAAGTGCTCGTTTTCATGAATACGCATTTTCCAGTGCTACTCACTGTTTGTTTTGTGATACCTTTGTGGACTTTTTTTCCAAACACAAACCAAAATCAGAGCATGTCAAAATAAGAACTACAGAGTTCTCCGAAACCATAAAAAGGTGCTGTGAAAGCCGCTGCGATGAATGGTCGTTTAATGTAAAAGGCCGTCTGGAGTATTATCTTCGTGATCTTCCTGCTGCAGATTGTGTCTACCATCACACCTGCAGCGTAAATTTTCGAAGTGGAAAAAACATTCCTCGCGCATACTCCTCCGACGATCATGATTCGAAGAAAGGGAGACCAACTAATGAAGAGCAACACCAAGCATTCCTTCAGACCTGTGCTTACCTGGAAGAGAATGATGATGAACAACTGTCGATTGGAGACCTAATTTCCAAAATGGAGGAATATCTTCAAGGAAGTCAGAGCTCTGTCTACGAACGCAGGCACATGAAGAGAAAGCTTTTAGAACGTTACGGAGACAAGATCATAATATCAGGTGAAAGTGGGAAGGCAGATGTAGTAACACTACGAGAGACAGCTAATGAAATTCTTATAGATTATCACAAAAAGTCGAAAGAATGTGATATAGATATAGAGCTACAGAAGATTTACCTAGTAGAAGCTGCTGCAAAAATAATCAGAAGTGATATCAAGTCTGTCGACTCGCCTAGAAAAGATGTGTATCCATCTCCAAATGACATCACTGCAGAAAGTGCTCTTGATTACATTCCCAACAGTCTGAAATTGCTATTATCAAAAGCATTTGCGGGACAGGATGCTTCAGAAAAATAGGTGCAATTGAGCAGAGCATTATGCAAGCAACCCGTCCTAGAGGATTACTATGTCCACTACAGATCGGTTTGTCGGTTCAGCTACACCACAACTTTAGGTCAAGGTACCTTATTGACGTTCTCCATCAGCTGGGTTACTGTTCGTCGTATGCAGAAGTAACAAGATTCGAAAGAAACGCGGCGCTGGCAAGTGGGTCTGGCTCTTTTACTGTTGATGAAAACACTGCAGTCCTTCTAGCAGCAGATAACGTCGATCATGATGTTGCACTTTGGATGGGAAGAATACCTTTCATGGAATGGGTATGATTGCCGCAATAACTCCGAAGATCAAGATCCACCCTTCTATTCACAGGCGTAATGTTGGTAACAATGACATTAAGAAGATTGCAACCGTTGACATTAGGGAATATAGACACGCGAGAAGCATGTTGAGGGACATCTCATTCCGCGAACTTCCAGTACCCACTGCCACCATAAGTCGACTTAGTCTTCTCTGGCAGATATCTTCAGCAGAAAGATCAGGTCCAAGTTGGTCCGGAACAATGCAGGCAATTCACGGTGGATCAAGTGTCTTACATCCAGGTGTGGCGTCGATCACGTTCCTTCCCATCATAGATATGTCGCCAACTGACATGACCTGCATATTTTCGACATTACTATATTTGAGCAAGATAGCACGCGATCAAAAAGTCCCATGCATTATTACCTTTGATCAGCCTTTGTTCTGGAAAGCTTCCCAAATCATCAATGAACAGAGATACCTGCAGGACATTGTCTTAATGCTGGGATCATTTCACACTCTGATGAATCTTTTGGGAGCAGTCGGTACTCTTATGAATGGTTCAGGATTGTCTGAAGTACTTCAAGAAATATACGGACCAAATGCCGTGCAACACATGATGTCTGGAAAAGCTGTTTCAAGAGCGATACGTGGTCATATGATAGTAGATGCAGCTCTTAGTACCTTACTAGTCGCAGACGTTTTCCCTCGTAATGAAGATGGAACTCCTCATGACCTCCATAAGGAAGCTTGTGACCTGCTCGACGATGTTATGACCGCCAAACAATCAGTTGAGGATGTGGAATCTTCGAATGCATTGTCTCAGATTGCTACCACTTTGGATGCGAAGAAAACTGACCTACAATCTACTTCGCAAACAAGTCAACTCTGGTTGGAATAGATCAGCGAATGATCAACACTGCACGTTCCTTGATAACAGCAGACAGAACCGGCTCGTGGGATTTGCACTTGCAAGCTATGCTGGAGACCATCCCCATAATTGCAGCAGCCAGACATCACAATTACCTGAAATCGATATACCTGTACCTGCAGAAAATGTTAAGTTTGCCTTCTGAAAATCCAGCCGTTAACAAAATGTTCCAGGAAGGTAAGTTTGTGGTAAGAAGAAGCGACAGATTATGGGCCGGACTCGGCACAGACCTGGTGATAGAACAAGTACTAATGCGTTCCCTGAAAAGCAGAGGCGGACTGACACGCGGAAGTGGATTTACAGACATCCAAAGGACAACGTGGCTCTTTTCTATGCCTCTGTGTTCCACTTATAACTTAGCAATGCAGGAATACACCAGAGTTTTGTTGGAAAGTAGTGAACAGCACAAGGAAATGAGGGGAAGTAGACAAATCAGGGACAGTAATGACATGAAGAAAGTACTTGAACGTCTGGAATCCTTATCCTCATTCCATTCTACCTCGGGTCTCTGCAACATTGTAACAGGGCTAACTGCTGATCCTGGAGTTAACGTTCATCAATTGCATTCAATCGGTACGAACATTGTCGTAAAAATGATTGGGAAACAAGCCTTTACATATTCTGCCAAAAGATCTGACAAAGTGAAAACACTAGGATCTGCTTCTACCGTTGTGATCACTGATGCTTCAGATATAGAAGTAGATCCTGCACTACTGTTTCAGAGAATGATGACTGTTGCCACTGGCGGAGACATGAATCTTGAAGATGTCATGTGTTACGAACTGTGTGCATATCCTCCTGCATTGTTCGAATCACGAAGTATCTTGAGGAAACCCGATAAGTCTCAGCTAGCTCATGCAATAATCAAATACACTGACACTTTACGCATGGAAGAAGTTCAAGAAATTCAGTGCACAGACCAGTACGTATTGGATGGTGGATCTCTACTACATCGTGTTTCCTGGCGTCAAGATGAAACATATGACAGCATCGCCAACTCATATGCCGATTTCACTCTGAAAACATATGGAAAAGCAATCATTGTTTTTGATGGCTACAGCAGCTCTCCTACGATCAAGGACATGACCCACAGAAGACGCAGCACCAAGACAAGCAGAAATGTGAATCTCAGTCCAAGCATGAAGTTTGTTGGCCAGAAGGAACACTTCTTGGCTAATGAAAACAACAAGCAAGCATTTATTTCCCTCGTAGGTGAGATGTTGAAGAAGCACGGGTGTACTGTTCACAACGCAGATGGGGATGCTGATGTGGACATCGTTCGTGCAGCAGTTTCCTCATCAGAAAATGCAACTACAACAGTAATAGGGGAAGACACCGACTTGCTGATTCTCCTTCTGTACCATGCCAAGGACAGTGGTTTCAAGTTGTACTATCGCAGCGATATAAGACGGGGACCATCTCCTAATCCTGTGTATGATATTCTCAGCATTCAATCATTGTTAGGCAATGACATCTGCAAGTATCTCCTGTTTGTGCATGCTTTCACGGGCTGTGATAGCACATCCAGAATTTTTTCGATCGGTAAAGCCAAAGCATTCGACACACTGATGAAGGTGGTGAACTCCGTTCAGTTGCAAATACATTCTGTTCTGATTGTTGCCAACACTCTGACATTGAAGCCGCTGGAAGAAAGGCAATGCTTCTGTTGTATGGCTGCAAACACTTGAATCCATAACGCACTACGTCATCGAATGTTAGTTGAAAAGGTAGCTACAGCTAAATCTTTGTTACATCCGAACGTTTGCCACCTACCGATGCGTCCACAAAGTACCACAGCTTTCGCACATACTTTAAATACTAATCTGGAAGTCTACAGAAGAGAAGATCGATGCAGAACAGTGGGGTTGGTATGTAAAGAATAATTCTACTACCCTACAGCCTGCGACAAGCCACCAGCTCCTGCTCCTGCTCCGCTGCATCCTGTGGATGCAAGCGTAATGGAATGCCCTGTTCAGCCGCTTGTGGCGAGTGCCAAATCAGTGGTTGCGATAAACAACCCAAGTACCGGTAATCTATCCGATGATAGTGAAGAAGAGGATTAATTTCTGTATGTTTTGTGACCAGGTATCACTTCTTCTGTAATGAACATAACTTGAAACTGGGAAAAAAATAATTGTTGTATTATGATTATAAAAATCTGTAAAAGCTATATAACATTATATTTGCGTAATAACTGGTTGTGTTGTATATTGTTGAATTATTTAAAACATTACAACTGAAAGAAAAAGCATCAAATGTATCTATAAATAAAAGCGTAAATTATATTTTTTTTTTTTTTCGTAGGAAACATCCAGTCCGCCATTTTGAATTTCATTTTTGGGGGTGTTCCCGGGGTCCAATTTTGTCGGATTTTGGATATGTTATTCGGCAATGGTTCCTGAGCTGGAAACAGTTTAGAAAGCTTCTGAAGCAATTTTGCCCAGGTCTAACTACAAATTGCCTGGACTATAATGCGTTTTGCATAATGTGGGATCTGCATATATGCATTGCCCATCCCGATATCTGCAGTTTCCTTTCGCGTAGTATTTACATACGATATTTTCTACGCTTCTGCTTCTTTTCTTATTATTTTCAAAGTTTTAATTTTAGCATTATCATTATTTTTCTTTGGCTGTTATTTTCTACGTTTTTAGTTATTATCTTTTTATCATTTCGCTCGTTGGACCGTTTGTCTACTTCGCAACTTTTACTTATTTCTTTTCTTTCATCTATGTCTTCCTTCCGTATTATAATATATATATATATAAGATATATATATATATATATATATATATATATATATAAAGCGTATAATATACGCTTCATTTAATTCATTTTTTACATAAGTTCTTATGCGAGAAATGTATAAAAGTTATTTGCGAAATAAAATTTATGCATTAGGGCAAAAAAAAAAAAAAAAAAAAAAAAAAAAAAAAAGTTAAACTGCGTGAAAATTGATGTTCAACAAAAATTTATTGACCGTCGTAAAATACTGAACTTTGGTAAAATATATAAAAAATGAGAGAGAGAGAGAGAGAGAGAGAGAGAGAGAGAGATCATTTGAACAGCGAATCATGTACGGGTTTGCGGTATTCCCATTTGGTTAATGACATTGGATGAACACTAAAAATGCAACCAAACCTTAAGTTAACCAAACTTTACCTAATTCACCGGCGTCCAATCGACTCGACATTCTTTCAACGAGTATATTGTGGGTTAGGTTAGGTTGTTATCTAGATTAGAGTTAAATTAGGTTAAGTTTGTTTTAGTGTTGATATTAACCCTATATGGACAGAATTTTCTGTAGGGTTAAGTTATAAATGCGCGTATATGAAAGGTTAGAAGTACGTAACGGTTGTCCATATAGGGTTAAGTTAGGTCTCGTCAATCGAATGAATATAGGTGTTAACGCGATAATTTGTCGATGTAATATCGCGTCGAACGAACGAATGGCTCGTCCGCTAAATGCCCGCGTACGAAGAAGTTCAGTGAGTAACGCTGTTTCCCTATATAACGAACCGAAGACAGTGAGAGAGAGGGTTCGAACTCCCGATGATCCAAAAGTTAGCGCGATGAATCACATTCGTCCGGCCTAACTGAGCGGCGTGCCAGATTCCGTTCCTCATCATGATTCAGCGGCAATATACAACGGAACCCAAAACAACGATCTCATTCATTTTTTCTATTACGTTTTCCGACTTTAAACAACGGTAAAATCAAGAGTAAAACGTAACACAAGTCACACAACACAAAGAGTTGTTACAACCGAAATAGTTTTCAACGGTAATCAGCGATTAAAATCTCGACAAACGCTGAAAATACTAAATACTTTTTGGATTTACACACTTTTTTAATTTTTCCAATTGGCTCATCGTCAAATTAGACCAAAGATTTGTTCATACATATATATATATACTGACTAGGCAGGGTAAGGGTAAGATAAAAAAAAAGTTTGGGTATACAGAGTGTACGAGGAAGAATTTCGTAATTCACGCTTTATATAAAAATGTTTATTTCGATACTCGAACTGTTTATGGGTAGAGCTAAAAGTGAAGGAAAAAAATCACGCCCAAACGCCCAAACAAGGTAAAATATAACATCACAAGATGATGGACAAAACTCTAAATACAAACCAAGCCAATTTTATATATATATTTATATATATATATTATATATATATATATATATATATGTGGTGTCCCAAAAGTCCTTCCCCAGTGTACAATATGATACTAACCTTTGGGGCAGGATTTTTACACCTAATATATATATATTATATATTATATATAATATATATATTATATATATATATATATGGACTTATCGGGATTATCACGACACCTTCTTTTATAAAATCGTTCTAAAAATTTTGGTCGAGAATTTACGTTTCGACCCGAGATAATTTCCTGTTAGAAAGACCAATTTAGAACTGATTAAAATTTTCTTAAGTTACCCTCACACAAAATAAAGATTAGGAGACGAGGTTTTCAATGGTCAAAAGGACGCGTAAATATTATAACAAAATTTGTGTGTGTGCATACAGATGATGCTCATTTTCTCGCTCTCTCCCCGTGTGTATTTATTTGTCTATGTATGTATGTGTCTGCCCGTTTCATATATATATATATATATACTAGAATACCAGACGCGCCTTTGGACAGCAAAAGCCCCCCGAAACACAACCTAAGTGAAAAAGATGGGGTTCTGGACTGGGAGGGGCGGGTGTGTTACTAAAACCTTCACTGGTGCGCCCTCAATGCGTATATTAAATTTGGTTTAGATTAATTACCGTAGACGTTTTGGGAGGCCACTCCCTCTATATATGGGCTACGTCGTAGCCAATGTCGTAATATCGCTTCCCGTTGATCAGCGAAGTTAAGCGACATTGGGTCTGGAGAGTAGTTGGATGGAAGACCGTCCTTCGCGTCCAGACTATGTAGCGATCCGTGGTTCGGATCCCACGTAAAGCTGTAGGTCCCCTCCGTCATATGACCTTAAATGTGCGAAGGAAGTTAAACTATATATATATATATATATATATAATATATATATATATATATATTAAACAGATGTCAAAGACATCTCCACCTACTCGGCTTCCACGCAGAAAGAGTAGGATATTTCCTACACAACAGGTTTATATATACTGTGTGTGTGTGTGTGTGTATATATCGGTGATGTAGTGGTTAGCGTTGCTGACTACGAATCCATCGGAACCGGGATCGAGACCCGGTGACGGCAGGCGGCGCGCAGCAAAATTCAGCTGTTCATTTTTCCACACAATAAAAATAAAATTTGTTGGTAGATAAATGGGTACCACTAGGTGGCCTAGTGGTGAAGACGCTGGGCTGCTGGTGGACGTAGTTCGGATTGCACGTTAAACTGTAGGTCTAAGGTGGAGTGACAAGCTCGACCTTCGTCAGAATGAACAATTCGAGTGGAAGCAAAACCAAGGTTAACCAAGATTATATTGCGACGTTCTTCGTCATTTACGGATTAGATGAAGGAGAGAGTTGCGCCCCTCATGATCTAACATTAGAGATCAGACTATAAATTTGTCAAGTCGGGGTTTTATCACTTTTATGAAGTGAATTTTTTATCAGTTAGGAAGTTCTTTCGATAAGATACTGAGATGGACATGAAATAAAAGTTTAATATAAATTTTATACAGGGGGGTTCACAAAAGGAAAAGTCGAACCCCCGACCTCAATGTTTTCGCTTCGCTGATAGAGAAACGGTGTATGTTAAATACGTTATCCGTCTTTCGCAAAAAAGCCTCGTTAATTCAAGTTACAAAAATAACCTTTGGGGGGGGGGGGGAATTACTTTTTAAAAAATTTTACTTATCTTTTACTTTTTATAATTTATAATTTTACCTTGAGGATGAGGTTTGTATCGTCCGAAACGTCGAATCTATATTAAAGTCACGCTGTATTTTGTTTCCTTGGTCTTCCTTTCCATTAATTCTTAACTACGAGTATACTGTAGAACACAATCACGAGTGGTCGTACAGGGTGTTCGAAAAGTCCCGTCACCCCCTACAAAATGTAATACCAATTTTATTTTTGTGTGATTAATTGTATTACGTGTGGTGGGTGTGTAATTTAAGAAACGAGCCACTAGCAACAATTACTTTAATTACAGTAAATACAGTTACTAATCAAAGAATATCCGTGTGCGCATCATCATTTTCGTAACAAAGGATTAAGGTATGGTTTCATACCGAGATCTTTTCTCGTGTGATCTCTCATTGTTGACATGGGGACTGCAAGTTCTTGTGATCGTTTCCGAAGTGACTTTTTTTTGGTGAACGAGCCGATGATGCAATCACACCTTCACATTGTTCCGCTCGCGTTGTTGGTCTTCCCGACCGTGGTGGTCTGTCCTTGATGGAACCAGTTTCAAACGGCTTTTTTTCCCAGCGTAATACCGTCTTGTTTGGTGGTGCGGCCTTATTGAATCTCGCGTTGAAATCATTCTGGATATCATGCGTCGTTTTGCCAGTATGTGACCTTTCATGAGCCCATGCGCTCATCACTATCCTTCCCGCCAGAGTGTAAGTGGACTGATCTGCCATTGTTCGCGCAACTCTAATACCTGGCAAAGAAAAAAATGTCAATGAATCACGTCTAAATTCGATTAATCACACAAAAATAAAATTGGTATTACAATACGTACATTTTGTAGGGGGTGACGAGACTTTTCGAACACCCTGTACAACGGAAAGTTAAACTATTATGATTAACAAATAGTATACGAAGTTTGTTAGATTAAATGTGTTAGACTGAAGAGTGTCCGGTTAGGTTACAATAAATTAGGTTAAATTAGTAATTATAATTCTGTTTTTTGATTAGGAAAGTTCGAAATATGAACGTTTAAAAAATTTAATAGTTACGCCCAAATAAGCGAAATGCACGAATAAACGGAACGTTTAAAATTGCGGAGATTATGAGTTTTTGGTTCAGGTTGTATAAAACAACCTTTTTATGGTTGTTGTTATTTAGGGTTGTTTATCGTGTTTTATGTCTGTTGATGGGAGTTGTTCGACTTCCTTCGCAATATTTAAGGTCATATTGACGGAAAGGACCTACAGCTTTGCGTGGGATCCGAACCGCGACATCGCTACATAATTTGGAAGCGGAAGATGGTCCCCCATCCAACTACTTTCCAGACCCAATGTCGCTTAACTTCGCCGAGTGATGGAAAGCGGCCTTACGACACTAGCCACGATGGAGCTCTGTGATACGAGTGCTCGTGATTGGAACTGGCACATTGTGTTACTTCGGAGAGGAACACCAAACTCGCGGTGCATCTCGCTCCGATGAATCATACACTCAGATCTATATAATGAGGAATGTCCGCAATACAAACCAACCAAGGGAATGGTTGTGAATATGACCGTTCATTGGATTACAACACAACGTAGTGTTGTTTCCAGTAGTGACGAACCACGTACGTTAATACGTTGACCTTCTATACAGTATACTTGACAATGATTCTACGAACTACTCGTACCCTAAAAATATGTATGGATAGAGCGGTACTTTGAGGAAACAGTGACACCTTTACTCGTTTATCCGCAACCTAACCTACAAACAATGAATGAATGAATACAGGGTGTCCAATGAGTCCGGTTTCATAGGAAAATTTATTTTAAATTAAATTTGCAAATGTAATACTATACATAATAATTAAAACAAATGTTCATATTGACGTCTTGTTTCGGGACCCTTTTTTTTTGTCGTAGGTAGAATAACACCCAATGACTAATATGGAAGTGAGTTACACTCCTGAAGAAAAGGCCTCCGCGGAGACCTTTTCCTCACGAGTGTAACTCACTTCCATATTAACCATTGCGTGTTATTCTACCTGCAACAACAAAAAAGGGCCCAAACGAGACATCAATTTGAACTGGACTTATGGGAAAAAAAAATATATATATATATATATATATATATATATAAAAAGAAAAAAAGTACCGTAATCTTTCACCGTATATAGACGACCACACACCAAACAGGGTGCCATTTTCGTGTTTATCTAAAAATCTTTAATAAGAATTTCGTTGTGTATCCGCAAAATATCTGTTCAAGCAATATTTTAAGTGTTTAACAGACATTTACGAAAGAAAATTTAAAAAAAAAATAGTTAATTCTTTACAGACGAGTTCCGTATCCTACATTATTGTACTTCAAATTGCATATACCGTATATTAAACCAGACAAGGTACAATCTCGGAAAAATGTTCGCCTACAAACATAAAACTTCTAAAAAGCACAAAAAAATTACTAATTGGTTTTGTTTTTTTAAATTTTATTAGTGACCAAAATGAATCTTAAAAATAGCAAACAAAAAAACATGATCTTACGTGATTTTTTTTCTTTTTTAATTTGTTTAGAGCGAACTTTTTTATGAAACTGTACCTACATCCCAAACTTGTTATATAACGAAATAAAAATCCGAAACGCTCGTAGCAAAAGTTCAAGTCAGAAAAACTACCATATATATATATATATATATATATATATATATATATATATATATATATACTGTACATACAGGACCCATGCTAACCTAACCTCGAACCTAACTTTATCCATATGAGCTTGTCGATTTATGTTACGTCCATGAGATGACGTAAGCTCGTACATACGTACGTACGGGTAAGAAGACGGGATATATTGCGCATTTCGTGAGCCTTACGAGTATTACTTATGGGGACACGCGTATTCCGATTTTTCTATTCGGTGTTACCTGAATTTAAATTTGTTATGGATGCGTGTGTGGTGTGTGTGTTAAATGTGTACCACGACAGTGGTGAGTGTCCGATAGAAAAGAGGAAATATAAAGAGTATTCTAAGTATAGATAAGAAAAGTGTTTGTGAGGTGATCACGTGCTTAAAATTTTGGATGTTACTCAAGTACGGCAGAGTTTTAATTTTTTTTTTTAACTTAAAAAAAGGCCTTATAGAGTACACTATAAAAGGGTTATCTGCTGTGCTTTTATACTACTGTAAAGAATGCACTGTTTAAACACACACACACACACATACACAATGTGCGCATGCGTACATAGAGTTCTTTTGGCTGACGAGTGACAATGATCTGTAGTTATGAAATTTGTTAAAAACATATTTCTCAAATTCGTAAAATATGATTATGGAATACGACTTAAATTTAACCCCATGAGATGATAAAGGAAGAAGTCGTTGATGCCCCGTTCCAGACATCTTTGAGTTCTCAGAACAATCGACCCATTGCATTGGCCTACGCGCGATGAAGATCGCAAGAGAGCAACTCCCTTCTTCATTAGGCTAGGCCATATATATATATATGTGTGTGTGTGTGTGTATATGTGTGTGTGTGTGTGTATCATTCATCGTGTGAAACCATTTATTTCGCATCGAACGTCTAGTCCTTAATCATTTCGTAACAAT
Organism: Bathynomus jamesi; assembly: GCA_023014485.1. Taxonomy (NCBI): domain Eukaryota; kingdom Metazoa; phylum Arthropoda; class Malacostraca; order Isopoda; family Cirolanidae; genus Bathynomus; species Bathynomus jamesi. The sequence goes on from JAJOZX010001634.1 coordinate 492,987, forward strand.
ATATGCATCTAGACTAAATTAGAAGTTGATTCGTTTATCACACACACACACACACACACCTTATGTGGTTACAAATAAACATGTACGTTAATGTGCGTATACTCCAAATTCACATCGTTTCTGAGATGGACGTTCTGCAAGAAGATACTGCAAGGCTGGAGGTCCTTTAGTTTATTCGTTAAAGTAATAGACATATTTAAATTTAATCCTTCAAAAAATGTTGGAACATAACTTGATTTCATTTGACTTTGATTAAAAACACCAAAATGGGACAACAAAGACAAACACAGAGAAAAAGACCAAAAGCTGGGACCTAAAGGGCAAACTATATTGTAAAAGGCACAATTTGGGTAAAATATACCTAAAAGATAAATAAATAAAAAAATAAAGTTGAGCCACGTCCGAATAGAGAGAGAAAAAAATGCCAAATTCGGTTAATCTGGAACCGAAATACCGAATGTGGTACTCTGAAAAGGCCAAATTATGCCAAAATCCGAATGGTCGAATTTTTTTTTATAACTCGGGAACGCGAATTTCATCGTAAACGCGAAAACGAAAACTCTGGACAGTATCCGAGCCAGTTTCTTTCTTATCACCCGTTTCGGGAAGACTTCTCACCCTCATCAGTCAACAACACGAAGAAGAACGCGGGAGGCGTCCATCCGTAAATCCTCGCAAACAATAGGCCTAGGCTTAAACCTGAGTTTAACGAGATTAAATCTCTTATGTGGTAAAGGTAAACATAAAATTTATTCGCAAACTAATTAGCGTCAACTCTTACAACATTTTTCAAAAAATATTTTCCTTAAAAAGAAGAAATAAAATCGTTTATTTTTACGATATTCAAAAAAATTTCTATATTAAAAATTTTATATTATTTTATAACTTTTTAAAGTATCCTTTTAACAAAATTAGTCACTATTTTCGAATTTTTTTTTTACTTAAGTTTTTGTTATAAATATTTCTATTTTAATAATAATAATAATAATAATAATAATAATAATAATAATAATAATAAAATAATAATAAAGTGTACATCTGTAGCTTAGCAACGTTTTTAAAAGAATAACTAAACCTATACGAGCCCCCCACTCCCCCATCCCCCAAATTTAAAACCTAATTAAAATAAATAAAAATATAATATGAAAATAAATTAAAAATTTAAATTAAATTATTACCTACAATAAATTATATTTAACTTAACAACAAATATAAATAAAATAAAGAACTAAACCCAAAAAATTCCTTTAAAATTTACAAATAAATAATATGAGTACGTAAAAACATATTCAACGGCTTGTCCAACAAACGGGCCGCGGGCCAGAGTCCGGCCCGCCAAAGATTTGTATCAGGCCCGGCTGGCGGATACTGAAAATTCATTATCTAATGTCATATTTTATTTCAATAAAATTTTATCTAAAATTTGCACACTGGCCCTCGGTGTGGGTCATTAATAGAAATATGGCCCTTCATGAAAAAAGGTTGGACACCCCTGATATATACCCTAACTGTGCCCGAAAAAAGGATATACCCAATAGATAATACATTTGAAATATAGCCCATTCACTGTAATGTAATTAATTAATGCAATTCCCTGTGGATATATATATATATATATATATATATATATATACAGGGTGTCCCGTAAGTCTGGACCCATAGGGAAAAATAATAAAATTACAAAATAGTCCAAAAATTTATTTATAATATATTTTTTTATTATTTTATTATTATTTTTATTATTTTTTTATTATGATCTTACTCCGCTGGAGTTTTATTTGTGGGCCACTTGAAAGCCAAAGTGTACGAGGTCAAACTTCAGAACATTTTCCACCTTAAAGCACGCATTGTGGAGGCGTGTCAAGAAATTTCTGCGACTGTGATTCAGAAAGTGCTGTCGCAGTGGAGATTACGTCTTCAACTATGTGTGCGACACAACGGCGGACACTTTGAACAGATTATGTAATAAATTTTTGGACTATTTTGTAATTTTATTATTTTTCCCTATGGGTCCAGACTTACGGGACACCCTGTATATATATATATATATATATATATATAGTTTGGACTCCATACCCTGTCTCCAATCATCAATTATAAAAAATAAATGATTATATCTTTACTATAAAAGAATCTGATAATAATTATATTTCAGAAAGAAACTATGTATAAATTTTAGTGTGTGTGTGTGTGTGTGTGTGTATTAATGTATAAATACCGAATGTACTCATATAAAAGACATTGGTGTATGAATGACATATGATTCAATACAAAAACACGAAACTTTTTATTGTGGCAGGGTGCCATTAAGTGCATATCAGACATGCATGTCTGTGATATCAGCCATATATAGGCGCTCTGCAATGTCTGTGAAAAGATAAAATGGCAGCACGAATTCACACTTCATCAAATCCTTAATCTTCGTTTCGTAATACGATGATAAAAGATTTGTTCAACTTCTGATTTTTACGTGTGCACCACACTGTACACAGTGCCAATATGTGTGTGTATACGTGCGTATTCTTGGCTACCATATGGAACCACGACAATCTTTAGGATACACAGAAAGCCCATCACGACACAAACGTGTGCACAGCGACATTAGCAATGTCGCCGTAGTTTTAGATATATTTTTAAATGAAAATAATTAAATATCATGAAAAAAGGGGATTATAATGAAATTTACGCTAGGTTAGGTTAGGTTAAGGTTACTTAATCGTAAATTTCGCCATCCACAACTGGAAATGTGAAAATGTGATTTTTTTAAAGTAACTAAACACACACACACACACACACACACATTTATATCGGGTCGGCAAAAAAAAAGGGAGACCTTTTAAATGCTTCATATCTCGGCAAATACGATACATAGAACCATGAAATTTTAGTATGCAAGATATCAAAAGAATACCAGGTAGCTGTATTAAATTTGGCCACCAAACAGTCCTGATTTAAATCCTGTCGATTAAGGCCTTTGGGAAAATTTGTCACGGAGAATTTATCGATCAAAGTAAGAAATGTCGCTCATTTACGACAGCTTCTTCTGGAAAAATGGGATGAGCTACCACAAGAACAAATCAATAAAGCCAAAGATGAGTTTCGTCCTAGTCCCTAGAAGACCCTAGTCTGAAAAAGGTTGTACAAGTTCGTGGTAAACATATCGAGCAGTTTTTTTTTAACATCAAGGTAGCACCATATGCGAGTACTTTGTAACTTTTTATCCGCACATACAATGCAGTAGTAGTGTAAATGGAGAATTTCCAGTGGCATAAAGAAATGTTCAATAAATCCGTAATTTCGTTAGTTTTCTTTGAAATCCGCTCACCATATAGGAAATTTACTTAGTTGTGGGTGTGAAAAAAATATTGAAATCTGACCATAACTTTGGATTTTACAGCCAAATTTGGTCTCCCTTTTTTTGGCCCACCCGATATATATATATAAAACTTTTGGTTAACCTTATATAGGGTGAACCAAATGTAGGTGGACAGTAAATGATAACGTTTATTTTGAGAATACATATTTAATTTTTTTGTATACTATAATACAAAATAAAATTTAAATAATTTAGTTATAATATTTATATAATATAACACAAACACCATAGTTATAATGAACACCATAGTTTAATATAATATAACACAAACCGTATTCAACATACTGTCCACCTACTTTTGGTTCACCGTGTATATATATATATATATATATATATATATATATATATAATATATATATATTATATTTAACTTTGGTTAGCTTCCGCCCGAATTCGCTTTGGTTTCTATGCGGTAACCATTGGTAACTGGTAACCACCGTATAAGGGCAAACCCACGTTACATCGCGAGATATAGCAAAAACCACGCACTGCCTTCACTCAACGAGCCATCCCAAAATCTAAAACAACACGTTCAAAACAAGCATATTCGTTTCTAAAAGTCCATTTTACACTCGTCATTGTTGCATTATATATATATATATATATATATATATCTATATATATATTTTTTTTTTTTTTTTTTATTTATTTATTTATTTATTTGCAAAACGTCAAAGATTAAGTTCCCATAAGGTTGGAAACGATTTTTTTTCTATGAACCGTTCGAACCCTTTTACCGAAGTCGTGTTCAGGGCCTCGATTCGAATCCTGTGAATAAAAAAAAAAAATGAAGAGAAATGAATTTGCGGAAATCTTTTTGGCGCATAGAAACCAAAGCGAATCGTCATGATAATGATAATAATGATCATAATGATGATGTCGATAATCAATCATTCTTCGACACAAGAAAGGTGAGGAAGGGGAGAGGAAGGGGAGAGGAAGGGGGAAGGAGGTGAGGGGAAGAAAACTCCATGACAAAGTTTGAACACGTTCAAACACGTTTAAACGTGACGGTGTTCCTTTAAAAGGAAAAGTTCACCCTTCCCTCACAGTACCTCTTACGAAGGTCAAGCTTGTCACCCACCTTAGACCTACAGTTTAACGTGGAATCCGAACCACGCCCCACCACGGTCGGTCAGAAATTACAGAGTCCTCGCCCGGACTCGATCTCAAGAGCTCTCGATCAGCAGCAGCCCAGCGTCTTAACCACTAGGCTACTCAGGATGCCCATTTATCTACCAACCAATTTTTACTGCGTGGAAGGATGAACAGCTGGGTTTTGCTGCACGCCGTCACCGGGTTTCGAACCCGGGCCGGCGGATTCGTAGTCAACAATGCTAACTACTACACACCGAGGCGCATATATATATATATATATATATATATTATATATATATATATATATGGGGTTAAATACTTCCCCCCCCCCCCCTCTGCGTTCTGAGCGTTCCTTGGAGGAAGGATGAAGCCTCCTCTTCTCCTGGCGTTAAACCAATCTAATTAAGGGTTATTGTTACTTTAAAAGGTAGATGCTACACACGTACTCCAACGGAATTATTAATGAACCTATCTCCTCAATGTCCTCCAACACTGATTATACCTTTCAGTTCAATATATATATATATATATATATATATATATATATATATAATATATAACGGAGATATATAGGTAAACGCTTCCCAAGGTCTACGAGAGTACCTTTTAAGGTACTTTTAAACCAAATATATTAAAAAAAAAAATTATATATTTACAAACAAATAAATATTAATCTCCCATTTTTGGTCTTTTCATAAAAACGCGCGATAAAGGTTATCTATCTACTCGTGGCCTTAAAAAATTCTCAGCTTCCCTTTGATCTCTAAATTTCACAGTGCCATTGCGATGCCTTTGAAAGCTTTCTTAATTACACTTTATCTCACGCCCTTAAGATGCCAAAAATATGGATATAAGGTATGACACACACACACACACACACACACACATATATATATATATATATATATATATATATATATATACTGTATATAGTTAAGATTTTACCACATGACAATGGCGTTTTTATATATTCAGCTAAGGGTGCCCATTTAATAGCTTTGCGGGTAATGGGCACCTCGCAATCAAAAAACCATTTCGGGCACGCGGTTATTCATAATTAAAAGTAATACTCCTTAAATAAGATTTTGGTCGACGGTTTGACTGAAAATGACCAAGGATGCATTACGTTATTTAGAGATAACTATTTTCAATGGAATATATATATATATATATATATATATGATGCAAATCCACACGGAAAAAGAAAAATTATTTAAAGGTCTTTCTTATTCAGCAGTACACCTCGTCAGGGAATGACGAGGTGTACTGCTGAATACAAGAAAGACCTTGGAATAATTTTTCTTTTTCCTTGTGGGTTTGCACCATTCATTCATTCATTTCACGTGTTTAATTGTGAAATTTATCCCATATATATATATATATATATATATATATATATATATATAATATATATATATATATATATATATATATATATATATACAGGGTATCTGTTACCGGGCTTGTTTCTCATTAAATGAAAACAAACACAATTTCTTATTCCGAGACCAAATATCCAAAGACAATAAAGAAAATTAATGGACATCAGAAGAGACTGAAGAAAATGGACAAAAGATGACAGGTACAGAGTGGTCATAAACTATCACAGAAATCTCGTCAATAAACTTTGCCTATATAATGCTTCACTTTATGGACATCCAATATACACAGTGTATATATATATATATATATATATATATAGACGGTCATTTTGAAAGAAGGCTATTATTCAATTTGGAACTCCCTAATAAATCATCCCAGCAAATTTTATCTTTGTCAACTACTTGTACGATAAAAAAAAAAAAAACCACTCTGCTACTTTTTTTTTAGTTACGTCATAGCGTTGAAAATGTAATTTTCGCGGTGACGTAAAGTATTTAAAAAAAAAACTGAAAAAAATTAATTGAAAATGAAAAAAAAACAAAAAATGTTAAAAAAAAAAAAAAAACGAACCATTTTATAACCTTACTCACATGAAACTAATTCAAAATTACAATTAAGCGAATTACAGTAATTACAAATTCAATTCCAAATTGTGGATTGAAATATGAAATTACAAAACTTTATTTGAAATTTATACGATACGAGACACTTATTTTTTGCCGTTTGTGGGATCGAGAAAAGTGGTTCAATACATCGAGTTAGGTCAGGTTTTGGAGAACGTCTTTGGTCGCTCGGTTGGTTATAAATAATACACTAATGGGTTCACATGATAAGCGAGGGCGTAAAGTGCTCTCACAAGCGAGACAACACAATATTTATGCTTCAGGAATTGATTTGAAAGAGGGAAAAGTGCGCCACCAATCTACATTATATCGAAAAAAGTTTAGACTTGCATAAAACTATACTGTTTTGGTACAATGTGTGTGTGTGTGTGTTTCAACGTCAACTGGGCACAATGGAGGTCCAGTGCGTGATAATTCGAACATGTAGTGGAATTTTTTTGCGTGTGGTAACACGTCTGGTACCTCGTAACATTAAAAACTTTATACCAGCAATCTAGAAAGTTTTTATTTGCGGAAAAAAGAACGCTACTCCTGATTAGGTTAGGTTATGCTAGGTTGTTAGCAGAGCTGGGCAGTATTTAAATACATTTGTATTTAAATACATTTGTGTATTTAGAACTGTATTTATAAATACATTGTTTTTCATGTATTTAAATATAGTATTTAAATACTTTAATGAGTATTTAAATACAATGTATTTAAATACTCAAAATATAAAAATGTAAATACTTTTACTGGTTTAATACACGTTCTGTACTAGCACAGTACGACGCGTCGACAGTGTAGTACAGCATGGTTCATGTTTCAACGTGTCAGTTCAATCAGTTGTGTGCCACTCTTAGTCGAAAGCGGTTGATTTCTTTATCGTGTGCGTGTCATGGCTTCAACAAGCAAATTTGTATGTATTTAAAATGTATTTAAATACAATTGATGTATTTTGTATTTAGTATCTAAATACATTCGTAAAATGTATTTAGTATTTAGTATTTAAATACATTTCTCCCATGTATTTAGTATTTAGTATTTAAATACATTCAATGTATTTATTGCCCAGCTCTGGTTGTTAGACTGTGTTAGCTGGTTCCTCACTTGTTATACACTTCACAGTAAGAGCCTTCAGTGGCGTTCGGGATACTTATTACTAGGCTTCTGATAAATATGCATTTGCATATTTGCATATGCAAATGCATGTTTTAGTATTTTTCTGAGATAAATGCATATTTAACATTTTTGTCACCAAACAAACATAAATCTTGTTCAAAGTGAAGTATATAGCTTACCTATATACTTCACTTTGGTTGGTTGGTTGACGTGTATGATATTTCCGACATCAAAGATCACGCCACCAGCCAAGTTGTGACGTCATACATCAGATCACCATGAACTACCAATTGTTATGTGGCAAGTGACCGGCGATCATTTATTAATTTGCATTTTGCCCATTGTACGTGCTGTACATACCACCGTGACTACCGAAATGCCGAAAGAAAAGCAAATTAAATACAAAATTCTTCGAGCATTTGCGAAAGAATATGAAGCATTCACTACTGATGGTCGTGTTGTTCCGTAAATACTGTGAAATTCCAATATCGGCGAATAAGAGATTTCAAGTAATACAACACCTTCAAACGGCTAAACATGTCAGGTTGCAAAGTTCCAGTAATGCTAAGCAGAAGCGACAGTTGTTGTTTGCTCGTAAACCTGGTCCTAGTCGTTCACAGTTCAACGTTGATTTATGCAATGCATTTATTTCAGAAGATATTCCCTTGCCAAATTGAAAAACAAAAGCGTTAATGAATTCATAGAAAAATACACAGGAAAAGTAGTACCAGACGAGTCCACGCTACGGAAAAATTATGTTCCACAATTGTACGAGGAAACTCTTGAAAAAATAAGAAGCAAAGCTGGTGAAAATAAGATTTGGGTGTCCCTCGACGAAACAACAGATGTGGAACAACGATGCGTTGTGAATTTTGCGTTTGGTGTCTTAGGAAAAGAAGAAGAAAAGGATAAAAGTTACTTACTGACAGTTGACGTACTCGATAAGGTGAATCACTCGACTATCGCTGCTTTCTTCAATAATTCGTTAAACAAGCTAAGGTCATCTTCTAATATATTGTACGATAATGTTCTTTTAGTACGCGCAGATGCTGCACCTTATACGCGCAAAGCTATGGCTGGACTTCAGGTTTTGTACCCTAAAATGATTCGTGTAACGCGTGTAGTTCATGGTCCGCATCGTGTGGCGGAATTGGTTCGTTCTAAGTACCCTGATGTAAATAATTTGATAGCAACCGTAAAGAAAGTATTCCCGAAAGCTCCATATCGAAATGCCAAATTTTTTGAATTGGCTGAAAACGTAGCGCTTCCTCCCTCACCTATAATAACCAGATGGGGAACCTGGATAGACGCGGCAGCGTACTACGCCAAAAATTTTGACATCGTCAAAACCGTAATAGAAACATTCGATCCTGGGGAGGCTCAGAGCATTCAGGAGGCACAATCTCTACCGAAAGGGGATGGCATTCGAGAGAATTTGCTCTTCATATCTGCCAATTTCTCGCGTCTTTCCTGAACGATTTTAAAATTGGAAAAGGGGATGTCTTTGAAGGGTAGTATCACGTTAGTTGAAGAAGTTGTTCGTGCACTGAAAGACATTGAATGCGCAGATTTCATTAACGAGCTTAATAATGTGCTGTCTAAAAACGAAGGATATGGAAAGTTGAAGAAAATTAGCGAGATCCTTTCAGGAAAAACTGAAATTGACGGAACGCTGGAACCTCTTAATCTGTCGGATTTTCTAGCCTTGAAACACGCGCCTATTGTTTCGTGTGATGTGGAGCGAGTATTTTCTGAATATAAAAATCTCCTTGCTAATAATAGGCGCGAGTTTAACTTTGAACATTTGCAGCAACATGCGCTAATTAAATGTAATCACTGTTCGTAATTTTTGGCAAATAAGTTTTATTCCAGTGTTTTGAATAAAGTAATTTCCTCTAAAATATTTTTATTTCCCAGTGATAGATATCTTTGATAGTGCATATTTAAATGCATATTTTGAAGGTTTTAGGTGCATATTTACTACTTTTTTAGTGCATATTTATCCGAAGCCTACTTATTACATACTTCTCGGTTCGACGGCACTAAGGTTGGGTTAGGTTAGTTTTTTAAATATATGGAATTAAAAACGTCATTATCTAATGCGGCGATGACTGTGTGTGTGTGTGTGTGTGTGTGTGTGTGTGTGTGTGTGTGTCCTGTTACATAAAAGACATTCTCGCCAAAGCCAAAGGTGCAGCACAATAAAAAGAATCCCCCCCCGACACACACACACAAAAAATATCACCTTCGACCTAAAATGTGAGAAGACATTTTTTTCCCTTCCATGGGCATCCCTAATTTGTATAAAATACTAAAAGTACTAAAAGATACCCAGCCCTTTTCTCGTTCAAAAGGTCGGCGCTTTAATTAGGTACAATTTATTTTAAAAGACTTCTCTACTGATGATAAGATCGAGTATACTCCGAAAAACACTCTTCCTTATCGCTACATTCAATACATTTCACCCCAATCCAATTTGCGGCCAAATTCCAGTTCGCGCCAAAACATACGATATTCCCGCCAAATTTCTCGACAATAATGGCGTGGATTGAACTAATTTACAATTAGCATAAATTATTTAATCCTTATCCACTCGAATCCAATGATGGAATACCAATTTCAATCTATTTTAGCCATGTTGGATTCTCTCCCCCCCCGCCCCAACACCCTCTTGGAGAAAACCACTGAACTGATCAGTAGAAATTGTATATATTAGACGTTCTGTACAAGGAATCAAAACGCAATTAGATAAAAATTGCATACTTCACTACTCAAAAAAAAAAGAAAACTTGATATGGAACACAAAGACAATAAGGAAAATGTTATATAATATATATATATATATATATATATATATTATATATATATAGGGTATACGATGGCCACTCAATATATTTTGCCCCACCTTTTTTTTCTTTCCAAGTTTCCTTGTAAGTTCCAGAAATTTTGTACACAAGTAATTACATATCTTTTTGACAAGTTTTTATTTTTCTACCTCGTCAAAGTCCGCTGGGTTCCACTGGAGCCACCTCTTAACCTCCTCAACAACCTCATCGTCACTCTGAAACTTACTTCCACGAATACCATCCTTCATTGACCGAAACAAATAGAAGTCTGAAGGTGCCAGATCCGGGCTGTATGGAGGGTGGGGTAACGCAGTCAAGCGCATTTTTGTGATGGCCTCTCTTGTTTACAAACTGTTGTGTGGGCTTGCGTTCTCGTGCAAAAGAAGGACGTCTTCCAGTTTTGTCTCCGGTCGAACTCGCTTTATACGTCTCTGGAGTCTCTGTGGGGTAGCAATATATGCCTCCGAGTTGATTGTTTGTCCTTTCTTCATAATGTTCACCAGAATCACCCATTTCGTGTCCCAGAAGATGGTGGTCATAACCTTTCCTGCAGAGGGAACCATTTTGAACTTTTTTATGTAGGGAGTCTGCGTGATGCCACTCCATGGATTGGCGTTTTGTTTCAGGTTCAAAGTGGTGTACCCAAGTCTCATCCCCAGTCACAATTCGTGAAAGGGAGTCATCCCCTTCCGTCTCGTATCGAACCAACGACTCGGAAGCAATTTCTTTTCTTTGGGCTTTGTGATCTTCAGTTAGTTCGCGAGGAACAAACCGTGAACACACTTTTGAGTATCCCAGTTGCTGAATTATCGTATTCACACTTCTTCACTAATTCCTAGATTCAGTGCTAGCTCCTTGTATGTGACGCGCCGATTTGATCGAATGATGCTGTTAGCACGTTGCACAGTGTGAGATGTCATAGCCGATGCCGGGCGACCGCCGCGTGGCTCATCATCGAGGCTGGCTCTCCCTCTCTCCGATGATCTCACACGTTTAGACCAGCGTCCAACTGCGCTTCGATCAACAACAGCATCTCCGTAAACGTTTCGTAGACGTTTGTGAATATTTCTAACTGTTTCCTTCTCTGCGGTTAAGAACTCGATACCAGCTCTCTGTTTACGACGCACATCACTGTCAGACGCCATTTTCGAAACTGCGTTAACCATCGGTTTTATACAAGGAGGGGAGGTTCAAACTGGAAAAATCCGGTTATGTGAAGCGCAGAAGTTCAAATTTACGGCCCAAAAGGCATTTCAGCCGCATGGCCTATTATTTAGCTAAGAAAAAAGGGTGGAAAAATATATTGAGTGCCCCTAGTGTGTGTGTGTGTGTGTGTGTGTGTGTGTGTGTGATATAAAACAAAAATAATTTTAAAATATACATATAAGGAAGGCAAATTTTCTTTGTTATAAAGCCAAAAATTTACGACAATCCTCAACATTTTCTCAAAAAAAAAGAAAAAGGTTTGAATCTGCTCAAAAAAGAGAGAACGGAAATATTTACAAGTTTTGTCATTCCCCCTCCTTAAAATAATATATATATATATATATATAATATATTATTGTGTAACGCCCCATATACATGCCTACTTGCGACCTTCATTTTTAATGAGTCTTACAGATAATTATATTCGTATAAGGACTTTTAATGATCTTTAATTTGGGGACTGCTGCATGGGGCTTTCCAAAGGGAAATTGCGAGCGTGCGCGCACACACGTCGCATGAACACACACACACACACATATATATATATGTTACAGGGAATGTGTGTAACTAACGATTTCATGAAATCCCTAAAAATGTTCAAGGATGTCGTGATATTTTCGTTAGTTTTAACAAAATATTACGACTTAAACTAACCAATCGTCAGGGCGTACAGTTGACCTAACTGGGCATTCAATAATTTTCCAGTAGGTTTAACAAAAATATCACAACTTAACCTTATATGAAATCCCTGAACATTTTAGGGATTACATGAAATTCCTAGTTACACAAATTCCCTGTACCATCTATATATATATATATATATATATCACCCCCAAAACCCACTTTGGAATGTAAAACGTGTCCCCATATATATATATATATATATATATATATATATATATATATATATATATACACACAGGGTATCCCATAAGTCGTGTCTCATAGAAAATTTATTTTAAATTAAATTTATGAAAGCTCCGCTTTTTCTTCAGTATTGTAACTCACTTTCGAGGCCAAGGTGGAAAATGAAAAAGACTCGGGAATCCTTTGCGATGACTTAGTTGTTAATTTTTTTTCATTTCGCCTCTATACACGCTATGTATTACATAGCCCTCCGCCTCTCCAACCTCCTCCCGCCTAGTTGAACGGCGCTGGCTCTTCAGCATCGTTGGAAAGATCTTTCGTCCAGAGAAATGCCGCCTGACTGACCTTACTGACCTTGAGTCCTTTATGATGATCGGGAGCAATACACGCCTCGAGTAAACTCTAAAAGACTTATTTTAAAGTGAAATAATGTACAATTGGCGTATGATTGCAAATATAGAAAATGTTTAAATAATTATATGAAACTGATATGTGTAAGTGGTTAAGTATAGAGATTGAGTGTTCTTCTACATATTATTATATCGAATAAAGCATTAAAGAATTATTATTATTTTTAAATAGTTATTTTATCTTGATAAATATTTCAAAATATATAAATGTAACATGTATAATTAAATTTAATAATGTAATCACATCGAACTCACGATTCCTTCTAAAAACGCACTCGGCCTTGGCCTCGAGGCCTTTACAAGGCCTTTTCGTTCCCATATCTATGATATATATATATTATATATATATATATTATATATGGCTACGAGGGCAGAAGAGCGGAAACCAATTCCCTCCTCCAAATTCCGCAAATGAGGCAGGTTGCTTGATATATATATATATATATATATATATATATATAATATATATATATATATATATATGGTGCCCATCCATACGGTTGAAACAAGACACTGTTTTTCCCCAAACTTCCTGTAGACATCCCCCGATATCCCTAGCGGCCGCTCTCACGAGCACCAATCACTGGACATACACAACGCGTGACATCTCGCATTCCCTGGGGTAAAGGAAACCACTCTCCCTCACCATCACCCTCACTCCCTACAGTCAAAACCCCAGCACCTTACCTTCTCCTTCTTGAGCAAATTTTTCGCTCACCCATCTTTATATAACACTGTTTATGAACTGTCATTGTATTAATAATATATGTCATATGGGCTATAGTCTGCCAATAAACCTTTTCATTTTCATTTCATAAATAACGGAAATGGGTAACCGATTTCCACAGTTTTGCAAGATTTGCAACGATGCAACCGATGAATCGAGGGCAATTAGATGTGATCTTTGTCAATTTCTCTATGATTTTTAACTGCCTAAATTGGAAAGATGAAGACATCACCCTTATAGCAAGTGCTAAACTAAATGGAGTAAAATGAATCTGCGAAAGAGCTATAACGAAAATAAATTCGTTTACCGTTTATAAAACAGGGAGATACTGAAAAATCAGTGAAAAACGAGAATATAAATGATGAGCAGAAAGAAGGAGGAAAGGAGACGAAGAAAAGTGAAGATACAAACATGTCACATATCGGAATACCGACACAAAAAGAGGACGAAAAAATTATTGTAACAAAAGCAGTAAAAGAAACACGTAGATCAGTTGGAAAACACCATACTGAATAAGGTAAATAGCGAAAAACAGGTGGGAAAACACGATAATAGACTAATGTTATCTCCGAAAAAGGAAATGAAACAAACAACAAAAACAAAGGCCTCGAGTGATAATGTGGAAAGAAATACTGTATATACATATACTATGCAAAGGATTTTTGCAGATATGGGCAATTTCTATTATAATAACGGTGACTGTAAATTTGGCGACAGCTGCAAATTTTATCATCCCACCATTTGCGAGTACTCTGCAAGGCAGGAGGTCTGTAAATATGGTAAGAAATGCTACCACCATCACCTCCCAACAAACTCGAGGGACACTAGAAAAACCAAGGAACAAATTTTCTCGATATCGCAGACACAATACGGTCAGGGGCGTTTTTAAGGTTTTGAAATGGTCGGGGCAAGTTATGCCACAGGGGGCCCGGGCCCCGCTTACCAGTTTTCCTTCATGGAAGTTCTCGAAAAACTCTATTTTCACTAATCGCTACATACAGTATTTAAGTTATTTCAACCAAAGTAAAAAAAATACAAACAGCATTCATTTTTAAACTTTATTCAAAATGCAAATATATAGAGCATATAGGGTCCCGGGTATGGGGGCCCGTCGGGACGTGCCCCGCTTGCCCCTATGTTAAAAACACCCCTGAATACGGCTATAAGCCTCATTCAGCACATACAGTCGACACAGCTGAGAATCTCCGAGCCAATCCGTTACCAAGCAAGAAACTACCAGAAAAGTGACAAGAAATGGAGCTTTCTAGGAGGACCATAGGAATACACAAAAACGCGACACTGAAGGAAAAAAATTTGGAATACTCGAAGGACAACGCAAAACAGGAAACACAAATATAGTCCTGGCAACTATTAAAAGGCTAAGACCGAACCACATGATAAACAAAATTTCATACCCGCAAAGATTTATGGAAGAAACAAGGAGTGACATCGCATGCCTCACAGAAACGCATCTTAAAGACTGCCAAGGAAATTGTGAAAACTGCGAATACTGCATAGATTTAAAAAAAAGAAATAAAAATTGATGGTTACAACATACGAGCTGATAGAACAGAAAGACGAAAAGGCGCTTGTGATATATATGATACATACGTGAGAGCCTTATGACAGAGACAATAATAAGTAAATCAAACAGTTACGTGGAGCTCTTAGCAGTAAAAATTGAAAAACTTAACGTGATACTAATAGTCATCTATAGACTTCCTAACACCCCAACTGCAAAATTCTCTGAAGCCAGTTCCGACAACAGAAAACTAATAAAGTCCTTAAACACCCCATGCCCGAATATAATACTCTACAGTGACTTTAATTTGCCATTTATAAAATACAAAAAAATGGGAAGAAATGTACATATACACCAGGACAAGGGGGCACAAGAGAAAACCAGGAGCAAGCAAAAATGTTAATATCTCTAACAAATGAGTTTAACGCCAGAAAAAAATACTGCTTGGATCTGGTATTCATGAATAACACCAACTTAATCAATAATAAAAAAATACCACCACCAAATATCCCAGAACACAACATTAACGAGGTATCGATTAATATGGCGAGAGCACTAAAAGAAAATACTCATACTGAAGAAAGAAGCAAATCTGAGATTTTTAATCTAAACTCTAAGACTATAAATTGGGAGGAAATCAGATCCCATATGGCACAAATAGAGTAGAAAAAAGTCTTAGAGGATAAAACAACCAAAGAAATGCTAATAACCTGGAAAGAAAAGACGCTGGAAATCTTAGAAAAATGTGTTCCGAAAGTACAGCTAAAGGGAAAGAGGAACTATTTCGAGAGGCAAAAGCGAACACTATTCCACGAGAGAAGAGAGTAGCCACGAAATTAATTAACTGCACAGACGACAACACCAAAAACGTGATACAAGTAAAATTGGAAAGTATAAACAGGGAAAATACAAGCCCTTATATATGGAAATAACAGGTAAAGTGGGCAAATGGATCTACAACTCCCCCAGCGAACGGCAGCAAGCCGTAAAAATCCAAGGTATATCATCGTCAGAATCGGAAGTACCGCAGTTCAGTTCCACAAGGAACAGTATTAGCCCTAGTCTAATTCATTATCATGATGACGGACATACTGTAGACGATGAGGTAGACAACAACATACAACAACAACAATACAAACATTAGCAGAAAAATCGGTAATGCAGAAGAGGTGGAAGCCCTGCAGAGGGACACAAACAGAATATACAAATGGGCAAAAGAAAATAACATGGATTTTAACACAGAGAAATTTCAGCTCTTGAGATATGGAAGAAAGGAAGAACTTAAACAGACAGCATACTGTGTCCCAAATAGACGGGAAATTCAGAGAAGCACGAAAGCAAAAGATTTAGGGGTAATAATAACCGATGATGCAACACAGAATGAGATAGCGATAAACAAAGCAAAACGAATTACGGAACAGCTAGTGAGAACCTTCAAAAGAAGAGACGAAAAGGCAGTGATTTTCCAGCTGAAACCATTGATCATACCAAAACGTGAATGTTGCTCAGTCTTTACGTTCCCGTACAAAAAAGAAATTAATACACTATAAGAAATCCAGAGGAATTTCACAACCAAGAGTGATGGTTACAAAGAACTCAATTACTAGGAAAGACTACATAAATTAAACCTGTATTCGCTGGAAAGAAGAGAGATACACCATAATTTACATATGGAAAATAATCGAAAAACTGGTACCTAACCTCAAACCAAACCCAATTAATATCCAAACAACACTGCAAAATAGGAAAGGTCGAATGTGTAGTGTTCCCAAAATAAAGGTCAGGGCCGTTTCTAGCCATTAGGGGGCCCTAAGCAGTATACCCACTTGAGGCCCGACCCCTCCATCCACCAACTCACGCCTTACTACATCACCTCAGCACACATACAAAAAATGGGTGTTAATAAAAAACAATTATGAAACAATTTTAATGAAACATTTATGTCCAAAACAACAAATATGTACTTTCAGAAGACAAACAGAAAAAATACTCTTCATGAAATTCCTGAACATTAGCTTATACATTATTTGAGGGGTCGCGCCTCTTAAGGTACCTAAGCGCCAAAATTAAAATTCGCCAGAAATTGCCTCCAAATTATTACACTTCCATAGAGGTGAAAAGAAGTAGTTATTTTTATTATATATAAATGACCTTCCACGTTCATCTGATATACTGAACTTCATAATGTTTGCAGATGATACAACTCTCTCCTTTTCTTGCAAAGATGTTAATACAGCTAAGAATATATTTCATTCAGAATTCATCAGTGTAATGAAATGGTTGACCACCAATAAACTCTTCCTAAATACCAGTAAAACAAATTTCATGATTTTTACTAATAAAAGAAATGTATATCTTGATGAACTTAATGTTAATGAAATCGCCATAAAGGAGTGTACTGTAACAAAATTTCTTGGTGTAATGCTAGATAAGAATTTGCAATGGAGTGATCATGTAAATTATATCGCGAAAAAGATTTCAAGGAGCGTTGCTATAATGTTTAAACTTAGAAATGTAGTCCCTAAACAAGTTTTATTGACTCTTTATCATACTCTTGTTCTTCCTTATATAACATACTGCACCCTTGTTTGGGGAAACTCTGCTAACAACGCATTAAATGGTATCTTTGTCATCCAAAAACGAGCAATAAGATTATTATCTGATGCTGATTTTCTTGATCACTCTAGTGCATTATTTAAAGAGCTAAACCTACTAAAGCTCAATGATATAACCAAACTGGCACATTTTATTTTTATTTACAAGTGTAAGAGCAAAATCATTAATTTGCAATGGGTAAATAGATATTTTGTAACTCATCAAGAAATCCACTCGTATCAGACCAGAAATAGATCAAAGCTTGTTATACCTCAATTTAGATTGTCTTCATCTCAAAAACTACCCATTTTCATTGGATTGAAACTATGGAATGACTTGCATGCCGATATAAAAAATATTGCGAATGTAAATTTGTTTAAAACCAAGTTGAAATCCCGATTTATAATGGGATACTAACAAAAATCTTGGATTAATGTCCACTAATAATGTTTAATATTGTCCATTAATATTGTTTAAGATTGAAATACAGGTTTTAACTATTAATAATACTTATTTACTTATTTATTTATTTATTATTATTAATTCTAGTGAAAAATTGATGTAATAATCTCGTGATAGGCAATTGGTTTCAAATTATAGCAGTTTAAAAAATAAGAGGAAGAAATGAAAAGTAAGTTTATTCAAATGAAAATTTATTCAATTGCATTTTAGAAATAATTAAATATTAATTTTAAAATGAGAACTTGGAAAAGTATCGGCAGTATCGGTCAATACCGATACCGATACTCTAAAAACAGGCCCATGATACCGATACATCGGTATATGATGAGGTCGTGCGTCTTAAGGTATCTAAGCGCCACCACAGGCGCTTATTTTTAATAAGAGCCCAGTAAAGCCTAAAGCTTAAGGGCCAAATTAAAAAAAAAAAAATAAATAAAAAAATAAAAAAATAAATAGTCGAGCTTCACAATTATTTATGTCATTGTAAAAATTGTAAATTGTAAAAGGACTACTGTATTTATTTTATTATTAATAAAGGTTATTCAATTCAAAAAATAAATAAATAAAAAAAAATAAATTCGCTTCATAAGATTTTTAACCATACTTCTAGTGTCGTAAGGTCATTATAACCCAAACCACGCGATAGAGGAAGGGTGAAAATAGTGATATCCATAAAAAACACATTTTCGCCTGTGGTGGCGCTTAGGTACCTTAAGACGCACGACCCCTCATTTATCACAGAATAAATGATACAGAACTATGTATAAAAAAATAATGCAATTATCAACTATCAAACAATTACTAACTCTACGATACAATCGTGTAATAGCTAACAGTTATACAGAACGGTTTGTATCTTCAAAATTTTTGCCTCCTAGATTTTTTCTGGGCGAAATCATCAATAACATCATCATATACCGATGTATCGGTATCATGGGCCTGTTTTTAGAGTATCGGTATCGGTATTGACCGATACTGCCGATACTTTTCCAAGTTCTCATTTTAAAATTAATATTTAATTATTTATAAAATGCAATTGAATAAATTTTCATTTGAATAAACTTACTTTTCATTTCTTCCTCTTATTTTTTAAACTGCTATAATTTGAAACCAATTGCCTATCACGAGATTATTACATCAATTTTTCACTAGAATTAAACATTAACGCCTAGGGAGGACTTATATCTAGAGGTATACTTATGCAACGCACCTCGGGCCCCGAGTTGGACTAGAGTAATATAGTAATTAGTAACTATGTAGTGGCATACGTAGTTATAAATAGTCTCTACTCTCGTGACTAAATTTATTTCAGTACATTGTATTTATACATTGAATGTGCTATCCCTAATATATATATATATATATATATATATATATATATATATATATATATATATATATATATATATATATATAAGATTAGGTCACAATTCTTTCTTCAGAGATTTTGTGTCCACACCTTTTTCGAGAAAGCTAAAACTTCCTTGATGGTCTTCCGTGAAAACTTAAAACGTTCGTAATGACTTTCCATGAAAACTTTATTTATTCAAAACGTAATGTTACATAATTTCCTGTTTAAATAAAAACAATTTCCCCTTATACCCTCGTACCCGTGGACAAGCTAATGAAGCGAGCAGATTCGAAGAAACTTAATACGTCTGATTCTTGTACGCGTGCATCACTCGTACATTGGCGGAGAATCATCAATCACTCTGTGTTTGTTGTGTGCGTTCATGAAAGCAAGCATGATAGATTTTCCAATAAGTCAGTTACGTAACAAAGATGTACATAAGTATATAGAGGGTGAGTCAAAAGTTCAGCCTCAAAAGTATTTATTGTAATTATTTTTGAATCAGAACTTTTGACTCACTATATATATATATATATATATATATATATATATATATATATATATATATATAATATATTATATATAAAATGCAAACCCACAAGAAAAAAAAGTGATTCCAAGGCCTTTGGTGTATTCAGAAGTACACCTCGTCAGGGAATGAGAGGTGTACTTCTGAATACACCAAAGGCCTTATAATAATTTTTCTTTTTCCTTGTGGGTTTGCATCATTCATTCATTTCACGTGTTTAATTGTGAAATTCATCATATATATATATGAGGAGATTGTAGACACCAATCGACCAGGAAGTATTCTGGGGTGGATGTTAGGCAGGAGTCAGGGAGTGCGGGAACTCCCGCTTCTCCTGTCGTTGTCCTCCTTAGCTGATCTTTTTCCGTTCCTCATCTCCCGTGTGAGCAGTCCAGCATGCTCTCAAACACACACTTCTCCCTCTATTCCTAACACATACATGCATGCATCTTTCACACTACAAAACCTTTTCAAAATTTAGATTAAAAAAGAAGGCATAATTGAGCCTTGGAGACCTTGTTTTTGGCTCTCTCCGTCTTCTGTGAAGGGGTCACTTTTGCGGGCGCTCGCCCTTAGCCCCCTCCTTTTCACATAAAAAAATAAAATATTGGAAAAGATTTCCCTATAAGAACGGACTTTTGTTACACCATATATATATATATATATATATATATATATATATATATATATATGGTTCAATGCCCATACGGATTGGAGTTCGATAAGCTAATTAAACTTGTCAAATAAACGTGGTGGAACCCTTTACCATATAGAGAAAGACGCATGGACAAATAATGAGTGATCTGATAACCGCTTTTAACAGCACAAACCCGAATGCTTTTCTTTAACAGACTAAATTAACGATGTAAATATAAGGAATACGTGATTACTGTCGTTCTCTTCTCCACATTTGGTTTACATTAAAAATTAATTCACCTATATATATATATATATATATATATACTGTAAATTTCCGGTAGTCCGACCCCGCGGTATTCCGACGCTCTCTTATTCCCACTCCAGACCGCCGCATTGTCTCGGACTAATACGACTCTCCCTTATTGTTTACATTATTTGCATTTACGTGTACTGATACTTATTTAATACTTATTTTAGGTGTGTTTTATATTTTTTTTTATTATAATAGTTAAACTGTAGGTCTAAGGTGGAGTGAAAAGCTTGACCTTCGTCAGAACGAACAATTCGGGGGGGAAGCTAACCAAAGGTTACGGTATTAGATAGTTTAGAATAAAAATATCAGTAATTTAAACAGTGTTTAAAAAAGAATAAGATTAATTTTTCGCAAATAAGTTGATAAACTCATGATAGATTGGGGGGAGGGTGGGGGGAACCCAACTATTTCTACTTTATAAGGAAACGCAAATTTGCTTTCCACTTTGCTCCTGATGAATCATGCACCCGAACCTACAGAGCCACGAGTATCATCCGCATGCAGTGCCAACTAACCGCACAAACAAGGAAATGATTATGGCTTTCACCGATCATCACATTTGTAATAAATGAAAACATTGTTTTTTCCACTCGCGATGAGTCACGTACAGAAGCCTCGTTTGTATGTTGACCCTCTATATACTTGGCAATGTTACTACGAGCTGCTCGTATCCTAAATGGATGGGAGCGGTGCTTTGTGAATAACTGTCAAACTTTATTTCTGTTTTTTTATTCAATCTGTTAATATGTGTCATTAACGCCGATTGTATATATATATATATATATATATATATATATATATATTATAATGTAAATACCCTACTTGTTACTTTAACAACAGGTTATAATCTTTCCAAGGTTATTAAACATTCCTGTTAGAGTATCATTTTTCCTCCCTTAAATTCAATTATAACGAATCTAAATGTTTATGTTCTGACTTAATGCCCAAAATGTCCCACTTACAAGAAATGGGTATACGAGTTGGGTAGACAAAACAAATAATAACGTTCGCACAAAGATAACGATTTTACCCAGCACACACACAAATATTATATATATATATATATATATATATATATATATATTACAATTTCACAACAACAACAACAAAAAATAATGGAATCATTAAAATCCAGTCACGTCCCGGGCATCGAGTCATCCGGGCATGTTTTTCTGACTCTTCTCTCTCGCCCGAGTTCAAAGAACGAGCCCCAAAATTTCGGGCCGGGGCATGGAGCATGGGAGTTGATAATGTGGCCAATAATTGTGTTAACACATGCTCTCCTTCTAGCAAATAGCCAAATTATGCAAAGTAAGGCGAGGCATCGATGAGAGACAAGGATTCATTTTATCTCTCTCTCTCTTTCTCTCTTTCCTAATGCTGGGGACCGCTCCCACGATGTCCTCCCTTAATTACTGAGTCATTCATCAGTGTTTATATATATATATTTTTTTTCTATATATTTTATGAAAGAACGAATACTCCATTACGATAATTAATTATTAACAGAAAAAAGGTTGAAGTGTGCTTGAGAAATGTTGCGATTTTCAACCTTAATAACAAAGATTAACTGCAAGACATTATATATTATATATATATATATATATATATATATATATATATAATATATATGCACGTTTCCAATAATAAAGAGAGTTTTGGAGGCCCCCTCCATCTCGCCCCATGCACGGGCCCTGCAGTGAACCTCACGAAGGATTTTCTTGCAAGAATATAACTGTCTAGGCAATGTCTACCAAAATATGGCCTTTCGCGCAAGCTCAACTCTATTCCACGAGCGCATCCCCCAACCTACTACTCCCAACTCCTACGGCTCGACCAATCATAATGACGCTTCCCTAACTTTCCAACTTCTCCTTACTCTACACACCCGCGCTTCCCCACTTCTCTCTTCGTGTACGGCCAACCGAGTGACTCAGCCACACGTATTTAATGGTGGGTTTATAACTTTCGTTTTCAATGGTCGTACGAGTTCGTGTAACTTCACTTATCTTCGTCAGACACTTTTTTTCGAGCTGCGAATGATGCCCATGTTGCCATAATAATAATACCCGCTCGAGGAACCATCTGCAGCGCTTAGGAACCGAGTTTCCTTTCAGCTTCGGACTAAGGAGAAGGATGGTACTGGTTCGTGAACCTTCCTCGTCTCATTACTTCCTTAAGTAGACTCGAACGAAGAAGTTCGTTCGCGTTGTACAAATCTGCTTAAATATTATTCTCCCGCTTTTTTCACTTCCACGCAACTGTAACAACCATTTCACGCGTAATGAAGCACTCACTCACGCACGCACGCACTTGGATTCAACCAACGCATTCTAACTATATCATAAAAAAGGAATTATGTACGCCAAAATAAACTCACTAATAGATGGATGGTCCGGGTCCTTGGCCTATGCATGCAGACACGGGTTACGTCACACCTGAATTCCAAATATATATATATACACACACAAGTATATATTCTTCAGTGAGTTCGTAGTTACCAGCGTTAAATTTAGAAACATACTATATCAAGACAAAAAAAAAAAATGAATGTTTGAAAATTTAAACAATTGTTAGCCGATTTTGTACACAATTTATACATTAAAAAATCTGTTTATAGCCGCCACTTCATTTTCCCTTTAATTGAGTCAAAAAGATCAAGAATGGGATATATATATATAATATATATATATATATATATATATATATAATAATTTATTTTTTTTCCCCTAATAATAATAACAAATAAAAGTGCAACATAAAAAAGTCATCCCTAAAAATAACTAAAATGATATACAAAAACGAAGAATGTAGAAAAAGTTTTAGCCATTTCAGTGCCGGAGTAGCATTGAGTATTTCAACGAAATGTCAAGTGCTTTCTCCTCATATACACGCGCACACTTCGACACTTTCTCTGACTCTTGGCATCGAGGAATTGGCACTGGTGCCTCCAAATGCATTTTATATAGAAGAGACAGACGCGGGTAAATAGATACAGAATAATCACTGATATTAATACTCACAAATCCTCCACAAATGTTGAGCGCCGCATCGGATTCCTTCTCGCCATCAATTCGCCCACGAGCGAAGCAATGGGCGTGATCGTGGGGCGGACCCACCCACGAATCGTGGGCGCCTTCCTTTCTAACGAGAAACGTGGGCGCGAGAAATTTCGCGTCACCCCATATTCTGAGCACCCACGGTCTGCCCCACGCTACCCATTCATACACGCTTTCGTTAGTGGATATGGGCGGATTGCGCTGATGATGATGATGATGATGATGATGATGATGATGGGCGTGAGAATGGGTATGTGGGTTACCCGAAGAGTGAATCGGTCGTGGTTTTAGGTAAATGACTTGTTCTGAAAAAAGAAAACCATTTACTAGTTATTAAACTAAAAAAAAACAAAAATGTGTGTGTGTGTGTGAACAGTCAAAGCATATATATGTAAATATGTTTTTTGGATGATTACAATTTGTACAAAGGTAATTTCAATATATATCCGTAACAGAGATTATGCCTTCCTATAAATCCTCTTCGACATCCAATAAACTGATTCTACAGTCAAATATTAATTTTCATAATATCATTTTTTGAATACTTAAAATGACAAGATTTATGGCGAGATGCCGCGTCAAGCCACGTTTAATGAATGAACATTATATCTGCTTGCCGAGTTTAGTCATAAATTAAAGCAAATGTAAAGGGCGGGTTTGATAGGCCCAAGAAACTAGGTCATCATACGAAGCCCGCGTAGCTTGGGAGACTACACACAGGTTATGGCGAGGCTATATAAGCACCGCGCCGATATTCCCATTGCATAATACCCAAGTATATATATATATATATATATATATGTATATATATTATATATATATACAGGGTGTGCGAAAAATCACGAACCAGAGGAACTATGCTTTTTCAATATATACAGTATGTGTGTGAACTATATTTGAAAAAAGTCTCAAGCTAGAACGTGAGAAAGCATATATGCGGTTTCTAAATTCAAGTCACAGAAAGCTCCGAATGAATTAAGGCTATATATATATATATATATATATATATATATATATATATATATATATATATATATATATATATATATGTATATATATATATATATATATATATATATATATATATATATATAGATTGTTATTATTATGATAATATAAAAAATGTTATAGCCTACGGTATTATATAAAATCTAGGTCAATCTACACAGTGGGAGGAAAGCTACATTTTGATATATATATATATATATATATATACAGAGAGTGAGAGAGAGAGAGAGCCATTTCGGTCCACACGGAGAGGTTTCTGTTATTAAAGTGTTCATTTTTTTAATTATTGAGATGTAGTAGAAAACTGGATAAAAAAGCATAAGCTATCTCCCCACCCTCCGCTTCCTTCCTGCCAGACGCGGGTACGGAAAAAGGTTGAAGAAAATACCTTGACCCTGGAAAAGTAGCCAAGGAACTTTTACAGGAAAGGGAATATATAAACTAGCTCGACAATTACGTCATGCGCACATAGAAACCGTACACTAGAGAGTACTGTTTATAAACTAACGTAATAATATTTGTGCTAATCCTATATCAACTACTTGGTATCGTCACAAAAACCTCGAACGTATGGTTTGATTTTATACAAAATACTTACAACTCTATTTACCAGGTATCGGGCCAACAAAAACCCCATGGCCCACTCCAGGTTAGCCCCAAAGGATTAAGCAACTCTCCTATGTCTACAACCATGTACGCGCATGGGATGAAACAGGAATTAAGATTTTCCACACCATGCCCTCACCGTCACGCGCATCCACCCTCCCAAGAGAAAAAGAAAAAAGAAAGCGTGACTGCGGAAACTCTACCTCACTTAATCGATATCATGCATATTTTTTGTTCATTATGAAATTATGTGCTTCTACCAGGGGCCACCAGGTTAGAGGCGGGGCCATCAGCTTGACCTTCGCGTGAAGAGAAACCAACGCACGAAACTACTGCGAGGTGTACAAAATATTTTTTTACTCTATTCTTAGACATATTAACAAGGCAGGCGAGTGTGTTTTCTGTAATTGGATGTCTATCGTGTATATGTGTCCGCCAACCCTTTGAATGTCAACGAGTTTCAACTTAGGTCTCCCGCCGTGAAAGGTGTTTATGCAGCAAATGATATACTGAGAGAGAGAGAGAGAGAGATTTAAGGTATCACACAATAAAAGATTCGGTGTAGCCGAGAGACAGATTATATAAGAGAGCTTTGTATCGGCTATCCAGATATTGGGTACGTTACGCATCTAAACCAATAAGAATAAACCTAAGTAGGCCTTAATAGGTTTTAAAACTATTTCAATAGGTCTTATATCTCTAAGACTATAAAATAAACATATCAAAATGCAGCTCAAGGTCTAAAGTTTAAAGTTTACATACAAAATGATCATATATACAGTAGGCCATAAATGGAATTCTTAACTTTCATTAAAAGTATATAGATTATCAAAACAATTTTGCAGTGGCTGTGAATTACGACGAGTTTTAGAACAATTATTTATTTACATAGCAGATTGCAAATAATGAAATAATGACAAAATACTCGGAACACAGTTGAAATGAAATGTAAAATTCGGGACAGAGTTAGGGCAATTTTTCAAAGTGCTCTCCTCTCGCCCCCAAAACGGGAGTGGACACTCGTCCTTATTGTCGCGAATATGTCCTGCAGTAGTTCGTCGAGCTGCACGTTAGTAATGATACGAGAAATACGTCTTTAGCGGTTTTTTTTTAGTTTTTCCTAACTCCCATTTTAACCTTGAAACACAGTTGAGAAAACAAACACATCAGTTAAGGATGATTCACTGATTAGTTACCTTTAGAACACCTTCCAATCATATATATATATATATATATATATATATATATATATATATAACCCGTGTTGGTTATCATTTAATTTTTCTGAGTTTCCAGTCATATATATATATATAATATATATATATATATATATATATATATATATATATATATATATATATATAAGACTTTTCGGAAACTCAGAAAAAAGTAAATGATAACCAACACGGGTTCGGTCAAGCAGATCATGCCTATCACAACTAATGGAACACTACAACAACATTATTGATTCACTTGAAAGTAATGAAAAACTATGATGTACTATACACAGACTTTGCTAAAGCGTTCGACAAGTGTGACCACGGAATCATAATACATAAATTGAAATATATGGGAATAACAGGAAAAGTAGGGAAATGGATATATAATTTCCTTAGTGAGAGGCGGCAAGTCGTTACAGTACAAGGAGTATCTTCATCAGAATCAGAGGTCCTCAGCTCAGTACCACGAGGAACAGTATTAGCTCCACTACTCTTCATAATCATGCTAACTGACATAGATGAGGACGTTACCAGAGACAGCACAGTAACATCCTTTGCGGATGACACAAATATCAGTAGAAAAATAAGAAACCCAGAAGATATAGGATCTCTACAAACCGACATAAACAGAATCTACAAGTGGACGGAAGACAACAATATGAAGTTTAACACCGAGAAATTTCAGCTATTACGGTACGGAAAAAGAGAAGACCTAAAATCCATAAAATATTATACCCCAAATGGACAGGAAATTCAGAGAAATTCCAGAGCAAGATTTAGGGGTTGTAATGACAGATGATGCGAAATTTGAAACACAAAATAAGATAGCAGTAAACAGAGCAAAGAGAATAACGGGTCAGATATTGAGAACTTTAAACGAAGGGATAGGAATGTAATGAATGATTCCTCTACTGAAAACCCTGATAATACCCAAATTGGAATACTGCTCGGTCCTATAAAAAAGAAGACATTAGACAGCTGGAAGGGATCCAGAGAAGCTTCACAGCCAAGATCAATGGGTGCAAAGAACTAAATTACTGGGAAAGGTTACGAGAACTAGACCTATATTCACTGGAAAGGAGAAGAGTGAGATATACCATTATTTACACTTGGAAAATAATGAAGAAACTAGTCCCTAATCTTACTCTGAACCCTATAACTCCCCAAACAAGGGTGGAAAGTAGAAACGGTAGACTGTGTCGTATTCCCAAATTGAAGGCGAGACAGGGAACATCCTTAACCCTGAAAGAAAATAGTTTTGTAGTGAGAGGACCAAAACTTTAATCAGTTGCCCAAAGACCTAAGAAACATGAGAAGGGAGTTGGAGTGGAAATCTTCAAAAGAAGACAAGACGCCTGGCTCAGAACAATCCCCGATGAGCCGGGCGTACCTGGCTATGTGAGGTGGAGAGCGCAAGAATCCAACTCACTACTTCACCAGGACAACTCGAGAGGGGCGACAAGCTTGACCTTCGCGAAATGAGAAATCATCGCGCGAAACCTTTGTAAAGTTGTAAGGTTATATATATATATATATATATATATTGCTCAATTCATTATTAATTTGAAGGGTTAGACGTAATTCATTTTATTTTTGATGTATCCTACTTTATAAGTGAAGCGCCACTCAGCAAAAAGGAAAAAAAAAAAACAATTATGAAAAGTCCAAAACAATGATGACTGAGCAGAAGTGAAAAAAAAAATGTCTACGACTTTCTTGATCAGTTCAAAAATACATAAAAAAAAAAACACAATAACGTGAAATTAAATAAAAAGGAATAGCAATATCTTTCAATATCTTTTTAGGGAACAACATCAGTCAGTCCTGTCGCAGGAAATTTTATTTTAAATTAAATTTACAAAATTAATTCATTAGAACTAAAACAAATGTTCAAATTGATGTCTCGGTTTGGAACCTTTATTCGTTAGGAATGTCACTCGCTTCCATAGTAGCCATTGCAACAAAAAAAAAAAAAAGGTCCCAAAATGAGACATCAATTAGAACATTCGTTGTAGTTCTAATGTATTAATTTTGTAAATTTAATTTAAAATAAAATTTCCTATGACATTGGACTTATGGGACACCCTGTATGTATATATATATAATTGTGAAATTCACCCAACATATATATATATATGTTACAGGCAAAGTATGAAATTGAGGTATTTATACAATACTTAGGCATTCTATACATTGGCGTATGGTTTTTAGGGAAACTACGAAATGAATGTTAATGAAGGTTAATTGAATGCCCGGTTAGGTCAACTGTACGCCCTTGACGATTGGTTAGGTTAAGTCATAATATTTTCGTTTACTGTCAAAATTAACGAAAATATCACGACTTAACCAATCGTGAAGGGCATCAATATACATGTTTTCAGATCGGCTCTTTGTCTTAAATAATGCATTTATATATTTCCCATAGCATTTATATCGTTGCTTAGGCATGAAATAACACACACGCAAAATTTTATGACTCTAGGCTAGGGTTTAAAAATACGTTTTTGACTACTAAAATATGATTTTCATCGCTCTGCCGGGGGCAGAAGATGATTACCTATTAAGCTAAGATTTTGCAGAGGCTATTTTCTCATGCATGCGCAAGTTTTTGTCTCTATTAGAATATGCAAATCGAAAAAAATGTAAAATCGATCCACCCTAGGCCGCATCATACAGTTGAATTAACCCGGTATTCAATTAACCTAACCGTAATACACAACATTCACTTCATACTTTGCCTAAAAACCATACGGCAATGTATAGAATGCCTACGTATTGTATAGAATACCCGAATTTCATACTTTGCCCGTAACATATATAAATAACCGTGCGCGCGCAGTCGGGTGCCAAAGTCTAAAATAAAAATCGATATTAATGATGTAACATATAAATTTATAAGTCAATGAAATTATTTATTTTAGTTTCGAGAATCGATGTTCGATATAAGGAAATCAAAGACCAACACTGAAAATGTTTACAAATAAATTCTCAAACTTTACCAAGGTCAAGCCATCAAGAAATAAGCGAGCAGGTGCCCTCTGCGATTTATATATATATATATATATGCAGTATATATAATGGACTTATAAAAAGTTATGATCGTATATAATTTGCGATGGCGAGAGTGTATAATAGGTAGTTGTTTCGCGAAATTATTGTCAAATGTGGTTACTCCGAGACGGGTGATAAGCTGCAATTTAGCTACATGCGGTATTCTTCGCATGAACGATTTGAAATATATAAAGATAGTCGCACAGTCGCCCAGAAAATATTTTTCCCGTGGTATGACGAATGATTGAGGAATTTAAAGACATTTTATCATCTCGAAATGTTAAAAGGCGCGGTATATACTCTATATTGTATACCTAAAAATCGAAAAATGAAAATGATCCGTAGCCACTTTATCGATAAGTACTCGTATTAACCTAACTTCATCAAACTTCAATATTTGTTGATAAAAACCACATCCATTTCTGAGGAAAAATCTTTTAGTGTCTTTATCTATTTGAATCTATCTTTACGTAAATGTTATAATAAAAAGATGGAGATTCTCCTCTATGGCAAAAGAAATAAAATATGTCAAAATGGAACTCTTTATAGAATTAAGTGCCTACTATCGTATTTAAGTTGTAAATAATTTTAATTCATACGCGTAGAATGAATAAGGTTCAATTTTTGTTGTATATACGCTATGTACGCGCGTATTAAATGAATGCCGCGCAATTTAATCGTAATAACTATTTATTGAATTAATACATTAAGAAAATTTACAGGGCGCTTCATTTAGTAATGTTTCAAGTTTGGTATTTGATAGTAAATTTCCACCTGCTTTCCGTCATTTTCAATACAACTCAAAAAATCTACTCTCTAATTTGGTGAAAACTTGTCCAAAACAGTTACAGGGACTGACGTTGTAGCATCTCAGACGCATTTTTAGGTCATTAATATCCTCAAAGATAAAATCTATAAAGGAGATAATTCCGAAGAACGAGCTCGCCATCTCGTAGGTCTTTCTCGGCCAATCCACCGTCCTGGGAATGTTTCGTCTAAACACATACGCGCAGTTCGAGCAAATTGAGGCGGTGCACCATCCTGCTGAAACACTGCACGTTAAAATAGACCAAGAATTTGTCGTACAAAAGAAACGAGAAATTCTTTTAATATTCTGGGATAAAATTATCCATTAACAGTTTTGGCTTCGAAAACAAAAAAAACGACCGTAAATGCGATCGCGTAACAAAGCACACCAAACGGTCACTTTTGGTGAATCTCTCTCTCTCACGCGTTTCGTGTGGATTTTGTTCCTCGATGATCCCGCAGTTACGACGATTTAATCTACCAGAAGTATGGAAGGGTGTTTCGTCGCTAAAACTCAGTTTTGAAATAAAGCGATCGTGAGTTTCAAACCTTTTTCGATAAATTGTTGACGAGTGTTAAGTCTCGTAGCGTAATCTTCCTCGCGCAATCGGTGAACAACTCGCGTATCTTCTTGGATCTCAATTTTGAAATTTTGCGTATAATTTTATGCGCAGAAGTTTATGGAATATTTAGTTCAGCCGCTGTTCTCCTCGAACTTCTCGGGAATGCTTCACGAACAGCATTCACTCTTTCTGGAGGATTTCCATTTTTGACAATTCCTCCCGCAGTGAGCGTCTTCATCCACACTCAAATAAGATTTCTTTCCGTTTGTTGGTGATTTAATTCAGGAGCAAACCATCTTTGGGCCGTAATAAGTGATCCACATTCGTGAATCTACTTTACGAGCTTACCCTTCTTTCGAACAAACGTCATTACACGAGCTTAAGTGAAAAATATATAGTAAAAACAGATATTGTACAATCTTGTTTAAAACTATTGCATTTCCCCTCATTGTTTACTTTTTTATACAAAAAATATAACATTAGTGAATCGAACACACTTAATTTTTTTCAAATATATCAATTCAATAAATAGTTATTACTATTTATTTTACACCATTCATTTAAATACACACACTATATATATATATATGGTTATCATATCTGACCGGCAATCGGAAGATCCCGGGTTCGATTCCCGGGTGGTTACCTCATTTTTTCATTTGTTTCGTTCTTTCGCTCTCATCTTGCGCGGATAATTCTCCTATACAAAGCGTCGTTATTTACGTTAATTATACTGCGTGTTTGCAGTTATAATGTGTATATATATATATATAAAAATGGAGGTTACAACTAAAATCCACTTTTCCATTATAACTTCATAGTTCCACTGAGACAGTATTGTTTATATAACTTCACGCTCTATTTTTCACTCAATCCACTTTTATACAACTAGAAACAAAACTACAGCACGACCATAACGAAACGGAACGAGAATTGTTTTCATCTTTGCCAACATTAAGTGTTTAACCGATGTTACACTTAAAACCATTTGCTCAAAACTCTCTTATCGTTTATGTTTCCTAAGCTAAAACAATGAATTAGTTACAAATGCAATTCTCCAACCCATGAATTTTTAAGCTAATGGACACATAAACCACTGCTCTTAGCTCGTAAAGACAAGTGTAGTGTATATATATATATATATATGCGCCTCGGTGTGTAGTGATTAGCATCGCTGACTACGAATCCACCGTCCCTGGGTTCGATACCCAATGACGGCGGTCGGTGCGCAGCAAACCCAGCTGTTCATCTTTCTATACAATAGGTCTTAAATTGGTTGGTAGATAAATGGGTACCCTGGGTAGCTTAGTGGTTAAGACGGTAGGCTGCTGATGGGGAGGTCATGAGATCGAGTCCGGGCGAGGACTGTGTAATTTCTGACTACCCGTGGTGGGTGGTCGTAGTTCGGATTCCACGTTAAACTGTAGGAGCAACAAACTTGACCGTCAGAATGAAAAATTCGAGCGAAAGCAAAACCAAGGTTAACCAAGGTTATATATATATATATACATATATAATATCCATACAGAAGCGATGCCTTCAAACTAGACCAGAGGTGAGGAACCTTTATTGTGTGGCGGGAAAATTTCAACTAAAATACTCTGTAGCGGGCAAATTGCAGCTTTAAAAATAGTTTGGGACATAATTAAGATGTAAATACTGTGTGACTTTAAGTAATCAAACTGTTCGCGAGCAATTAAAAACTAGGCCGCGGGCGGCAGGTTCCCCACCCCTGAACTAGACCATGAAACTCCACCATGGAGAATTCCTTTTTTAAAATTATATATACATATATATATACATACAGATACAGTACGAAGATCTGGAAACCAATTTTAAGTATTATACGACCATAATTGGGCGGTCAGATACTTTCAAGTTTCAACTCCAAAAAAAAAAGTCATATCTAACTTATTGTATTTCCAATGTAACATAATATTAATGTAACATAATGTAACATAATTATAATATGGTAACATTTAGAAATACAATAAATAACATTTAGAAATAAAATAAATACGTAGAACATACGTACATACATACATACACATTACTACCTATATTTACTACTTTCGTTATAGGAACTTGGCCGCGTATGACAAGGCCCAGGCTGTGTCTCTGCGCTGTAGCTTTTATTCCAAAACGAGTTAATAAGTCAATTGCTCAAATTTGAAGGTCCTGTTACGATACTCTTAACCGAAGCGTTTACTGTATACACTTGTTAAAAATCACATTTTAAAAATTTTGTTCTGTTCATGTTGCCAGATGAGCCCACAAATTATACGCGTTCCATAGAAAGAATGAAATCTATATACATTATGGTATTTTATATAGTTACACCCAGGGTTGTGGAGTCGGTCCAAAACTTTCCGACTCCGACTCCACACATTGTAAAAATTCGACTCCGACTCCACACATTGTAAAAAATCTAAAAATCCGACTCCGACTCCTCACATTTTAAATATACGACTCCGACTCCTCTAGTGTTTCACTCTATAATTATCATAATAATAAGACATTTCATCACCACCACACTAAGTGTGAAATTTTATATTTTATATTTAAATAAATATTAATTGTATATTCTGAAAATGTAAAAAAAAAATATTAAAAAAACTTAATCTAGGGGCTATCAATGAATAAGGTTTATTGACCAAAAAACTAAATAACCTAAATGTTAGTATTTAGGATTTAGAAATTAAGGGTGACACAGGACACAGAAATTGGAGTCGGAGTCGGAAGTTTTTTACCGACTCCGCCCTGAAACGTGCGACTCCACGACTCCGACTCCACAACCCTGGTTACACCACTGTTATCAAAATGTACTCCGCGAGGTATGAGGATGTAGCTTATAATAAGCCTAAAATATATTATAGTTTCATAGAAGGATAATGTTTTATAAGTTATCTAGCAAATTATATGACGTAAGAGTTCGTAACAAGTTTGCGTAAAATGTGAGGTATACAGACCTACTTCTGAAGGTAATAAACGCAGTGAGGATATATAATAAGTGTTAAAGTTGAACAAAATATTAAATTATCCGCAGTATACTTCGTTCGATCGCGGATAAAATACTAATGAAAAATTAGGATAATTCCTTAGCAACTTTAAACTATTAATTTTTTTAAAAAAGGAAATAAATAAATAAATTTCTAAAGATTTTAACAATAAAAAATCATGAACGTTTATTTAAAAATTCACTAGAATAATTTTAACTAATTTAACGTACGGATTCGGATAGTTCCTCCCTCTGCGGACTCTTCGCGTCAGCATTATTTCGTCATTCATTCCTTCTCAGTCATTCAAACAGAGTTAGGCCCGGGACTGACATCATACTGTTATCTGTAACGGCTGTCAAGTGTATAGACTAAAGCTCTCAGACATGAAAGGTTATTTGTAAACGTCCAACTTAAGCTTTATTTTATATATATTATTATGGCTTTTGCCTTTGTTATGCAATAAAAAGCAAGACGTGACAACAAGGAGGCCTGCAAAGAGCAGGGGATCGTCGGGGTGGGGGGGGAGAAAAGAGTTATCCCTCAAATTCCAGTTTCATTTTCAGGGTAAAGGTTTATCTGCAGTAGATGTGAAACACTAACTATAAATTACTGTCAGGTCAAAATTACCGATTTCTAACCTATAACCGAGCATAATCTGATCTAACCTAACCTAACCCCAACTACAGCGTCATAATGAGTTTGACACACACACACACACACACATATATATATATATAATGTAAAAAAAATAATAATAAAAAGTAACCCGAACAAAAACTATCTTAGATTTGTAAATCATGATAAGCATAAGAGAAGAATCTAAAATCCTCATACATCATCTTCTAGTATCCACACTCATTTGTTCTCCAGTGACATTACAACGTCAAATCCATTCTGTACAAAGTGTTAACTGTTACAGAGAATGTCGGAAGCATTGTTGTGTGATGGTAGAGCTGACTCGAGTTGCCTAGAGCTTGCGCGCCTTGCCGTGGGCAGCTTAGTTACCTTCTATTTGCGTCTGTTAGTCTTTTTTCTGACTTTTTTTAAGTATTTAATTTTTACCCAAACACGGCCGACTTCGCTCCCGCTCCTTGTTTACATAAAGAGGGATGCAGGCGTCATGAACGATTATCTATAGCGGGGGAGGCGTATTTACGGCACTCCAATGTGTTACGCCCTCTAACAACGTTTACTTCCTATACAATTTGTACGAAACCTTCGTTTAATCACACGTACGCACCGTATATCTTTGGCCGGATACCCATATACGCAAAGTACAAAATTAGAATAGGGTACTATTACAGTTGGCTTTCAACCATTTGTGCCCCTTTTTAAAAAGGATGGATCATACCTTGTATGGAGTAAGGTTTTTTTTTTTTTAATCTCGTGTTAGTGGGAACATTTTATAGTTCTCCTACTTTTATATTTAAGTAACCATTACTAATTACACTAAAATAAAATAAAAATAAAATAATAATAATAATAATAACAGCCTCTAAAAAAATATTCTCGCTTATTAAATGAAATGTTCTTCAACTTCAACAGAAGTTGAATGACCTAGGCTTTGAATACGTGATGGCCTAAGCACGTTTGTTTATTTTTTCTTTTATGTTTGAAGTAACATGTCGTTCCTTTAGAGTGAATCTCCGAATTAAATAATCATTAGTATATATTACTAAATTTACAGCTAGAGTTTGGCTCGCAAACCAAATGAACAATCATATTTAGGCCTATTCTACGAGAGACATACCTGTTAACTTATTTTAACAAGACTAGGCCCTTATGTAAAAAAAAAAAAAATGGCATTGAAGAGTTACGATTTCCTGTGAATATATATAAACTCATAACCATTCCTGTGATACCCACTGTGTAGCTACGAGTTCTATAAATTTTAATAACGAGAAACTTATATAATAACCTATACTAGACCTAAAGTTAAAAAAAAAATATATATATATATATATATACGAGAAAACAATGAAAATCTACAAACATAGTCATACACATACAGGATCCATATAGGCATATGATTTTGGGTATAAAATTTTCCTGATCTCTTATGGGTTACGTCCTGGCCTATAGCTTGACTCTATATAGTACATAAATAGTCATAGGAACATCATATAGGACCTACAAAAAAAAAGATTTATGAAGGTCAAAGTAGATGTACACAACCCTATTTCATGCATACAACAGAAAAAAAAAAACCTTTAAAAATCTATGGGATTTTACCTTAAAAGTCCATCAATTTTCCTTTAAAACTACACCTTTTTAAGACTGTTTATAAATTATAAAAAATGAACAGTGGATCTCCATTCTGTAATGTAATTGAGTTTTAACTTTTAGGCCTAAAGCGGATTATGTGAAACGTTATTTACAACCAGAAAACTTGTACAAAAATATAATCGCTTAATGGTCTAACCAGATACCCAAAACGGGTATGAAAACAAAGTTCGAGCACATACCATATTTATAGTCCCAATAAATACTATCCTTGGCAACTTAAAACTTATATAAACCTATACAACTAAAATAAAGTTAGGGACTATATTCGTAACATTCTTTAAAGTAGGCCTAT
The DNA here is from genome assembly GCA_023014485.1 of Bathynomus jamesi. Lineage (NCBI taxonomy): Eukaryota > Metazoa > Arthropoda > Malacostraca > Isopoda > Cirolanidae > Bathynomus > Bathynomus jamesi. The sequence continues at coordinate 529,926 of JAJOZX010001634.1, forward strand.
AGTTAAGCTTGTACAATAAATTATTTACAGAATTTTATATATATATATATATATATATATATATATATATATATATATATATAACAAAATTACCTCCTCCAAGATTCGAGCCCAGGACTTGAGTAGGAATCGCAAACGCTACCACCAAACTACGACGCTCGCAACTGTTACGCAAAAAGTCCCGGGTTACAGAGTTACAGGCTAACAAAGACCCTAAGATTCACTCTAGGCTAGCCCAACAGAGTTACAGGTTCGAATCCTGGTAGGACAATTTTGTTTCATACAAAAATTACGCGTGCTCATTCCTGACCTAACGAGGAGAGGTATACGGAATATGGACGAGGCTAGGTCCTATATAAGGTGTCCCGTGCAATGGGTGTAATAATAATAAAAAAAAAGGTTTCCACATATGGCCTATTCTACGCAAACACTCTTATAATATAAACATCAGCTTAATTCACTCAATTAATAGTCGCAAACAAATCTAATTATTATGTCACTGCTCAAAACATTTTAAAAAGAACCAAACTGTCGTTGATTGAGAGACTTTTGTGAGTTTTGTACAAGAAAACATACTCCGCAATCAAACTTAGTCTAGCCCATCATTAAAAGAAGAAAAAGAGAGGTTCAAGAAGCAGAAAGAACGAGACTTGAAACCAAGTTCTTAAACAAGGTCATTTTTATCCTCCTTTGAAATTGAGGTTAATTTTATTTTTTCATCCTTGCATCTCTCTTTCTCTATCTAATTTATACTCATCTTAATTAATTTAAAATATTAATCCATACAAACCATAGTTTGCTTTTATTGTACATAATAATTATTTACATAAAAATCTGACAAGGGAAACACCAATATAATATATATATAATATATATATATATATATATATATATATATATATATATATATACACTGTACATATATATATATATATATATATATATATATATATAATATATATATCAAGGAGTTATTGAGTTTTTATTTCTCATTTAGATACAATTGCATATTACTGTAGATGAGGACGAAAGAACTAGCCACTTCTGAGTGCATAAATAAAATTCAGCAATGTTTACCAGCCAATACTTTACTTCCTTATTTTTTTACAAAACAAATTCATTTAAATTAACTATGGGATTAGTAACTGCAAAGTTTAAAATCTACGATTTATGTATTAATGAGCTGCGCATACGTCTAAAATACCTGCTTAAAATCAGGGCCTATTAAGGTAACAAAATAAAATAAACAAACTAATCCTCTATTTACATTTAAGGCATCCAATAGTTTTTACTGTATTTATTAAGCTTATTTAATACCGGATTATATATATAATATATATATATATATATATATATATATATATATATATACACTTTATTTGTTTACCTTGAGGGCTATCATATCCTAGTTTGGAGTGAGTAGGGAATTCTGCAAACTGGTGCTCAGCATCTAAAGATCTTCTGGACAATTTTCGAATTGGTTCCAAATTCCATTTATTTACAGAGCATACAAGAATTGTAAGGGCCAGAGCCAAAACTAGGGGGACCAAAACCCCCCAAGAAATAGGTGAATACCAGCGTTTATGTGTAATATTCATTATCACGTGGGTCTCAGTATGACAATCAAATTCATCGCCTTGTTTGTTCAGGTAAAACTTTTGATAGGTTCCTTGCTATGAGCTTAAATCTCACTTACACGTATTTACCAAGTACTGCAAGCTGCTGCTGCTGCTGCAGGCCAGCTAAACAGAGGCTATATAGTCCAAGGAACCTAGTAACAGTAGACAGCTATACTTAATATAGAGAGAGGCCAAGTGTCTGCCCAAACCAATATGAATGTAACATGATTAATCCATAATGATAAGATCAGTAAATAGAGTCAGCTTATCAAAGAAATAATAACAATTATTATTGGTATTATTATATTTTCAATCCATAGGTAGGCCTTTCTTTTAAAAAAATAATGTATAACTCATTAGTCTCTTATAATAATAATATCAAACACTGAGAATAAAAAATAACATCTTTTACTCCCTTCTTCCAATTCAAAATATTTAAACGATACAATGTTGTCAATAAGAGGAGCGCACGAAAACAACTCGTACTACCGCACAACACCGCTTATTAACCGCATCAGGGCAAGCTATACAGTGTTGCTTTACAGCCGCACACTTTTCACCTTCTGCTCGGCAACACGCCTGGGCACAAACTGCCATCGCTTCGTAGCTACCATTCCTGCATGCCATTAGTTCAGGCCAATACCAAATCGCGAAAAACGCGGAGGAATTGAGTAAGGGGGGGGGGGAGGTTGTCAGCGAAAGATTGGTGGGGGACTAACTTTTATATAGGGGGTGGAGGGAATGGAGGGATATTATAGGAAGGTAAGCATGGCAGCAGGTATACATAGTATGAAGGTGATAATGAGTTTAATGAGAGTGGGTTGAACCATCGTAATACTTTCATCATTTTACCGTTTTACCCACACTTCACCAATATTTAATAATTTCAAAAGAAACATTTTAGAAAGTGTAAATTTTATTATATTTATATATATATATATACTGTAAAAGTTGCTTTTATTTCCAATAATGCGAAAAACATTTACGATCCTTTGTAATTTATAATACAATATTAAATCATGAATGTTCCTTAACAAAAAACATTAATAATATTAATTCTATTCAGAATAATTTAAATATGTATTTCTTTAATGTCACTTGGTTTTTTTTTAATATGTGAATAATTTTCCAGTTTTGGTGTGAATTAAAAACAAAATTAGAAATGCGAGGAAAATCTAAGGACAGAAAACGTAACATTTAAAAACACAACACATTCCCGTTTAATAAGAAATAGTCACAGACTCTAATATAGCTATAATATTTATTATTACGAAACTCTAGGTTGTCATGGTAACTCAAATGGTTCGAGGAGGATGTACCAATGACACTGTAACTGCAAACCCATAATTTAGCTACGCCCTTGAGGGCACCACAGTGATGTAAATAAACAAACACCACCTGGCACACACCTCTTACTCGAGTGCCATTATTCCATTCCCAAAGACCAGATGTGAAAATTATGATAAATAAGATCCATTATCCATCAATTGAGATCGTAGATTTTGTTTCTCAAGAGCAGTTTAACAAGACTGCGCTTCCATAGTCCTGCCCCCTCACTATCTCATTATCAAGTGCCAAGTTTTGTAATACTATTTTTGCTTGAGTTCCGAAATTCAAGTGCCACTTTGTAACATCATCCTGACATTTTTGAACTCAAAGGGCAGTTTTATACTGTTATTTGATGTCTGTTTCTTATTTCAAATAATATATATATATATATAATATATATATATATATATATATATATATATATATATATATCACTGATGCATTCACAGTTTAAGTGGAAGTATTAAGAGTCAAATATCTCTTTACAGAGCATCATTCCGTCCATACGCCCATTTCGGGGTACGAATAGCTCGCAGCAGCATTGCCATAAAAAACAGGAGGTCAAAGTACTGACGAAGCTTTCGTACGTGGTTCATCACCACTGAAAGCAACAATGCTGTGTTAGTCTAGTCCCAAGAACATCCGTAATCATATTCAATTGGTCGCAATTTTCGTTAGTCTGTATTGCAGACACCCCCAGTTATTACCAGTCCTGGTGCATGATTCTTTAAGAGCAAGATGCACCGCAAAGTTGCGTTTCTTCCCGAAGGCAGCACAAATTTACCTACATTAATCACTACCTTTGGCTTGCCATACACAAAGTAGACCGAAAACCACAAGTATTCTCAATCGCAAATCGTCCGTATACAGGCCTATATATGAAAGCTAAGACCATAAATTGTGAAGAAATCAAACCCCATATGGCGCAAATAGTGGAAAACAGTCTTAGAGGATCAATTATAAAACAACCGAAGAAATGCTAATAACCTTATTAAAAAAGGCGCTGGAAATCTTAGAAAAATATATTCTGAAAGTACAGCCAAAGGGAAAGAGGAACTATTTCGAGAGGCAAAAGCGAACACTATTCCCAAAGAGAAGATGAGTAGCCACGAAGTTAATTAATTGCAGACAACAACACGAAAAACGTGATACAAGTAGAATTGGGAAGTATAAACAGGGGAAACACGAGCCCTAATTAAGAGCCATTCAAAGAGGGAAGAGGAAGATGCGGTAAACAACAATAAGAGATGACCCAAAATACCTCTATGGTTTCACGAAAAGAAATACAAAACGCGGATCACTATCGCACCCTTAAGGAAAAAAATACTGAGCTACCCGATGATCCAAAAAAAAATTTGAAATACAGGTTACCCTCACTTTATGCGGGGGTTGTGTTCCAAAAAAGGTTCGCATAAAGAGAGCCATTTATTACATATATTTAATAGGGATGCGTTCCAGGACCTCTACTGACCCCGCCAAAAAAAACCTTTCTAACACTCTTTCATAACAAATCCAATGAAAAATCACCTAATAAAATAAAACAATTATCGGACATTACATAAAAAAAAATTAAAAGAAATAATGGCTAATATATAGAAAAGGACCGCTCCTGGGTTCAGATAATCGGCTACACTTTTATAGACCACCTTTTGACGATGATTCCAAATACGATAGTCGTTTCTTGCGTAAATGCTCAGCTTTTGAGTTATGTTCTGTACATTTTTTGGCCAATAACCTCACAGTATTTAATCACGTGACGAGAAACGGAACATAGTCAAAATATCACCCAATCCTTTGTGGGTGCTGGAGACACTGTTAGGTTGTTTTTTTTTTTTTTACGTGTTTTAACCCCACATTTTCCCTCGTCTTCAAAGCTCTGCCCACTTTTGTTGGGGGGGTTCAGTATTCTAGGGGAAGAAGGGGTAACTCCAGAAAGACACATTTGCGCAGAAAATGAATATCACCATTGAAAAGAAGAGAAAAACCCGATCTAGAAAAACATGAATTTCTGTCTGAACCCAGGAGTGGTCCTTTTCTGTATAATTACCGAAATAAAAAACATATTTACTTAAACGACATTGGACTAAAATCAACAGTAATCGCAAATCGACAACTACAAGATGAGACGAGTAGCGTAAATCACACAACAATGGACAATGCGACATTGAGTGAGGGAGATTGAGGAAGTGCGCGGACTGCCTCGTGTGGCTACTGGCTACTGACTCACCGCTCCACGGCTCCACCCACACCAACTGCACAGCAAGTTCGCGTGCGCCTACACTGGACGCACGAGCTTCGCACATCCAACCCGGCCAGTCGCATTAATTGCGAATTTTTCTCGCACAAAACGAGAGTGGTAGAAGTAGGGGATCTTTTCGGTTTTAGGTCCGGCATTGGATTTTTTCATATTTTTTGTATAGGCGTAGATTTTTCCGCTGATTCCATTTCCGCAATTCGTTTCTTGGAGAAATAAACACGAAAAAAGTTATGTGCGAGTTTATTACGTTTACAGGTTTCCAGAACACAGAACGGAACACAAACCAAAGTTTGCTACTTGCTAAACTGCGCAATATCGTTCAGCATTTGGCGCACTAGATCTTTGCCTGCGTGTCGGCGACGGCCAGCGTTGCCAGACGTACGATAATTATCGTACATGTACGATAATTTCACCCTCAAATCGATGTACGATACCATTTTCTATTATCGTACGGTTTGTACGATAATTTTGGGTTGGAAATTTGTCAACTTGATATTCTATAAAAACTAATATTTTTAAATTAATTAATTAATTAATTAATTAATAATAATAATAATTCTCCCCCTTATTTTGTTTATATATTATAAAACTATACTAAATTTGTAAATAAAATTTATATTTTGTAATAATATATATTTTAAAAAATAAAAATAAAAATCTGCCAACCCTAATGTTGTAGCAGTGTTAATATATATATTCACATAATTTCCTTGATTCATTATCCAGTTGGGAGGTGTGAAGTGTGGATGAAGTGTGGATGCATTACTGATTTTAACAAGTATTTCCAGTCAGATAAGGCAGTAATCACAGTACTCCATGAAAAGGTCAGTCTCCATTTTAAAGACCTTCTCCTTTCTTTCATAGAAAGAGACTATGTAATAAAGACAGAACTCAGTGGTATAGATCCTGCTAGGCATGATAAACATCTTAGGGACAAGGAAATGTACTTAGGTGTTAAAGTGTTACAAACACTTAAAGACCCTAGGTAAATGACAACAAAACTCAGCTACGAGATTTTTTCCAGCAATGTCGAAACTTCCTAGTAGTAGTAGGATGTAGTGAAATAAAGAAAAATATATGATTTCAGTGACAGTGTAATCTCAAAACTGTGTTATCTTACACCAAAAAAATGCTATGTCATCAGATTTTAGGAAATCACCTTCTTTATTGTCCCTCACTGCTGAACTTCCTTTGATCGTGTCACCAAATGATATGTCATTAATGCAGAAGTTAGATAACCAGTGGCGAATGATGCCAATGTATTGTGAGAAATTAACCTTTGATGAAGTAGTCACCTGACAAATTCTGGGCTGCAGTGTTGCATAAAGAGCCATATTTTAGTAGATCTGGCAAAGTTTGCATTGACCACACTCAGTTTATCACATTCAAATGCCGAGTGTGAGAGAGTATTCAGCAAAGTTAATCTCTTCAAAACTAAGCAAAGAAATAAATTGAAAACTGTTACTGTTAATGGAGCTATCCTCTCATCTGAGTGTAAAGAGGTCAGGGTCATGCGTAAATTTTGTCCCATCTAATGATATGCTGGCTCGCATGTCTAGTGCACAATTGTATGAAAACGTATCAATATATGTTTGTAATAAAATTTAATAATTTGTAATAAAATTTGTAAATAATTTGCAATATGTTTGTAATAAAACGTTAATATGTTTGCATTATGACATTTGTGTTAATTTTCCTTACTTTGCCACTGATAAGATACTATTTCTCAAAAAGCTGTGCATATTACCTATTACCTCCTTTAAAAGTATCATAACATGAGCTGTTAATCTTTAGTTCGAAACATTAGTCGTGATTTAGTAATATATTTGGATTTTAATTCATCTCAAAGAATGGAAGTGTACGATAATGCAGAGTATTAATCGATAATAATGTACGATAATATTGTTGAAAAAACGATAATTTTGGGGTATGTGTACGATAATTCTCATCTTGAAATCTGGCAACACTGGGCCGCGACGCCAGAGAAACTCGCAGAGATACGAGTCGATCATGGAACGGTGTATACCACACCGGCGCTTGTTACTGCGTTTGAGTTGGTTCTACGTCGACTCTCTCCGTTGCGTGTGTGCTCCAGTTGAAGGGTCCACGAAGTTTTCGCTGTGGTTTACTGTTTTGTTATGAAAAAAACATGAATATACAAACAGAAGTAGTTTAGTTTAGGGTAGGGTAGGGTAGGGTAGGTGGATATTTGAATACAAGTTTTGGGCCATAACTTTTTCCATGTTTATTTCCCCAAGAAACGGATTGCAGAAATGGAATCAGCGTAAAAATCCACGTCTATACCAAAAACATGGAAAAAATTCAATGCCGGACCTAAAACCGAAAAGACCCGAAGTAGGATCGTCCCATAATAGCGAAATCGCATTAAAAGAAGTCGTGTCGCATAAAGCGAGGGCGACCTGTATTGAGAACTCAATATGAATCAGCTTTCAGTACCCCAAGCAGAGACAAGGCAGTAACTGACAAAAATATCTTTTTGAAGAAGAATTAAATGGAGAATGTATAACTGATTTTGAATTTACCGCAGAAGATATAGTGAAAGCTATAGGACAAATTAAAATCATATTCAGCTGCAGGCCCGGACAAATGGAATGCCTCGTTGATTAAAAACTGTAAGAACGAAATAGCTACACCCCTTTATTGGATATGGAGAAGATCCCTGGACACGGGAGAAATACCGAGCATACTAAAAAGAGCGAACATTGTTCCTAATAGAAAGGGGGATTAGTCTCAAGCAAAGAACTATCGATTGGTGTCACTGACATCATATCTCACCAAAATATTTGAAAGAATAGTCAGAGAGAAAATATATGACTTTCTAGAGACGCAGGAAAGATTCAATGAGAGTTAGCACGGATTCCGATCGGGAAGATCGCGCCTATCACAACTAATAGAGTACGAAAGCAATATCATATACGCACTTGAGAGCAATAATAACTACGCTATAATATACACGGATTTTGCTAAAGCATTCGATAAGTGTGATCATGACATAATAGCACATAAAATGAAATACATGGAATAACAGGCAAGGTGGACAAACGGATATACAGCTTCCTCAGGGAACGGCAGCAAGCCGTAAAAATCCAATGTATATCATCATCAGAATCGGAAGTACCGCAGCTCAGTTCCACAAGGAACAGTATTAGCCCTACTCTTATTCATTATCATGCTGGCAGACATAGACAATGAAGTAAACGTCAACACTATAGTAACATCCTTCTGACGATACAAACATCAGCAGAAAAATCGGTAATGCAGAAGAGGTGGAAGCCCTGCAGAGGGACACAAACAGAATATACAAGTGGTCAAAAGAAGATAACATGAATTTTAACACAGAGAAATTCCAGCTCTTGAGATATGGAAGAAAGGAAGAACTTAGACAGCATACTGTGTCCCGGATAGACGGGAAATTCAGAGAAGCACGAAAGCAAAAGATTTAGGGATAATAATAACCGATGATGCAAAATTTGAAACACAGAATGAGATAGCGATAAACAAAGCAAAACGAATTATACGGAACAGCTAGTGAGAACCTTCAAAAGAAGAGACGAGAAGGCAATGATTTCCCAGCTGAAACCACTGATCATACCAAAACGTGAATGCTGCTCAGCAAAGCTGGGCACAAACCGTTAATCCGTTAATCGTTAATTAACGAAGTTAACTTTTTCGTTAACGATTTAACTTTTAAGTTAACTTTGAAAATCATTATCGGACTAATTAACTTCCGTTACATTTAACTTCCGTTAACTCAAGTCCGTTAACCAAAAAATTCATAAATAAACGTTTAAAAGTTTCTATTATTTCAGTGCTGAGCAGGTGCGCAATTAATCCGCCACTGTTAATAGTGATGAACGAATTTCCATTTCCGCAGTGCAAAATCAGGTGATATATTTGTTTCCGTCGCCACAATTTGTGTCTTACCAAATATGGTAGTTATTTATGGCATTGGTTTGAGCAAAACATGGTCGACTGTAAAATCAGGCGGAAAGATTTGCCATTTGAGTTGAATGTTTCAACTTCTTTCAAGAAATATCACGAGCATTTTAAGGCACTTTCAATAATATATATGTAACAATTACAACAAATAACTACATTCGTTTCATTTGCAGTCTGTCTCTTGCGCAACATGTTTGTGCTAGTGAATATTTAAAAATAATCGTTGTCAAGTAAGTCATGTATATTTATAATATGTCTGTGAGTACCTTATTAGTAGTCTCCTTGATACATTTCAAGAACCATAAAACTGATCAGGTAAGATTTCAATTCTCATGTCACTTTGATGACATAAATTAAGTCAATTGATGTCTTACAATGGGAGCGTTTTCACCTCACCTGGTTGGACAAGTATGACAACACCAAGGTCGCCAGGGTGAGGAAAAGCATGGAGGGTACAGTCGAGGAGGCCATGAAGCAGCAACAGTGGAGGCAGCAACAACGAAGAGGAGGAGGAGGATGACTTCTTCAGTGCTGTCATCCAGACAAAAGAGAGCAGCAGAAGCCACAGGTCACTCAAGGGCAAGGCCCAGAACTTGGTCAAGACCTGGCTGGAGACCAACTCCAAGGACTTGCTGACAGATGCTGCCTTCTTGGGCGAGCAAGTGTTGGTGGACTTGTTCATCAAGTTCAACACAGCCATCCCCTCCAGTGCTGCAGTGGAGCGTTTGTTCTCTATGGGCAAGGACATCCTGAGGGCCAAGAGATCATCCCTGTCTGATGAAAACTTTGATATGCTAATTTTCATGAAGGGCAACATGCATCTCATGGACAAAATGGAGAACGAGAAGAAGAGGGAAAATTAAATTATATATATATTGTGTTTTTCATTTTTTTATAATAAAAGTTAACGTCAACGGTTTATCGGTAACTTCCGTTACATGTTTAACGAATTAACGGATTAACGGTTAACGAAGTTAACTTTTTGGTTAACGGATTAGCGGTTAACGAAGTTAACTTTTTGGTTAACGGTGCCCACCACTGCTGCTCAGTCTTTGCGTTCCCGTACAAAAAAGAAATTAATACACTAGAAGAAATCCAGAGGAATTTCACAGCGAAGATCGATGGTTGCAAAGAACTCAATTAAATCTGCATTCGCTGGAAAGAAGAGAGATACACCATAATTTACATATGGAAAATGATCGAAAAACTGGTACCTAACCTCAAACTAAACCCAATTAACACCCAAACAACAATGGAAAATAGGAAAGGTAGAATATGTAGTGTTCCCAAACTAAAGGCCCAACAAGGGACACCTTTAACACTGAAGGAAAATAGCTTAGTTTTCAAAGGGCCAAGACTTTTTAACCAGCTTCCAAAGGACCTCAGAAACGCCACAGGGGTCAGTTGAAATCTTCAAAAAACTAGATACCTTGCTCAGGACGGTACCAGATGAGCTGGGTGTCTGGCTATGTGCGATGGGGATCAGGCCAGGCCTAGAGGTGGGGCCACCAGCTTGACCTTCATGTGAAGAGAGACCGACGCACGGAACTTTTACCGGGTGTGTGTGTGTGTGTGTGTGTAGAGAGAGAGAGAGAGAGAGAGAGAGAGAGAGAGAGAGAAGAGAGAGAATCATGCATAAACACGCATCATTTTTTATGATGAAAAAACCCATTCCACCAGGATTCAAACCCGCCCCTTTTTAATTAAGAAGGTGAGGACGCTAGCCACTACACTACGACAGGATAAAAGTGAACACTACATGTCATATATTTAAACAATTGAAGAAACGCCGATGATGCAAATGTCCAGAGACATTTTACGTGCTAACCCTCCCGCACTCGATGCAATGACCATTTCACTTAACCTGGTGGGTATTCAGGCATGATATTCCAATTATGCAATTATGGGACCCCAGCGTTGCACCAGATAGTGAGAATGAAATGTGCGGAAGAGTTAACACGTAAAATGACTCTGAACGTCAAAGCGTTATACGTTTCCTCAATTGTTTAAATATATAACAAGTTGCGTTAACTTTAATCCCATCGTAGTGTAGTGGTTAGTACTTTCACTTTCTACTGGTGATGGTGGGTTCGAGCCCTAGTGGGGCAATTTCTCTCTCTCTCTCTCTCTCTATATATATATATATATATGTTAAAATCATATGAATTATTTTTAACTTAAATGTGAATAGAAAGCTACCCAGCTGGGTATTCGTTATAAATGCAACTCAAATTGAATCAAATCAGCTCATGTCTCGCATTGAAAATACAGTTCACTTTCGAATTCAGATTCCTTTTTGTTGTTCAAAAGATAAACATTGAACACATAACACAAATTCGGTTACTGCAATAAGGACGTGCAATTTCAAGTACCGCATCTAAAGAACTACCAATTTGCAGTAATGTGGATTAATTCTATGGCAAAAAATCACTCGCAATCATTACGTGCAATTTACATGAGTGTTGTGACGGATATATATACGTTATATATACACACAGCATATACAGGGTGTCCCATAAGTCCGGTCTTATTGGAAAATTTATTTTAAATTAAATTTACAAAATACGTTAGAACTAAAACAAATGTTTAAATTGATGTTGTTTTGGGACCTTTTTTTTTTTAGGTAAAGCGGGCGGAGCAGAGGCCTTTTCCTCACGAATGTAACTCGCTTCTATATTAGCCATTGCGCGTTATTCTACCCGCAAACAAAAAGAAGAAGGTCCCTAAATAACGCATCAATTTAAACACTCGTTTTAGTTCTAATGTATTACTTTTGTAAATTTAATTTAAAATAACAACGTTCCTACGAGACCGGACTTATGGCTCACCCTGTATATACTAAATAATTCTATAACTTTTCGTATACGCAAACTGGCGTTCGTTTACAACCGAGTTGAAACTTAAAAGGGAATAAGTGATTGTTGAAGAACGAGAATTGTACAATTGTTGTACAGTAAAAATGGAGCGAAGCGATTCAACATTAAACTGATATTCTCTCATAAAAGTTTTAGAAACGAATGAAATAGAATGTGGAGAGAATGTTGGAGAATGTTGGAGAATGTTAAGAGAAGAAAAACCAAAAAAAAAAAAATTATTTTTGTAAGTTGGGTAAAAACATTATACAGGGTGTACATAAAGTCAGGATCTATTTTTGTGAAGCACTTGGAAATTATATGGAATTCAATCATAAAATGATAAAGTGGTAACATTTATTAAATAATTATGAGTAGGATTCGACGTGACGCCCATCAGTATCCCTGCACAGCTCAAATCGTTCCGCAGCATTTCTAAACACATTCTGGAGCATTTGTGGGGTTATGTTATCTGCAGCAGTTCGTATACGTGTACGTAAGTTTTCAAGACTCGTAATCTTCGTCTGATAGACGTGCGATTTGATAAAGCCCCATGCAAAGAAATCTAAAGGGGTTAAATCTGGTGATCTCGCTGGCCAAGGTCTTTGGTTGCTTCCGCGTCCGATCCAGCGATTTGGAAAACGTCCATTTAGATAATCCTGAACAATTTTGGCATAGTGACAAGGAGCACCATCATGTTGATAGACGACGGTACTAACAATCCTATCCCCAATCAGCTGACGTTCAAGGAATTGCTGCAACATGTCCAGATAAATAAGCCCCGTAACTGTAGCTTCAGCGAAGAAAAAAGGACCATAAACCTTAGATTTTCTTAAACCCATCCAGACATTAACTTTAGGTGAGTCTCTTTCCCAATTTTGGACGAAATCATTCGGTCTTTCATCTGCCCAAATTCGACAGTTATGGCGATTTACTTTTCCACACGTATGGAAAGTGGCTTCATCACTAAAGAGAATGTTGTCCATTAAATTATCACTCCAGATTTGTTCTACGAGATCAGCACACACAACACTTCGTCGAGGGAAATCTTCCTCATGTAAATCATGTAAAACCTGCAAATGATAGCTTTTCTTCTGCAAATTAACTTTCAGAATTTTGTGCACAGATGACGTCGGGAGGCCGAGTCTGTGTGATGCAGCACGAACGGACGTACGTGGCTCCTCAGTGATAATTCCGCGTACTGCATTCACGGTAAGATCTGACATACACGGTCGTCCTGATCTTGCTTCATCATTTACAGATTCCGTTCGTTTAAATTTGTTCACCAATTTTCGTATTGTCTTGTCTATTGGCCCCGGCTTATGAAATCTCCTTCTAAACTTCTCTCTGATGTCATTGTATTTCTTTCCCTCGATTCGCCAAATTACTATTGCCACACGCTCTTCTGTATTCATTCTAAGGGCTTCTGAAAAGAAAAATAGAAAAAAATAATTATTTCACAAAAATAGATCCTGACTTTATGTACACCCTGTACAAGAGAATCGTTTGCCTTTAAATCCGTTTCTCGATAATTCCAAATCAACGCCTTTCGTATGAGAGGAACCTCCTTCATAGTTCAAGTATAAAATTTGTTTTTTAATAACTTGAATGGCGTACTTGGTTGTTGGGTATGTTTTTGCAATATGTTTTTTGCAATGTAAAATAGCTGAGGTGTTTACAATGCTTTACGCTGATATATATATATATATATATATATATATATATATATATATATATATATACTGTATATATCAGCTTAACACTGCCATATAACGTATATGAGAAATATAGGATAACTCACGAGCCATCAGACCCTCTCTAAGTTATTCCTGTCCAAAATAAGAACCAAATCATTCGAAATATAAAGTATTGTAATGTTTTACTCCGTAATACGAGTATGATAACTCTACAAAGAATCCCAGCTATTTACAAAATTTTCCCTCACTCCATTCTCAGATTGAAGAAACTGTCGTTCAACATTCAAATGCACGCGAAAATCCCAGCTATTTACGAGATTTTCCCCTTTTCCTTAAATCATAAATTCATCTTACTTATATCTCCATCCACTGAATGCGAAAGCTTTCATGCTATGGTATAACGAGGTTGGCTTAAAAAAAAATGGATCCTTTTACGTTGAAGATTATATTATAGTGTCCGAAAAGCTGTCATGCTTACCAACTGGCATATTCAAACAAGAATGATTGTATTAAATACAAAATCGAACGTTAATGGCGATATTCGCTTCAATATTGACGTTAGCTAGACTTTAAATAGTTTTATTAGATTCAACTCATATAAAATATATATATATATGTGTGAACAAAGTACGAGTAAAAAGATCTTATATTAAAAGCACAGACGAAATATTGTCTTGGGTTAAGGGGGAAATTTTCTTTACCTCTTTGTTCGACCAGTCTTAACGAGGAGAATTTTCTCTTGAAGGGATGAGTCACGAACTGATGGAGATCAATAAATTAGACATGATTGATCTTAATCATTATAATCATCATTCAGTCATTCATCATGATTATTCAATTTATCATTCATTGATTTATTCAATTTATTCATTCATTCATTATTATTACAGGGTGTTTCAAAATCATCTGGGCACTTATATATATATATATATATATATATATATAATTATATATAAGTGAGACTTTTGAAACACCCTGTATAAGGTACTTTATTAAAGTGTTTATATACATATATCGTTCAACGTACATATATCTCCATTCACGATTGTCTTAATTGCTACAAGATAACGTATACATACATACACACATACGTACGTACATACATACTGTATATACACAAGGTATACATGACTGAATGAAGTCACGATATATAACAACTCCACGTCATAAATGCACGTAATAAATCTCGTTTTCCGTTCCTTGAATCCATGAAAGATCATTATTTTCATGGAAATCATATTTAATAGTTCATTATCATGAATTCATTTTAATATAGGAAGTATTAAGAATGTTCTTAGAAGAGTGTGGTAAACCACGACGACAGAGTTTCTTTGAAGTGAATACGCGAGTTTATTTGTCTTCAATATGCGCGTGTATTGATTACTGCACGTACAGCAATGCAGTTATTCTCAGGCATGCGGATATGCTGTGCGCGGTTGAGGAGCCGAAACCGCATCGCAGCATACGTTTCTGCTAATATATATATATATATAAAAAAAGTCCATAATAACTAAAAGTTTAAGCGAACCATGGGCTGTCCCACCAAGCCAGTCTGAGAAATGGTGAGGGACGGGGAATCCCAGTGACGAGCCCGCTACACGTGATGTATTTAGCTCGATCCAGTTCCCCCATTTAAAGGGTACTTATTTTTTTTTTCCGTGTTTCCGCCAGTCCCGGGGTCCTCTGATGGACGAAGAACGTAAAAGAAGCGACCAATCAACTAAAAGTTTGTTTGTTATCGGAAACATATTCATGGTTATCTAGTACAACCATCGTTAACGGTACAATCATTATCGTACATGGTTGAATAAACCGCTCGGATTTGTTGTCAAAATCAGCCACGTTATCTGGTTATTGCAAAAAATATTTTTTTTCCGTGAAATATAAAACAACATCATCTCATTCTAAAGAGGAACTCCCTCACGGGAGTTTTGAATAATCTATCTATCCATCAGCAGTTAGATGAGAGATCATTCTTTCTGTTCAGATGATGTAGCGACACGTGATGGGTGGGATCCTACGTAGAGCTATTATAATAAGTCCCCTGTCACATGACCCTTGTTGTTATGTTTTTTAATATAAAGAACATGTTTGACGAATGAGAATGAGATAATAAGTTCCATACATTTCAGGCGGGAAGAAACATTTTAAAATTTTAGTGATGAAACATTTCCTTCGTGAAGGTTTGTACATGGTCGCCTTTTAGTGTCTGCATGGTCAGTTGACCACGAATGTTGACTGAGGAAGCAAAGCGAGTTGTTTATCTGATGAATTTAACTTTATACCTCATTCATTCATTTTAGCTGTCCATAAAAGGCGGATAAATACGTCTACACATAAAATGAATCGTCTCTGAGGGAATAGAGAAAAATAATATAATATAACGGCATATATATTACATTTCCTCGTATCCCTAGTACTTATATAATACCGTTTTTAGAGGGATTACCTGAGGAGTAAAATTCAACTAAAATATCTGTTTATAAAGGTATACAGTAATTGTGGAATGCCAAATCTGAGCGTTTTTTCTTTCTATATAGGCCCGCAATAAAAGAGGCTCGAGAAATATTGCATTTCTTGAACCCCTTCAGCCGTTCTTGTAGCTAATTTAGTTCCTCGTTTTAAGAGGAGACAAATTAGCTTTACTTTATTATGATCACCCTTCCCTTGAGGCTAATAGAACAAGATATCAATAACATGGCAAAGAAAGAAACAGGGAGACAAGATTGATTCCTGAGGAACACCGCCGGAGTTAAGAGTGAAATCAAGTCGAACGTCTCTGAACTCTAAACAGCCTATCTGTATCTACTCGTATGTAATTAATAATTGTAAAATAGTACATTACATAACTGCGCTAAAATCAGTGTAGCATTTTTAGATATTGCAGTGAATTTTTCTATAACATTACAACCAAAAGTGCGTACAGCAGTTAATAATACAATGTAAATATAATTAACAAGAAGAAAAAATTCGATTTAAGATTTGAGAACGGTTAACTATACAGTATATCAATTTTTGGCAACTCTAAACTCACCCTTCGCATCTCTTTGTTGTCAGGGCAACGAACATATGTTAAAATAATAAACATTGCCAGTATATATGGCTTTACTAACAGCTTTCTAATTTATATATAATGCTAAATATTAAGTAAATTCTCCTAACACGTAATGCAATTTTCTTATACGTAAATAAATAAACGTATGGTATATTATTAAGTTACTAGATAAACATTCTCATCCAAATTAACTTCGACATGATAGCCGAGTACCATAAAAAAATTTTGGAGATACAACAAATAATATCAAAAAGGTACGTTTAACTGTTGTACTTTAAGCCTTGTAGGCCTATTAAAAATTATTATTAATGGGAAAGGCATTTGCAAATTGGTTTCAAATGAGGTATATACATATATAGTGGAGCAAAAGTCGGGCACCATAGAGTAAATTACAGTGAAACGCTAAAGTCGTGCACAATAGGTAAATGCTAGTCAGTTTTCGAAATAATGACCATAGCACGATATCTGAACACTTCCTAACACCTTAACGCTAATCTAATTTTTCTTTCAATTCATTATCTATGTCTCTAAGTCACTGAACGTAGACGACAAAGAAAGAGTAATTAACAATTAACAAACCTCATACGTACGGCAAATCGGAGTGTTTTCAAATTAATGGTCACCAGTTAGAATGCCGAGTGTAATTTATTCTATGGTGCGCCACTTTTGCGTCACCCTATATACTGTATATAATTTTTTCCCCGTCAATTAGCGAAGTTAAGCGATAGTGAGTCTGAGTTGTAGTTGGATGGGGGACCATCATTTACGTCCAGATTACAGTATGTAACGACCCGTGAGATTTTCACAAAATGTGGCCAAAATACCAATTTTCAAAATGTGCGCTGTGGTTAAGATTTTTGCAACATTTTAATATATATTGAATAGAGTATCCCAGTCATTAAATTTTTTTTTTTTTTTTTTTTACATAATTTTTTAAATTTCTTTAGCTATATTTTTTTGCACAAATCTGTCATTTTATTTATCTAAATTTTATTCTAATTGACTTTGACCGTGATTCAACTCTTTTTTTTTTTTTTTTCTGAAATTTTGATTAGATATAATCAAATTAGGTAAAAAAAAAATTTTAAATATTCTTTTTTGTATATTTTTTCACTATTTATAGTTTGTGTACCTTTTGCTAATATTTTACTTTAAAAATTGCATCTTGTTGGGGGTAACATAATTTTAAAAGTAAATATCACCGTATTTCTCCAAGTATTTCAAATCTGTAACTTTACACACATTAATTAAAAACGGATATCTGAATTACAATTTTTGTTTCCACAAAAATGGCCATAAGTGAGAAATTCACGAAAATTACACGTATCATTTCCCTTTGAATTTTCATCATTGTTCAGTTTCTGACATGAAGCCTGACACATGTCAATTGATTTAAAAAAGTGACAGACTTTTAAAATTCGAATGATGAAAATGATAAGGAGATACATGAATTTTTGCTAGATTTGATTTCTAAATTTGTAAATTCATCAATTATTTGTATATTATTTGATTTTATATTATATATATATATATATATATATATTATATATGATGCAAACCCATAAGGAAAAGAAATTATTCCAAGGCCTTTCGTGTATTCAGAAGTACACCTCCCTGACGAGGTGTACTTCTGAATACACGAAAAGCCTTGGAATCATTTTTCTTTTTCCTTGTGGATTTGCATCATTCATTCATTTCACGTGTTTAATTGTGAAATTCATCCCATATATATATATATATATATATATATATATACACACACAACTCAGAATGGTCCCCTGAGAAGCTTATGTTAAACACAGACCGTGCATGGAACAAGGAACTCTTCTGGGAATTACATCCACTATAGTTCGAATAAGTAATGATAAATGACAAATACTATAAGTTTCTCAGGGGACCATTCTGAGTTGTATTAAACGGACGTGTTATGGTGCCTTGAAAAGTGGACGCTCAATGTCCCGGTTGAGGTTTAAGTTTTGTTTTTTGGCTAAAAATACGATAGTTACCCCTTTTTTTTCGATATATTCAATCCGACGTGAATGCAACGAGTTTCTTGCGTATATTGAGGTTCTGAATGTAGTAGGCTAGGTGGAAGCTGTAAACCCTAGATCCTGTCCCAAAGCTGGATCCTATCTGCTTTGCAAAAGATAGCTGGTGAGGGAAGCTATATTTTGGGGCCTCTTTGTGAGTAACCCGGTGCCCACGTTGGGCTTTCCATCATGAAAAAGAAAAAACTATAGTATTTGTCATTTATCATTACTTATTCGAACTATAGTGGATGTAATTTTCCAGAAGAGTTCCTTGTTCCATGCACGGTCTGTGTTTAACACACACACACACAGTACACACACACACACATATATATAATATATATATATATATTATAATATTTGGTAAGGAGTATTTTTTATGTATATTTATTGAAATAAAGCTAAAAAGATTTTTTTTACAACAAAATTAGTTGTTGTTTTCTTTAATAAATATTATTAAGAGAACATAAAAATAATTTTGACCACATTTTCGAAATATCTCAACAGTGTGCCAGTGTTCGGATCCCACTTAAAGTTGTAGGTTTTCTTCATCAATACCGTCATTTGACCCAATTTTATATGAGCTTAGATGTTGCAAAGGAGATTAAACCCCATCAAACAACAATGTATGGTAAATATTAAGTTTCGTGGACACTAGTTTTGTTTTGACCACTCATTTGCCGAAAGCTGATGACGTGGGAATTAACTAACCAACCTAAGACAGCAAAACTAACCTACTGTAACTAAACCGGTCATAAGACTCAACTTAATTGGTCGAATGGATGAAATATAACCGGTAGATTCAGTTTAGCGTCGTAAAAAAGTTTTTTGGCGATATCCTATTTTGGCGTCCCAAATTATTCAACCAACCAAAAATAAACGGCACTCCAACACTTTCAAATTACTTGTTATGTTAATTAGGTTAATTGACTGCCTGGTTAGGTTAACTGTACGCCCTTGACGATTGGTTAAGTTAAGTCTTGATATTTTCGTTAGTTTAAACCAGGGTTGTGGAGTCGGAGTCGGAGTCGGAGTCGTGGAGTCGCACGTTTCAGGGCGGAGTCGGAGTCGGAGTCGGTAAAAAACGTCCGACTCCGACTCCAATTTCTGTGTCCTTGTCACCCTTAATTTCTAAATCCTAAATACTAACATTTAGGTTTAGTTTTTTTGGTCAATAAACCTTATTCATTGATAGCCCCTAGATTAAGTTTTTTTAATATTTTTTTTACATTTTCAGAATATACAATTAATATTTATTTAAATATAAAATATAAAATTTCACACTTAGTGTGGTGGTGATGAAATGTCTTATTATTATGATAATTATAGAGTGAAACACTAGAGGAGTCGGAGTCGTATATTTAAAATGTGAGGAGTCGGAGTCGGATTTTTAGATTTTTTACAATGTGTGGAGTCGGAGTCGAATTTTTACAATGTGTGGAGTCGGAGTCGGAAAATTTTGGACCGACTCCACAACCCTGGTTTAAACGAAAATATAACGACTTAACCTAACCAATCGTCAAGGGCGTACAGGTGACCTAACTAGTTGGTTGAATAATTTGTTATGAAAATAGGTTATCGCCAAAAAATTTATTACAACGCTAAACTGTGTTTATACCTACTAGCCAATAGTGTATAATGTTATAGTTGTTATAATGTTTCAGACCAACAAAGACCCTAGGATCCACTCATGGCTGGTCTACCTAACTGTGTTCGTAATTGTGTATTTATTGTGCATATCCTCCGTAGTGGCGTTGAGGACCTACAATTTTACGTTGGTTCCGAACCACAAAGCCTTAATTTTACTACCTTAAACTATACCCAATCTATCAACATATGCGTCTAATCGATTTTTAAACATGTTTATACACGTGCTACTAATTACTTCTACAGGCAAACTATTCCAGCTATTTACTATTCTATGCGTAAAAAAGTTTATGGCAACTGCTGTCTCGAACCTTCTACTCGTCAATTTACACCCGTTATTCTAGTCATATTATATTGAGATATTTCGAAAAAGCTATCTCTATCTACGTTATCAAACCCATTCATAATTTTAAAAACCTGGATTAGATCACACCTTAGCCTCCTAGTCTCGAGTGTAGTCAATTTTAACTCCTTAAGCCTATCCTCGTACGACTTGACCTAAGCGACGGAATCATCTTAGTTGCTCGTTTTTGAACTCTTTCGATTTTGTCTATATCTTTTCACATATGTGGATTCCAAAATTGGATCACGTACTCCAAATGAGGCCTAACTAATGATTTATAAAGAGGAAGAATAATATCGAGCGATTTGTACTCAAAATTCCGAGCACTTTGTTCGCTTTATTGACCGCTGCTGTACTTTGTTTCGCCACTTTTAAATCACCAGTAACTATAACTCCTAAATCTTTTTCCTGCTCTACGCTTGCTAACTTCTTCCCTGACATACTATACAAAAAATTACCGTTACGCGAACCTCTATATATATATATATATATATATATATATGCGCCTTGATGGTGTAGTGGTTAGCGTCGCTGACTACGAATCCATCGGACCCGGGATCCACACCCGGTGACTGCAGGTGTCGCGCAGCAAAACCCAGCTGTTCACCTTTCCACACAATAAAGAAATTGGTTGGTAGATAAATGGGTACCCTGGGTAGCTTATTGGTTAAGACGCTGGGCTGCTGGTGGGACGTGGTTCTGACTCCATGTTAAACTGTAGGTCTAAAGTAGAGTGACAAGTTTGACTTTCGTCAGAATAAATAATAAACAAGGTATATATATATATATATATATATATATATATATGTGTGTGTGTATATATATATAATTTTTTTCCAATTACAATGACATGAATAATTGTGAAGCTCGACTATTTATTTAATTTAATTTGGCCCTTAAGCTTTAAGCTTTACTGGGCTCTTATTAAAAATAAGCAGCTCGTTGTTATTAATTAATTAATAATACAGGGTGTACATAAAGTCAGGATCTATTTTTGTGAAGCACTTGGAAATTATATGGAATTCAATCATAAAATGATAAAGTGGTAACATTTATTAAATAATTAAGAGTAGGATTCGACGTGACTCCCATCAGTATCCCTGCACAGCTCAAATCGTTCCGCAGCATTTCTAAACACATTCTGGAGCATTTGCGGGGTTATGTTATCTGCAGCAGTTCGTATACGTAAGTTTTCAAGACTCGTAATCTTCGTCTGATAGACGTGCGATTTGATAAAGCCCCATGCAAAGAAATCTAAAGGGGTTAAATCTTGGAAAACGTCCATTTAGATAATCCTGAACAATTTTGGCATAGTGACAAGGAGCACCATCATGTTGATAGACGACGGTACTAACAATCCTATCCCCAATCAGCTGAGGTTCAAGGAATTGCTGCAACATGTCCAGATAAATAAGCCCCGTAACTGTAGCTTCAGCAAAGAAAAAAGGACCATAAACCTTAGATTTTCTTAAACCCATCCAGACATTAACTTTAGGTGAGTCTCTTTCCCAATTTTGGACGAAATCATTCGGTCTTTCATCTGCCCAAATTCGACAGTTATGGCGATTTACTTTTCCACACGTATGGAAAGTGGCTTCATCACTAAAGAGAATGTTGTCCATTAAATTATCACTCCAGATTTGTTCTACGAGATCAGCACACACAGCACTTCGTCGAGGGAAATCTTCCTCATGTAAATCATGTAAAAACCTGCAAATGATAGCTTTTCTTCTGCAAATTAACTTTCAGAATTTTGTGCACAGATGACGTCGGGAGGCCGAGTCTGTGTGATGCAGCACGAACGGACGTACGTGGCTCCTCAGTGATAATTCCGTGTACTGCATTCACGTAAGATCTGACATACACGGTCGTCCTGATCTTGCTTCATCATTTGCAGATCCCGTTCGTTTAAATTTGTTCACCAATTTTCGTATTGTCTTGTCTATTGGCCCCGGCTTATGAAATCTCCTTCTAAACTTCTCTCTGATGTCATTGTATTTCTTTCCCTCGATTCGCCAAATTACTATTGCCACACGCTCTTCTGTATTCATTCTAAGGGCTTCTGAAAAGAAAAATAGAAAAAATAATTATTTCACAAAAATAGATCCTGACTTTATGTACACCCTGTAATAAATAAATAAATAAGTAAATAAGTATTATTAATAGTTAAAACATGTATTACAACATTAACAATATTAATGGACAATATTAAACAATATTAGTGGACATTAATCGTAGATTTTTGTTAGTATGCCATTATTAATCAGGATTTCAACTTGGTTTTAAACAAATTTACATTCACAATATTTTTTATGTCGACATGCAAGTCATTCCATAGTTTCAATCCAATGAAAATGGGTAGTTTTTGAGATGAAGACAATCTAAATTGAGGTATAACAAGCTTTGATGGGTCTATTTCTGGTCTGATACGAGTGGATTTCTTGATGAGCTACAAAATATCTATGTACCCATTGCAAATTAATAATGTTGTTCTTACACTCGTAAATAAAAATAAAATGTGCCAGTTTGATTATATCGTTGAGCTTTAGTAGGTTTAGCTCTTTAAATAATGCACTAGTGATCAAGGAAATCAGCATCAGATAATAACCTTATTGCTCGTTTTTGGATGACAAAGATACCATTTAATGTGTTTGTTAGCGGAGTTTCCCAAACAAGGGTACAGTACGTTATATAAGGAAGAACAAGAGTATGATAAAGAGTCAATAAAACGTGTTTAGGGACTATATTTCTAAGTTTAAACATTATAGCAACGCTCCTTGAAATCTTTTTCGCGATATAATTTACATGATCACTCCATTGCAAATTCTTATCTAGCATTACACCAAGAAATTTTGTTACAGTACACTCCTTTATGGCGATTTCATTAACATTAAATTCATCAAGATATACATTTCTTTTATTAGTAAAAATCATTAAATTTGTTTTACTGGTATTTAGGAAGAGTTTATTGGTGGTCAACCATTTCATTACACTGATGATCTCCGCGCAGGCTGAAAATGCCGAAAGCCCAACACTGTTTATATGCCTACACTGTGTTTTAAAGGTTCTCCGTATGTCAAGCATGACGTCACTGTATCAACAAATTTACTTTTTCTCGGGCAGTTGGTAGCGGCTAGCGTGTCGGAAAGGTTTGTGGGTTTGTTACAGTCTGGATATTCCGACAAAAACTGCACAGCGAACTGTTGTTTAGATAAGGTAGCGTCCAGTTTAAACACATATGTTTGTGTGCCTACCTACACTATAGTCGTTATCTAAGCGTCATGATCAAGATTGCCTTTGATTGTTTTGATAAGGTAGACCGAAGACAGTGCAAATCAGCTGATTTATGATTATCGCTAACGGGTGTTTCAAAATCCTTACATTTTTTTACACAGTGAAATGGAACGCTAAAAGTCGCTCAAATCGTTTCAGTATCAAAGTGTGCAAGTGATAAGCTTTCCAGCGCAGTTTCCTTGCAGTCTGTTTTTTTTTCTTGTAATGGAACTCAAACTGGAACAAAAGCGAGTGGCTTTGCGTCACGTTTGTTTGGTGAGCTGTTAAGAGCCGTCAAATATCAACTAAGCAAACGTATTGAGATGAATCTCATCTGATGAGATGATAATGGACACATTGGGTGTCTCAAAATGGCTTGTGTCAAAATGGTGGAACGAACAACTTCGACAATTTTCATTCCAAAATACCAAAATACTGGGAAAGTCTTCTGAAGCGTCGAAAATGATCGTGAAATCTTTCAACATTTACTGAGATCGATGAAGACGAGGCTTAACATAGTGGTTAAGGCCACTAAGGGGAAATTAATTCTAATCAAGGTTTTTTGCGTGTTGATGAGTAAAAAATGTAAGTTTTTAAACACCCTTTACTTTTGTTTCCTGACAAAACATTCAAAACTAATTTTCTAGACTAGACTAGAGATATAGGGCAAACTGACTTACAAATTGGTTTCAAACGAGGTGTGGGGCATATAAATGTTACCGGCAAATTCCGACGAGACGGTAAACCGCAGATTGCCTAGATATTCCGCGGATTCCCCGTCTATATTTGGCAAAGACCGAAATATTCTTTTATTTCGCACTTTGTCTAAATCTTAACAGGCAATCTGAGGAATGCTTGCATAGGATTAGTCAAGATCCAAAGTAAAGTGTTATTTCGGACTTTTCCTGGCATTCAGGCAATCTGCGAAGTGCCTATAAACAGGTTTCAACTTTTTATTTTGTACTTTGTCTAAATCTTAACAGGCAATCTGAAGATGATCAAAGAACACACAAAAAAAACCCGGGTATACAGTTGACCTAACCGAGCCTTTAATGTTATTCCCATGTCCACCATTGAAGGCCCGGTTAGGTCAACTGCATGCCCTTGACAATTGGTTAGGTTAAGTTGTTATTTTTGTTAGTTTTAACGAAAATAACACGACTTAATCATATGTCAAGGGCATACAGTTGACCTAACCGGGCCTTCAATGGCGGACATCGGAATAACATTGAAGGCCCGGTTAGGTCAACTGTATGCCCTAACCGGGCTGAAACCTATAAATCCAAGAAGTTATGGAAAAATAAAATGTTTTTGGAGATGGTGTGCGTTATTCCGATGTCCGCCGGTAGTTCTTTGATCAACCTCTGATTCATTTAGACAAAGTGCGAAATAAAAGAATATTTCGGTCTTTGCCAAATATCGACGGGGAATCCGCGGAATGCTAGGCAATCTGCGGTTTACCGTCTCGTCGGAGTTTGCCGGTAACATAGGTATATATATATATATATAATTTTTTCCTGTCGATTAGCGAAGTTAACCGACAGTGTCCAAATTGTAGTTGGATGGAGACCATCATTTGCATCCAGATTATGTAGCGAATTAGCCAAGTTGGGCAAACTTTACTTTCCAGATAGGAGTCAGATATTGGTGATGCTCCGCCCATACTGATGATTTAACTGATATAATGACGTCATTGACATTTCTTCCAATTTCAAACCTGCGTACATACGTCATTCAATTACTATAGGCTATTCCTATATTAGGTAATTTCAGATTGACGTAGGCCTAATTTGACTGTATTCGGTAAGATGTTTGTCTCAACATTAAATGACTCGTATAAATTCTTGGAGGAGGAGGAGGGGTAGGAACTGTTTGAATATTTACAATTTAAGATTGGTGAAGTGATTTAAATTGTAGGAAGTGTTGAAGTGTGAAATACATAAAAGGTGAAAAATGTAGTTTTTCGATCTATTTGGCGTAAGTTTTGTAAGCCTATAATTAGGATAACCTACAGTAGCGTTGAAGGTATATAGGTACCCAATTAATCAGAGGCATACAAAATTATTTAGGCCTTTATAATGTATTAAATATTAAAATACTCTTAATAGTTTCCTAAGAACTAGACAAAATTAACAATAATAATGGAAAGCATTTTGCACACTGCATAGATGCTGCTTGCACAGCTAGGTTGGGTTTTGACAACTAGGATACCTGGGCCTACACTATGCTCGGTTGTCCTAAGTATATAATTAATTATTATTACAGTACATAAGTTTGAAGCATTTCTAGAAGAGGTAACTCTTGCGTACACTATCCGTAGACGGTAAGAACAATTGGTAAAATAGCTTAGGTTAGGTTATTAACTATGGGTTTTGTCTCCAAGCTGCGTCTGAATTTTTAAATTTTACCAAAATCCTATTTCTTTGGCCTGGTTGTATTATATACCGTGTGATCACAAAAATTGTCCCTGTTTTTAATCGCTTATTACTCAGTCATTATTGGAGCTTCACAAATGAAATAAAAAGCATTCGAAAGAGAACATTTTAAAGTTTTAATTTATTCTACATTTGTTCAAAGTGACGTCCCTGGACATTCTTACATTTCACACAACGGGAAAGGAAGTTATTTATTACATTTCCAAAACGCTGCATTCAATGGACTGTACACTCTCTACCACCGCTTGCTTTAATTCTTCGATAGAGGATGGCTCTTGCCTGAATACTTTGTCCTTGACAAATCCCAGAGAAAAAAGTCCATAGGTGATAGATCGGGAGATCTTGCGGGCCAGGGAAACTGCGAGCGATGAGAAATGAATCTTTGTTCAAAAAATCTTGTTAAACATTCCAGTGATTGCCTAGTTGTGTGGGCTGTTGCTCCGTCTTGCTGAAACCACTTGTTACTGCAGTTTTCTTGTTCAAAAACAGTGTTCAGCATTTCTACATATCTTTCTGAAGTTACTGAAAGCGGTCTCCTTGTCTCTGGGTCCTCAAAAAAGTAAGGACCATAAACCTTGCTGTTACTCAAACCACACCAGACAGTAACTTTTGGTGAATGCAGAGGTTTCTCCAAGTGTATATTTGGCTTGTTTTGTGACCAACACCGGTAATTCTGTCTGTTGATGAACCCATTGAGATAGATGTGGCATTCATCACTGAATATTATGTCACTTAATCTTATCTGGTTTTGTTCAATTATTGTTTCAATGCGTTCACAAAACATCAAACGACGCTGGTAGTCTTGTTCGCTAAGTTGTTGCAAACACATAATTTTGAATGACTTCATTCTCAAATCCAACGTGATTATTTTCCGAATGCTCTCCCGTTTGATTCCTGTCACAGCTGATAGTCGTCTCACAGATTTCTCTTGTCCGTTTCAAGCTGATTTGCGACTGAATCAATGTTTTCAGCGGTTCGCACACCTTTGCTGCGCCCAGAGTTGCCTTTATGCATGTTCTTGATTGAGCCGTGATGTTTCCATTTGCGAAAATCCTGCGAATCGTTTTAGGATCTATGGTTCTTTGCTGACCGTATTGTCGTCTGAAAGACCGTTGGGTGGCAACTACCGAGCCATGTTTGATCATCTCTTCTGCGATGAAAACACGTTGCATGTCCGACAAATAACCCATGATTGTGGTGGATAAAACTGTCATTTTTTTATAAGTACTGATTTCGTATCCAGGATATCGAAAAAATTAAATAAAACTTTTAAATATTCTTTTTCGAAAGCTTTTTATTTCATTTGTGAAGCTGCAATAATGACTGAGTAATAAGCGATTATAAACAGGGACAATTTTTGTGGTCACACGACAAATAACCATGATTGTGGTGGATAAAACTGTCATTTTTTCATAAGTACTGATTTCGTATCCAGGATATCGAAAAAATTAAATAAAACTTTAAAATGTTCTCTTTCGAATGCTTTTTATTTCATTTGTGAAGCTGCAATAATGACTGAGTAATAAGCGATTAAAAACAGGGACAATTTTTGTGGTCACACGGTACTAACTGTTTTTGCCCGCGCTGCTAGGCTTATATGCTAGAATAATTTCAGTGGTTCTTAACCCCTGGGTCGCCAAACCATTTTGATTGGGTCATTAAAGTGTCATTTATCATTTATTATTTATTTATGTTATCCCTAAACATTTTACCATTAATTATTTATTTTATTGTCTATTACGAGTGAACTGTTTGAAGGCATGGGTCACCGATGTAGCCCCGCTACCAGAATTTGGGTCGTAGCCTAAAAAGGTTAAGAACCACTGTGCGAGATAATCAAGTTGTTTTATTAGTTTTGTTTTTTCTGGAGGTAATTTTAGTTTTGTAAAGCCATTTCTATAGCTGTTATGCCCACCACTTGCTTGGGGTGGCCTGATTTTTCTATAGTTTTATTGACCAAACTAATTGAACCCCCAGTAAATGGGGGGCCTGCGGGTCCCCCAATTACTGGGGTTTCAATTATTTTGGTCAACAAAACTATAGAAAAGAACGCAGCCATGAAAATCTTGAGCTTCACATTGTGTAGGTCCCCCAATTACTGTGGGTTCAATTACTTGGTCAATAAAACTTTATAGTCATGAAAATCTTAAGCTTCACAAATCTTGACACAATGTGAAGCTCAAGATTTTCATGACTGCGTTCTTTTCTATAGTTTTATTGACCAAATAACTGAATCGACGACAGTAATTGGGGGGACCCTGCGGTCCCCCAACTACTTCCCCACCCCACATTACTGGTCCTAGCACCGCGTCCGTCGGGCCCCTGTTTAGCTAAGTTTAACTAACTCAGCTTTTTTTAGACCCCCCCCCCCCAAAAAAAAAACATTTGACACAGACAGACAAAGAGAGACAACTTGCTTATATATATATATATATATATATATATATATATATATATATATATATATATATAGTAAGCCCTCGTCGAACGCGTTTGTCCAGTGCGAATTTGCTTATACACGGAAAAATAAATGGAACAATATTTGCCGAAAGCGGAAAATTTGAATATACACGGTCCGCACCCCTCGCATCACCCTTTGTCTCAGTCCCGCTAATGCGTTTAATAAGTTCAGTGAAGTTGTGTTGGATTGTTTTTGTCGTATTTTGCCGTTGTTTTGTTATTACCCTTAGACAGCAGTATGGCACCAAAACGTAAAGCATCCGCGAGTGATAGTGAAGACAAGAAAAATCGTAAGGTTAGTATGACATTAGCCGAAAAAATAAAGATTCTAGATAAGTTGCGTGGTGGTATGAGCATAACATCATTTGGCCGCGAGTATCACGTGAATGAGTCTATAGGCCTGTTCAAATATCAACTTTTTCTTATTTTCATAGGTTTCTGTACATTTTCCCATGCTTTTTGACCTGAAAAAGCCGAAACTCACAACTATTTTGACCTAGGATGTTGGGAAGCATTGCCGCATGGAGCTTTAAATTTTCTGCCTTGAAATCGGCCAAAGCGCCAATTCCGGGGTCCCTTGAATTATGTTTTGCACTTTAACTTTTGATCTAAACAAGATAGAGCAACAAATTAGGTATCAAATGAAAGAGCATAAAATTAATAAATAATAATAATAATAATAATAATAATAATAATAATAATAATAAATAAAATAATAATTAATAATAATAATAATAATAATAATAATTATCTATCATTTTTCAGGAAACAACAGAAACTCAATCAGAATCTAGAAAACCATCTACAAGTTACAACTTCACAATGGCATTAAGCAAGGAGCTGAGGGAGCTCCGTGGGCGCACAGTTCATATCTCAGAACCTCCACGTACTGTCCACAGGCAGGTGTCAACTGGGCCATCTACCAGATCTCTCACTGAAACTTTCCTGGTTGGATACCCTTCAGCTTTTATCAGTGGTTCACAGCTTCCCACCAACAGACAGGCGTTCCAGTATTTCCTTAATCTTCAGAATTTACCGGAAAATGCAGGGAGGCCCATGGTTCAAGACCTTGCATATGAAACAGTTGAATCTATCATCCCATTCTGGCAGATGGCTAGGATCAAGACAATGACCAAGTACAACGCAATGAAGCTCTTCATGAAACTACATGAGAAACATCGTGCTCTGGTGAAAAGCAAAGGAAGAGCAAGTAATCCTGGAGGAAAAAGAGGAGCATTTGTGCTGGAATTAGACAGCCTGTTCGATATAGGAGCTCCAGATGCAATCCAGGAAATACAGAACAACAGACTGTTATCCAGAGAGAAGAAAGATGAGGATATCAGGTTCTACGAGGACCAAAAGACTGAGAGGAAAGGTCATATGTCTGGTCATGACAAGATTTTGAAACAAGATCCCTGCAGCAAGCAGCGAGGAATGAAAGACTGCAGCATAGACAAGAACAAGGTAAAACTAATTACTTTGAACGTTACAAAAAGTTTTAAGTTTTACTCCATTGCGCTGTTCTACACTCCTGTATGGATGATGTCAATGTCTGCTGCAGATGCTCCCGTGAATGATCTAAGTCTAATCCAGGACATGTTGAAGTACAAGAAAACTGACCCAGAGCTTGCTGATGCAGTACTTAATAAGATGGAAAACACAAATGGTACCTGACGCAGGAAGTCGTGCCATTTGCCCTGTTCAGCAGTAGATTGAGTGACACATTGAAGCACGACATTGCTGCCCAGTTACATGCCACTGAGAAGCCAGACAGCTTCAGAACAGGAAAGCCTCTATTCCAGAGAGTCACAGCTAAGACCACCCTGGTTGATCTCATTGGCCCAGAATCACATTTCCTGCTGGACACACTGAACATTGGATCCGAGTAGCTTCTGGAACCTGTCACGTCTTGGCCACAGAATGAGGACTACAGAAAAGCGTTGGACTATGTTAAGAATCTGAAAGCGGTGAATGACATTGCTGAACGTGGTGTCAAGATGATGAGCGACTTTGCAAATGTCATAACAACAGATGCCAAGCAAAGGGACTATCTCCTTCAAGCTGTGGAGTTCAACAGACGCCGCTTTGACAGCTTCAAGAAACAAACTCTCAACAACTGACGGTGTAAATGTCATTATGAAATTAATCATCATGTAATGCTTTCACTTCTTGATCGATTAGACTTGTGACAAAATGTTAATCTCAAATTTGTGTCATGAATAAGGCGCCTTGTCTGCCTTGAGTGTGAGAAAAACGAATTTTGTGATATTTCTGAAATCTTTGTATGTACCAATGTGCCATTTCTTGTTCCAAGACTATCATAATTGTATAAGTTAGAAAGAGGATTAAAAACACTTTAATTTGGTGCCTATTTTGTTGCTCTATCTTGTTTAGATAAAAAGTTATAGTGCAAAACATGATTCAAGGGACCCCGGAACTGGTGCTTTTGGCCGATTTCAAGGCAGAAAACTTAAAGCTCCATGCGGCAATGCTCCCCAACAACCTAGGTCAAAATGGTTGTGATTTTCGGCCTTTCCAGGTCAAAAAGCATGGGAAAAAGTACAGAAACCTATGAAAATAAGAAAAGGTTGATTTTTGAACAGGGCTAATGAGTCTACCATACGCACCATCCGAAAGAGTGAAGAAAAGATGCTTGCTATTTTCATTTAATATATTTTTATTTATCATATGTAAATATCATTGTTTATGATTTTCTTATGTTCTTATTTCATATACAATATAGGTAGGGAAATTCATTTGTACAAAATTTCATACTCTTCTGTGGAATCGAGGAAAATGCAGTGAAGCTGCACTCAAAATCTTAAGTGGTTCGTGAGCTTAAAGTTAAATGTTAAGGTCTCGCAGTAAATATTTGCGACAAAATATTGGTAAGCTTCTGTTTCAATCCGGTTACATATTGAAACGGATTAAAAGTACATGAATATGATAGGCCTTGGCCTACCATTTATTAGCACTTCACTTCAAAAATGCTTTCTCAGCGGTCGTACTCCTGTTACCTGTAGGATGTGAGTCAAAAGCTAGTTCCCTATGGCCCTATATCATAAAGGGCATGTAGGCTTATGGTAGACAGGAATGGCAATAGGAAACCCATACAGAAAATCCCACCCGGTTTAAACCAGTAAAGCCCACCAGCAAAAACCGAGGCAAAACTGGGCTTTCCATAAGTTTTATTAATCAGTTATTTAAGACTTTTTAAACTGATTTTAGTTATTTTACTAACTGTAATGCCAGTATGAAGGTAACTAATAAGTAGAGCCCGGATGTTGAGACAAAATGCCATAAATGCCTTTTTTTGCGTTTACAAAAAAGTGCCTAATTTGCTTTTTTCCATTATTTTCTCGTCCCACATTAGAGTCCTAAAATAGGCCTATCAGTTTGGTGATATATATATATATATATATATATATATATATATATATATATATATATATATATATATATACTTTTCAAATGCGATAATTCCTCATTTGACGAAGATCAAGCTGTATATATAACAGAAAGTGAGTGTGCCTAATAGTATTATTTAATGTTAAATATTTTTTGAAATTTAAATCATTGTTGTGTAAGGAACATTTTCAATACCTACTGTTTTCTTCACTAAGGGCGTTGTAATATGTATTACGCGTATATAAAGGTATTATTCTTGATTAAACGGTTTGTGAAAGCAAATTTATAAATGCCTTTTTGGGGATTTTACTGCCTATTTTGAATGTTTATTTTTGCCTATTTGCCTGCCGTTTTTTTTTAAGGGTTTTTAGTGCCTAAACATCCGGGCTCTACAGTAATAAGTCGTACAGCAAATAAAAGTATTTACTGTAGTAAAGAAAAATAAGGAGTCCTTTACGGCAACGTTAACAGAAAACAGGTGCTAATAATCTGGAGCTCCCTACCAATCTGCATTACTCTCTAAGGTGCCTATAAATCTGAACCAGTTTTGCTGCCGACATGGTTAATTAATGAGTCGGTAAACACGGGGGTATGTGCCGCGGGAGCGCCGCTCCCGCACCTCCATTTAGCCAAATTTTATTTAGTTATTTTTTTAGTTGATACTTGGAAGTTGGGAACAAAGACTGAGATGAAAGCACTGGCTTCTAATTGTGATTTCAAATTTTTAATATTCCAAGGCTAAGTGAATTATTATTATTATCATCATCATATATTCCTTGGAGTTCCTGCACTTCAAAATTTGCCACTACACCCCTGGCGTAAACATGAACGAAGGAAATAAAGATTGATCCTTTATCTTTAGTAAATAGAGAGTAGGTAAATTCTCGGAACTGTAAGAGTTCAGCTTATGGTGGCCAGACGTCCGGTATTAAATCGGACGGTCCTCTTTTTTATGACTGAAAAAGTACCGTGTGACCACAAAAATTGTCCCTGTTTTTAATCGCTTATTACTCAGTCATTATTGCAGCTTCACAAATGAAATAAAAAGCTTTCGAAAAAGAATATTTAAAAGTTGTATTTAATTTTTTCGATATCCTGGATACGAAATCAGTACTTAGAAAAAAATAACAGTTTTATCCACCACAATCATGGGTTATTTGTCGGACATGCAATGTGTTTTCATCGCAGAAGAGATGATCAAACATGGCTCGGTAGTTGCCACCCAACGGTCTTTCAGACGACAATACGGTCAGCAAAGGACCATAGATCCTAAAACGATTCGCAGGATTTTCGCAAAATGGAAACATCACGGCTCAATCAAGAACATGCATTAAAGGCAACTCTGGGCGCAGCAAAGGTGTGCGAACCGCTGAAAACATTGATTCAGTCGCAAATCAGCTTGAAACGGACAACAAGAAATCTGTGAGACGACTATCAGCTGTGCCAGGAATCAAACTGGAGAGCATTCGGAAAATAATCACGTTGGATTTGAGAATGAAGTCATTCAAAATTATGTGTTTGCAACAGCTTAGCGAACAAGACTACCAGCGTCGTTTGATGTTTTGTAAACGCATTGAAACAATAATTGAACAAAACCAGATAAGATTAAGTGACATAATATTCAGTGATGAATGCCACATCTATCTCAATGGGTTCATCAACAGACAGAATTACCGGTGTTGGTCACAAAACAAGCCAAATATACACTTGGAGAAACCTCTGCATTCACCAAAAGTTACTGTCTGGTGTGGTTTGAGTAGCAGCAAGGTTTATGGTCCTTACTTTTTTGAGGACCCAGAGACAAGGAGACCGCTTTCAGTAACTCCAGAAAGATATGTAGAAATGCTGAACACTGTTTTTGAACAAGAAAACTGCAGTAACAAGTGGTTTCAGCAAGACGGAGCAACAGCCCACACAACTAGGCAATCACTGGAATGTTTAACAAGATTTTTTGAACAAAGATTCATTTCTCATCGCTCGCAGTTTCCCTGGCCCGCAAGATCTCCCGATCTATCACCTATGGACTTTTTTCTCTGGGGATTTGTCAAGGACAAAGTATTCAGGCAAGAGCCATCCTCTATCGAAGAATTAAAGCAAGCGGTGGTAGAGAGTGTGTACAGTCCATTGAATGCAGCGTTTTGGAAAATGTAATAAATAACTTCCTTTCCCGTTGTGAAATGTAAGAATGTCCAGGGACGTCACTTTGAACACATGTAGAATAAATTAAAACTTTAAAATGTTCTCTTTCGAATGCTTTTTATTTCATTTGTGAAGCTGCAATAATGACTGAGTAATAAGCGATTAAAAACAGGGACAATTTTTGTGGTCACACGGTATGAAAAACTAAGAAAAATTTAATTTGATGAAATAAACAAAAGTTAAAATATTGTTTCGTTTATCACTTCGTTATAAAATTGCGTGTAGGTATTGTAGTAAATTTGCAGTAAATTTGCTTTAAAAAAAAAAAAAAAAAAAAACATTAATTTCATAAATGCGTCCTTTTTTTCAATGTTTACATAATGGCCACCCTCCTAGTTTAGCCACTCATCAGCCTCTGTCTCTCGGCATTCACTCGGGTTTTTGCCCGAAATCATAAAATGGAGAGGGACGGATTAAATCTATTTTGCAATATTAAAAGCAATTAATTATTTTTAGAATGAGAGATGAAGTTAATTAAGCAAAATGCATTTTAATTAAAATGCTGTACGAAATTTTACTAAACGTAACTACTTAGAGACCATATGTTTTTTAATTAATCCATCATAAAGTGGAAGGGTAAACGTTTAGCAATTTTTTGATAATTAAAAGATAATTATGGTAAAACTAACTGATAAATTAATGTTAATTTATTGTTTAAGTAATTATTAACTTGTATATTTAAGGGTGAACTTGCGCATGATTGGTGTTTTACACATTTTTCAAATATACCTGACTAAAATAAAAAATAAATTACTTAGTAAAATCCCCAAACCCCAGTAAAATCGAGGAGGGTTGGGTTTTTGTTAACCCTGACGGTAGCGTTATGACTCCCGCAAGCCACTGGCCAGTAGGCCTTAAGCCAAGATTTCTAGACCTATTAGCCTACTCTTGTAGGCCTATAAGCTAGGGAATTATGTCCTAAAGAAGATGACGGCTTACATTAGGACTAATAATGTCCTTACAATCTATTTTTGGACAACAGTAAATAGGCCCCTATGTAACTTACAGTACTGAGGAAAAAAATGATAGGGTTGTTTAATTTCCTTCGCAACACCTAAAGTCTTATGAGGGAGGTGACCTACAGCTTTACGCGAGATCCGACCACGGGTCGCTGCTTAATCTGGATGCAGACGACAGTCTCCCATCCAGCTACTACTCAAACCCATTGTTGCTTATCTTCGTTGATCGTAGCCTACCGTAGTCTATTGGCCCACACACTACAGATAGCAAGATCACGGGCCCTGGTGCTATTTTTTCTTCGGGCCTCTTTACCCCGAACATCACCACATCTTATTTTAGCCCGAGCCCTGGTGCTTTGACACCTCATGCACCCCTCCCTCTCAGACCTGAACAAAAGGGACCGTACTAAAACGCGGGAGATGCGAGGCGCAGGGGGCGTAATATTTCGGTAAAATTCTAGAATCCAGACGCAGTTTGGGAAGTCCATAATTATTAATTACTAACCTAACAACTTAACCAACCTATTCTACCTTAATCGGCTAATATTAAGTTTTAGGGCCACTGAATATTAGCCGATTAGGTTAGAGTAGGTTGGTTAGCTTAAGTTTGGTTGGTTCGGTTAGTCTGAATTCTGTAATTTTACCAAAATATTACCCGACCAGGGCATCGCCTCCTATTTTAGAAACCACAAAGGCCCTATGCCTATATCACGCCTAGCCTTTTTGTCTTACTGGTAGGCCTAGGTACCAGAAGTCCGTCAGTGAATTTCAAGAATTAGAGTTAGGACGGTTAGACGTCCGGTATAAAACCGGACAGCCCTCTTTTATGATTTCATCTGTCCTCTAACAAGAAAAAATTTGATTTGATTAATAAAGACAAATTAAAATACTGTTTTGTTCATCATTTCGTTATAAAATTGCGTGAGTATTGCAGTAAATTTGTCTTAAAAAGTATTTGCACCGAATTAAAAATTCTCATAAGTTCTCTTCTTCAATGTTTGCATAATGGCCACCGTAGACAGGGTCAAATCAGTTATCAGCTTGGCAATAACTTAAACGTTGGGTTGGTCAGTTATGTTAAGCTAGGTTTGGTTTGGTTACGGTAGTAATTTGGTCCTTTGGACTGTCTCTGAACTGCGTCTGGGTCTGGATCCCTGAATTTTACCAGTCCAACTGTAAATTTCTAACTAATATTCGAAGCGGACAGGTTGATTGGTTAGCTTGTTCTAGTCTAGGATCTGGGCCTACCTTACCTTGATTTTTTTTGCTGGTCTGGCTTGGGATTTATTTTAGACTTTTATCCACGAAGTTAACCTGAGCGATGGTAAGTTTAAAGTGACGAACGAACAAAATAATCACTTAAGTAAAGGTAAATGCAATTAGGCTAATAACACTAGATAAGATTAGGTGTCCATTAATTTTTTACAGTATTTTCTTTTGGACTTTCCTAAACTGTAAACTTGACATTTTTTGTCATAAAGGGAACTGACGAAAGGTTTACTTATTTTTTTTTTTATGTACATTATTGGTTGTACTTTCACAAGTTCAAACTACACACAAATTACATATACTAAATATTGGCACAAAATAGGCTAAAAGTTATTTTGGATAACAATAACAACAATGAATTTATGAAAATGAATGAATTTATAGCGGGCTTACACAGGGGAAATTGACGTCAATGTCACGTGACATTTGAAATTTCATACACATTGGCAGGAATTTTTATTACATTCTCTTAATTTAATAAGCAATCTTTGTTAAATTTAAAGTCCTAGTTACACGAAATATATTAAATATATTTACATAGTCAAATGTATTTAACATTTATAAAAGAAATAATTATATTTACTAAAAAAAAAAAAATCTAAAATTTGATTAATGGGTATCTTTGATCAGTAGCATTGCCATAAAGTGTTCCAAGTTTCAAGCAAAGAGGACGTACAAAAAAGCATAAATATAGAGAATATGGGTTAATATTGCGTATTATTTTGACATCTATTTTTTTTAAAGTATCAGACTAACTGATTTTTATTTTCTATGAATTAATTAACTAGAATATAAAACTTTTTTTTCAAATAATTATTACCTTCTATAAAATCGTGATTTTTTTTTTTCAGGGAATTGCATCGGTTGGAATTGGAAAAAGAACTTTCACGTATCAAACACCGGAAGGAAGTTAAGTACGGAACTATATGTATATATATATATAGCTATGGCCAAAAGAGTTGAAACACCTATGATTTGCCTTGAATTTTCGATTTAATCTGCCCGGAACCAATCGTTAGGTTGTGTAGAAGTTGTATTTATGGATTAAGGTTTAAGAGGATGATTACAACATGTCGGAATTGCCTGAGGACTGCGCAAGAAGACTGTATTAGCATATCTTCAGGTTCCTCTTTACGATGAGTCGCGTCTGCCATTCCACTTTTTTGATAATCTGCGATGTACAAAACTAATTTTGTCAACTGATAGCTAATGAAATTAATGTAAACCCCAAGTTTTGTTTCGGCTTAAATTTCGCAGGATAGTTTACGGGAGCAAACTAATAATTAATTCTTTTCTTCAGATGCTGTTTAGCCTCCTCCGTAACTTAAAAGAAAGGTCATATGACGCAGGGGACCTACTCCTTTATGTGGGATCTCGAGGAAGAGATTGTAGACACCAATCGACCAGGGAAGTACTTTGGGGAGGATGTTAGGCAGGAGACAGGGAGTGTTGGAATTCGTTTCTTCTGTCACTGTCCTCCTCAGCTGATCTTTTTCAGTGTCTCATCTACTCGTACCCTGTGAGCAGTCCTCTCTCTCTCTCTCTCTCTCTCTCTCTCTCTCTCTCTCTCTCTCTCTCTCTCTACACACATGCATCTTACATACTATACAATCTTTTCAAAATTTTTATAAAAAAAGGCATTGTTTTTAGACGCGATCAGAATGGGACTCGGCCTGCTATCATTGCCCTTCATTAAGAAGGCCTGAGCAGCCGTTAAATTGCTGCGAGAGGTTACGCCAGTCATATCACTGTCTCCAAGGTCATTAGAAGGTGACATAAGACGCAATTGAAACAAGAGTATAGTCAGAACGGCTAAGAGTCAGCTCAGAGCGCCAGGATTGCTTTCTGTGTCGATCCAGGCTGTGAGAAAGGACGCGGTTTCTAGCAGGAGTGCGAGCATCAGCACGCGCAGTCAGAAGGCGGTTAGTGGGCAATGGTTTGTCATTACGCAAGCCTGTAAAAGAAGCTTTTTCTTACTTGGAAGAACACCCTGGACTATCTCAGATTTTGTAATAAATATAAGAACTGGGCTGAGGATGACTGGTGTAAAGTCATTTTCTCGGACGA
This sequence comes from Bathynomus jamesi, assembly GCA_023014485.1. Classification (NCBI taxonomy): domain Eukaryota; kingdom Metazoa; phylum Arthropoda; class Malacostraca; order Isopoda; family Cirolanidae; genus Bathynomus; species Bathynomus jamesi. Next base: position 568,785 of record JAJOZX010001634.1, read on the forward strand.
ATTCCTTTCAACTGCTTCGGCAACAAAGGAGAAATTTGTATCCGCAGAAGAAAAGGCAAGCGTCTCAACCCCGAGTGTTCGCTACTCACGACAAAGCATTCCGAGACTACTACCATCTGTGATTGACTTTCCGGTTAAGAGAAACAGGATCCCTACAAACTCGACCCAAACGGACAGCGATGAACACGAAATGATACCTCCAAACCCTTTGAGACCACCTGCTACCGACATCACGACTCCAGTTTCCAGAAGATTTCTTCCAGGATGATGGTGTCACTGAGCAAAAGCAGTGAAGTGGTGGTTGGATGATCATAACATCACTCCTCTAGTGGGGTGGCCTGGAAACCAGGGTTGTGGAGTCGGAGTCGTGGAGTCGCACGTTTCAGGGCGGAGTCGGAGTCGGAGTCGGTAAAAAACTTCCGACTCCGACTCCAATTTCTGTGTCCTGTGTCACCCTTAATTTCTAAATCCTAAATACTAACATTTAGGTTATTTAGTTTTTTTGGTCAATAAACCTTATTCATTGATAGCCCCTAGATTAAGTTTTTTTAATATTTTTTTTTTACATTTTCAGAATATACAATTAATATTTATTTAAATATAAAATATAAAATATAAAATTTCACACTTAGTGTGGTGGTGATGAAATGTCTTATTATTATGATAATTATAGAGTGAAACACTAGAGGAGTCGGAGTCGTATATTTAAAATGTGAGGAGTCGGAGTCGGATTTTTAGATTTTTTACAATGTGTGGAGTCGGAGTCGGAAAATTTTGGACTGACTCCACAACCCTGCTGGAAACTCACCAGATTTTAGCCCAATCGAGAATCTCCAGTACGGAAAAGGCAGCTACAAAACTGAACTGAACTGAACTGAACTGAACTAGAATTAAACGTACAAACAGCTTGGCAGCCCTTACAAGACTGATCAACCATCCAACGTTTGATCCGGTTCATGCCAGAGCGAATTCGTATAGTGCGTAAAAACAAGGGTTGTCACTGCAAGAAGTGAAGGATGCTAAAAGACTAAGAAGGGGAGGTACCACATACTGTATGTATGTATGCTGCTTCTGTTCAATAAGTCTTGGCACACTAAGTAGACAGTATATTTTATTCTTTTGGTTTTTGTTACATTTTCACAAAATCAGAAGAATGGGTGTGTCAACTCTTTTGACTTGTTATACTCTATATATAATGATGTTAATCTAATTATTAAGGAATCTTTTTTTAATTAAACATGTCTAAAGTGAATGTAAAGACAAGTCTATAAAGATTTATCAAGACTACCCTTAATTAGTTTTGCGTCCGCAATGATGCAAGCACCTCCAGTTTTAACCGAATAAGGGAGTCTTTTATTTGATACAAAGTAGCCTCCAACATTACCTTCATTATGCAGCCAATTTGTATACAAAGCCAAGAAAATGGTCTCTCGTGTATACCTGTCAACTTTAGTATGCGAAAAATTACATCATTACATGGTCATGCAAATTCTTTGTTACATTTACATTTGTCATTCACGGGCTTCATCCAATTAAATATTAAACCATTATTATAAAAAGAACCCAAATTTCGAAGCTCTGTGACAACCAGTAACGTCATATTTGATTTTTCATACTCTTTCTGGAGTATAAACAAAGTCTACATATTAATATAGTCCCCCCCACTTCTACCAAATTTTATTTACAGGGTGTCCACAATGTCTCGTCACACCAGTAAAATACTAACTGATTTTAGTTTGTTTTTCCAGACCCATTTGAAATGCGTGATAGCAGGAACTATATGACTAAACAACGCATATTGGTTAATACCTGGGTCCATGAGCGACCACGTAATGGCAAAACCATTGAAAATATTCGTGTAGACTTCCAGGAGCGATTGAATGGTGCAGCTCCTCCAAAAAGGACTCTCTTGAGATGGGAAAAGAAGCTGTTCACAACAGCAACTGTAAAAGATAAACCAAGAACTGGCAGGCCATCTAAGTGATAAATGGGTCTGAAAGAAAAACGAAAATCGGTTATTTTACTGGGGTGACAATACATTGTGGACGCCCTGTACTTTTGTGAAATCGGAAAAAAGTCAGTCGATCAATAAATGCACAAAAGAACAGTCCGAAAAATTCTGAGCTTCACACCCGAAGCTAATGGGTTTGAATAGTTAGAATTTGAGTAGTTGCATTTAAAATTTAAGTGCTTCGTGAGCTTGAAGTAAATGCAAAGATTATATATATATATATATATATGATGAATAAAACCACGAAGGAAAGGAAACACAAAACGGTGCTCAAGCGCTTTCGTCTAATGACATCCTCAGGAACACTGAAATACATAAAAGGTTCCGGCCTATATATAGGTTACAGAAAAAAAAAAAAATACTGGGCGTATCTCCAGTATAAATTTGTATTATTTTTATAACTCATTTGATCTTGTGCTAAAAATCGATTTGCCTCTTTGTTAATCCTCTAATCCTTAATTTTTAAGTTTTATTTTTACTTCTTCGTTTATCGCATATATATATATATATATATATATGTGTGTATATATGTATATGTGTTTGTGTGTATGTATGTTATTTATTTATATATTTTTATTATTTTTTTATTTATTTTATTTATTTATTTTTTTTCTGTAACCTATATATAGGCCGGAACCTTTTATGTATTTCAGTGTTCCTGAGGATGTCATTAGACGAAAGCGCTTGAGCACCGTTTTGTGTTTCCTTTCCTTCGTGGTTTTATTCATCATAAATATTTTTCACGTGTTACTTTCGTGAAATAATTTTCATATATATATATATATATAAGCAAACAACCACAAGGAAAAGGAAAAACAAAGTCCGAGCGCTCGGACTTTGTTTTTCCTTTTCCTTGTGGTTGTTTGCTTATTAATAAGGTCACGTGTTGTTTTGTGATTCTAGTGCATATATATTATATATATATATATATTATATATATAATATATATATATATATATATATAATATATATATACAGGGCGTCCCAAAAAAATGTATACACACTTTAACAGCTGATAGCTCAATTGATGTTTCTTTCTTTCCAAGTTAAACCCATTAGAATTAATAATGGCAGTCAGACTAAGCTTTGAACAAAGGAAATTCATTCTAAAATGCTACTGGAAGTGTGAAAACGCAGTTGAAGTGCAAAGACAGTTTAGGAGGGAGTTTCAAACAGATCCACCAACGCGACTTACCATCACTCGAATTAGAGATAAGTTTGAAGCCGATGGAACTGTTCAGAATGTCCACAAGAAGCGTTCCGGAAGACCACGGACATCGACAAGCCCCACAAAGCAAGAAAAAGTACTGGAAACGTATCACCAAAGTCCAAGAAAATCTGTGCGGCAAGCGAGTCGTGAGGTAGGAATTTCAGAATCGTCTGTCCAACGCATTTTGAAGCGCTGTCAATGGAAAAGTTACATTCCAAGATTAGTCCATGCTATTAATGAAGATGATGATCCGGACCGAAGAGTGGAGTATTGCGAGTGGTACTTGGCACGATGTGGATGTGGATTGGACGAAGGGGTTTCGTATAATACCCTCCGCGTTCACCAGACCTCACAACCGCTAGACTTTTTTTTATGGGGATACTTAAAAGACAAAGTCTACGCTATAAAACCTGCAACAGTCGCTGAATTGAGAGCAGCCATTGAACGAGAATGCACACAAATACCAAACGAAATGTTTCGTGATGTTTGCGATTCCATTGCTTCGCGTTATCAGCAGTGCCTGGACCAGAACGGACGTCAGTTTGAAAACAGGCGTTGACAAAACAATTAAATAATGTCTGTAGATTCTATTACATTTTGAAAATGAAATGTATTTTAATAAACACTGCCTTTATAAGTATTTAAAGTGTGTATACATTTTTTTGGGACGCCCTATATATATATATATATATATATATATATATATATATATATATATATATATATATATATATATATATTACTCGCCACCTACCGTATGGAGTGAGAACCGAGCTTTGTACAAAGGACAAGGGTGCACTCGCATGATTTAGAAATATTGTATATTACTAAAAACGAAATATTATCACATTCATCTTCAAAAAAATACACGCTTATACTATCTTCTATCTATACTATAAAAAGGGAGTCCTGTCTGTCTGTAGACACCCTGTATTTACTATTATACGATTCTGAACATAGAAATAAATGCGTTTTGCTTTCTTTCAACTTTTTACTGTCGCGCGTTAAAATTTTCATTGCTGCGTTCTTTTCTATATTAGTTTTATTGACCGAATAATTGACTCCCCAGTAATTGGGGGCCTCAGGCGGCCAGACCCCCAATTACTGAGGCCGAAACCCCCAGGACCACAGGTCTAGCTAAATGTGCCCGTATGGCCCACTTTTGCTAGTATTCTTAATTTAACTGATTCTATATTTGATTACATATTAAACTTTATAATATAAATTAAACTATAATTTAAAGTCTGTTTCTATTCGGCAAAAAGTTATGGTTTTTTTACTTTTGTGTGTGGGGTTAATGGGGGAGGAGGGGTGGGGGTAATGGCGTTTTTTATAATTTTGTAGCTTAGCCACTTCTTCCTATAAGGGCTTCATATAATATATTTTAAATCTACAACCAATAAAAAAAAATGAAGTAGTGAAAAAAAATCCGGAGGGCGATAACGAGCTACCGCTTTTTAATAACTATACATTTATGAGTATAAATAAAATTAGATGCATATTATTAATTTATAAAGGATAAGTAGAACTTTAAGTGACTTAGGCCTAAGTAGGCTTTTGAGAAGCCTATTCTCCCAACTTTAAGGGCTAATTATAGGGTAAGTTTGATAGCCTAGGCTTAAAAACAATACAAATAGGCCTATAAAATCCTAGCCTAGCAAGGCCCTGTGGTATAAGATGACTCTTTTGTGCGGATAATTTAGTTCTTCCAAACACTAGATGGCAGAAGAGATAAAGCTAACTCAAAAGAGGTCGGGGTTTCGGATCTTGTTATAAATAATTTTTGGTAACTGTTAAGCCCCTCACTGGCTTTAAAAAAAAAAAAAAAATCTGTTTGAAATATTTGCGTATGAGTTTTGTGTGTAAGTTTTGGTATAAATTCAAACGCGAACAACTTCCACATGAACTGAAGTTTAGTATTTCTGTGAAAGCATTTTTCTTTTAAAAGTCTTGCACATTTCTGACACTACTTACTGCCAAGGGAGAAATCATTGTCTTTAAAAGGCTATTTTTGAGTAAATGAAAATTTACTCTACTTCGCGTTGTCAATCTTTTTAATAATATACAAACTTTTATATAATCAAATTGATCATGTTTACTCTAAATTATTAAGTTTGAATATAGCGATGGTTCCCAATCTTTTTGGAGTGTGTAAGAATCGGGGTACAAGAACCAGCTGCAAAAACTATTATACAGTGACGTACTGCCCGGAGAGTATCTAGATTGCACATTTTTTTTTTTAACAATGGCCATTGAATTATTTTATTGAATTTTAACTTAAACCCGCAAATTTAAGTTTTTTCTTTTTAATAGAATTTCAACTCGAGCTTGTGTTGTAGTTTTCTGAAAATCTCTCTCTGGAAATTCCTTTAAGTACTACTAAAACGATAGCCACATAGTTTTCGCTGCAGAGGTGTTACGTGTTCCCTCGGATGTTGAAATATACGCCAGGTTATAGCGTAATGGTCAGCGGCCTGTCCTTCTACTCAAGCGGTGCTGGTTCGAGTTCTGGTGGGGCATTTTTACATTATGCAAAATTGTGCGTGTTCATGCGTGACAGTCCATCTATATGGGTCTCCACTGTTATACTAAAGATTTGAATGAAATACAGCCATTACCTCGAGTTGCAGGGCGGTTAGTACAGAAAACACCTCCGGGCGTGAAAGCATGCGTGTTCCCTCAGGTGCTGTAATATACACCAGGTTGTACTAACTGTCGTAGCGTAATGGTCAACGACCTCGCCCTCTATCAAGAGGTGCTGGGTTCGAATCCTGGTGGGGACACTTTTACATTATACAAAATTATACGTGTTCATGCGCGATATCACACACACACACACACACAAATATATATATATATATATATATATATATATATCTATATATATATATAATATATATTATATATATATATATATATATAATATATATATATATAATATATATAATATATATATAAATATATAAATATATATATAATATATATAATATTATATTATATATATATATATATATTATATATCTATATATATATATATATATATATATATATATATATATACTGTATATCTTTAAAGCTACGATAAGCTACAAATGAAGTTGAAGCTTATGAAGCAGGACCTTCTCTCGGAGGAAAGAAGTCACAGTAGAAAAGTGGATCTTCTTTTGTCTCGAATCGAAGCTCAGAAGAAAGAATATGACTTCCTTCAAAAACGTACGAGGCAGTTAAAAGCAAGGAAGGTACTGTAACAGTAAAGCACATTACATCATTTTTTCTTGCATTGCATGCGAACCTCGATCAAACTTTAGTTTAGATGTAATTATACAGATGTAATTAATAGTGGGCCGGCCAAAAATTGAAAAGTCCTCTAGAAAAAACTTAACGACGTTCTTTAATAATAGCAGGCACCCACCTTAGATAAGTAGTATTGAGGATACCAAACAAGATGTGGGTGGATGCCACTCAGTTTTGGGTTTGAAGGTCCCACACAAGGTTACAAAAGTCAAATTCTGAAAAATTCTGAATTTTTGCATTTCAGTGGTGGCTCTATGTAACAACGTGTTTAAAGGTGTATCATTAACACATAAAGCATATTTTTGTGATTTTATGGATAATAATTGACTGTAACTATGACTCTGGATGTCTTTATTTCCATTAAAATTACATTTAGCATGCTGGGTGAGGTGCACATGTGCCTACTACCGAGCTATTGAAGAATAGGTACCCCAGCCTTCTTTAGTTAGGCTTATAAGGCTAACTAACGAAAATATCACGACCTAACCTAACCAATCGTTAGGTTAACTGTATGTCCTTGACGATTGGTTAGGTTAGGTCATAATATTTTCGTTAGTTAGCCTTATAAAGCTAACTAAAGAAGGCTGGGGTCCCTATTCTTCAATAGCTCCCCTACTACTACCATAGTAGGAAACGTCAGGATGTCAGTGAGGATTGTTGCTTCTTCTGCCAAAGCAGCGCTGGTGACCTGCACACAGCATCAGCAGAAGGAAAAGCAAGAACTATGACTGTGGGCGATGAGAGAGAGAACCTGGGAGATACCTACTATCTTGATGTTTTACAAAGACTGGAAAGTCATTCCAAGGATGATTTCAATGCATTGGAGCTCAAGTGGCATAAATCATGCTACTCTTTATTCACCTCTGAAGGCAAATTCAAAGGGCTGCGAAGTCAGCAGCAGACCATGGGTGCATCGGCGACCACAAAAGTGCAGGCTCTCAGGCTTTTCCCTCAAAACGTAGACGTTCAACACCAGTGATTGACTGGACCCTCTGCATGTTTTGCCAAAAGAAGACCACAAAGAAACTGCACAGGGTGGAGACAATGGAGAAGTCAGATGACTTGATCCAGCGTGCCAAACACGACCCTGTCATGAGCATACCGTTGTCAGCGGTGAGTGATGTGATTGCAGTTGAAGGTTGCTATCATCTGGCATGTTGACATTTGAGAGACGTACTAGAAAACAAGCGGTGTCAAGAGAAGCAGCAAGGGCCTGAAAATTAGTGCATGACGAAGCTGTGTAAAGAATTGACAGTAGGCCTGTCTCGTGGTCACGTATACGATATGGGAGACGTCTGGGACAGATACGAGAGTATGTGTAATGAGACCGGCATCACCGTGAAATACTCCAGGAGAACGACGTTCTACGAAGATGTTCAAAGGCTGCTTGGATCAAACGCCAGCTATGTACGCCCATTGGCAAGGGGCCCGCTGCTGATTTACCCTGGAGAGAGCTCAGATTTCATCATCTCCAAAGCACTGACTAAGTCTTGTGAACAAGGTCCTGTCACATCTGAATCAGTCTACTGAAGATGAAGCTGCTGATGTCCGCATGTGTGCCACTAGCAGCATATTCCAAGATATGGTACACGTGGCTCTGAAAGTTCGACAAGATCTTCTTGAAACTCCTGGACACTCCGAGACATGGCAAGGTCTTAATCAGGAACATGTTGATCGCGTCATACCCGACAGTCTGTACCTGTTTCTACGATTGCTCTTTGGGGGAATGGATGTTGTGGATGAGGGAAGTGAAGAGGACCAGAAAGTGAAGCAGTGTGTGTGTAGCACTGCCCAGGACATAGTCTATGCAGTCTCCAACCGACGAAAGTTGACACCAAAGCATGTGGGCTTCGGTCTTACTTTGCACCAAGCCACCCGCTCAGAAGCACTCCTAGATCTGTTCCACACGGAAAATCATACTATTGGTACCGACACTGTAAGAAGGATAGACACCACCATCGCTCAGAACATCCTGGAGAGGTATGCTGAGAATGGATGTGTCACATCCCTGACACCATCGTCAGAGAGAGAATGATTCACTGCTCTTGTGACAACATAGATGTCTTGGAGTCAACCTTAGACGGGAAGAACACCTTCCACAGCACTCAACTGATGGTATGGCAGAGAGGCCCCCCTCCACAGTAGAATCCTGGCCAAAAGGGTGGCAAGCACAAGAGATCGAAATCTATCAAACCTGATGACCTACAGGAGTTCCAAAGGCTGGACCAGGCTACCCTCCCATCTGGCAAGAGGCCATCTCCTCCTGGCTACGACACTGACATAGACGACTTGTCACATGAACCTGAGAGGGACCGGGCACGTACCAAGGACTTGGCCTGGGTGGTGTCACGCATCCATGATGAAGCGATGTCCGTTCCAAGCTGGGGAGCATTCAATCAATCTGTCAGCACTGCGGATCCACCAGTAACGACCGCCGGGATGTTGCCAATCCTGCAGGCACCAGCAGATGACAATGACACCATGACCACCGTCATCAATCGCTTCATGGCCATTTCTGAGTATGTCAGCCAGAAGTACACCATCATCACTGCTGATCAGCCTCTATACAGCAGGGGTAAGGAACTAGTCTGGGCAAACTCGAAATTTGCCAACGTGGTCTTGCTCATGGGAGGCCTCCATATCTGCTTCAACTTTCTGAAAGCCATTGGTCAACACATGGAAAGTGTGGGACTTGATGACTTATGGACAGAGGCAGGTGTGTACGTGGCTAACACCACTGAGACAATCCTGGACGGCAAGACCTACTACCAAGCTGTGAGAGGTCACCAGCTGACGTATGAGGTACTGTGGCGCATCATGTGGCAGATGTTTGAGTCATGGCTGGCTGCAACTGGTAACGGAGATGAGAACGTCAAACAGCTTGCCCTCATTGTTGCTTCGCTTTTCAAAGACAGAGCTGACATAGACGAGATGCGCGATGCTGTTGACAACTTCTCAGACGTTTTGGCAGATGAGAAATTCTACAGTCTCATAGAGGAATTCAATGACCAGCACTCTGAAAATCCCAACTTCATGCTTTGGTCATCCTACAGGGTGTCCCGTAAGTCTGGACCCATAGGGAAAAATAATAAAATTACAAAATAGTCCAAAAATTTATTTATAATATATTTTTTTATTATTTTTATTATTATTTTATTATTTTTTATTATGATCTTACTCCGCTGGAGTTTTATTTGTGGGGCCACTTGAAAGCCAAAGTGTACGAGGTCAAACTTCAGAACATTTTCCACCTTAAAGCACGCATTGTGGAGGCGTGTCAAGAAATTTCTGCGACTGTGATTCAGAAAGTGCTGTCGCAGTGGAGATTGCGTCTTCAACTATGTGTGCGACACAACGGCGGACACTTTGAACAGATTATGTAATAAATTTTTGGACTATTTTGTAATTTTATTATTTTTCCCTATGGGTCCAGACTTACGGGACACCCTGTACATGGAAATGGTAGAGATCCTACTGGCCTTCATCAGAGATCAGAGAGATGGCATATGGAGTCTCCACATAGAAGCCTTTGCTGCAATGCTGCCTTGGCTATCTATGACCACACAAACTATGCACGTTGGGGGCCGGTCTTCTTGGCTGATATGAGAAGTCTTGAAGTCAGCACCAGAAGTTCATGCAGAGTTCTGTAATGGGAACTTTTCGTCAAGAGGACGGCGAAGCGCTTCAACCAAGTTCCAGCTGATCAGGCAACCGAATGGATAAATCGTACATGCAAGATGCACAATGGTATCATCGGCATCACAAAGAATGACCAAGCAAGAGACAGGTTCTGCATCACATGGTCAGAGCAGTCACGCATCTCTCAAGACACAAGATGCCTCTTCAATCTTCAAGAGGATGATTGGGAAGCCACCTTCACTCGGTTGACAGTCTGCCTTCTCGCACTAGGCGTGAACATGCAGAAGACCATCAAAGCTGACAGAAAGCTACTACAGCGGCTCCTGAATGCCGCGACCGCAGGTCGCATGGTGGAGATGGTCAACGTCTTGAAGCATGAACTGTCCCCAGTCCCATTTAGTCTGGCGAAGGCAGATAGAGAGGAGAGTTCGACATCGAAGTCTGAGCTGATGAACATCCTGATGACTCAGCAGACATAAGCTCAGAGGTTCCAACCTCTGATCTGAAGACCTGTGTGATGATAGATGGCCATGCACTCATCCAAGCTCTTGGCAAGCCTGGCGGCTGTCGGACATTCGGCGACTATGCTGAAGTGTTCTTCAAGGCCGTGACGAGTTATTTCAATGAACACACAACAAGAGTTGATGTCATCTTTGATCGGTACGCAGGGGAAGGATCGATCAAAGCAGTTACCAGGGCAAAACGTGCAAGTAAGAAGAAACCGATCCGGAAAGTCATTGATGGCCCACAAGTTCCACTGCCTGAAGTGTGGAAAAAGTTCATGGCGCTGGATACAAACAAGGCTGACCTAGCCTTGTTTCTGTCTAACGTCATCACTGAGAAGGGCAAAGATCTTCAAGAAAGATGTCAGCTGGTGACAGGGGGGTGGCTTCTCTGAAGCCACTGAAGTACAGTCAACCAGGCGACATGACGTTCCACTGCATAGCAACCATGAAGAGGCGAACACCAGTCTCATCCTTCACTAATGTGATGCAGCGTCCCAGGGCTATGAACGAATACTGGTAGTGTTCAGAGATACTGATGTAATGGTGCTGCTGATTCACTTCGTTTGCACCAAGGTCGCTGAATTGTGGATGCAGTGCGGAACGGCCAAGAACCGAAAATGCTACCCGTGCACGATGTATTCAAGAGTTTGTCGCCCCCAGTCATGGACAACCTGGTCAGCTTCCACACTTTGACCGGGTGTGACACAGTCTCGTCCTTCAGTGGTCATGGAAAAAAGAAGTGTTGGAAGGTGTTCAGTGACCACCCACTCCTGCTGCACGCCATTGGTCGAGATGGGGATATCGCAGATGTTGAGAAGTTTGTGTGTCATTTGTATGGCACCCGGAACAACACACAGTTGATGACGCCAGAGTTCACTTTTTTTGGGAAGGCCAAGAAGACTCTGGAAATACTCCCACCAACAAAGGATGCCCTGGAGCTCCACGCCAAGCGGGCAAACTATCAGGCCAAAATATGGCTCCAGGCTGACAAAGAGCACGTAGATGTTGAGATCCGGTGACACTTCAGCCTGGAAGTTGGAAGATGGGAGCCTCCTACCAGTGTGGACAAGACTTCCTCCAATCCCTGAAGCCTGCCTGGAGCTTGTTGCTTGTGGTTGCAAGAAAAAGTGCAAGACAGCTAGATGCAACTGCTTCAGGAAAAGGATGAAGTGTACGACAGCTTGTGGTTGTGACGACAGCGGTTGCTGTAACCCAGCTGGACAGTAGATCTATGTCTCTCTTCCGGGCTGAAATCGAGAGAAGCTGGAATGTGCTGTAAGGAACTAATAACTCTGTTCTTAAGTGATTGCAATCCACACACTTGTGACTGTCAGCGCAGCATTTTGGTGCTGTTCATCAAGAAACGTGAACTTGTAGATGTTATTAGTGTGTAAACTGTATAGTTATGGGGCTATATTTACTGCTTTGTGATTTAGTTGTGATAATTCCGTTACTGTGAGTACTTAATGCATGCCATCAAACTTATTAGGCACTAATCATGTTAAAATAAATTGTTTTGACAAACAGATTTGCTCAATGTTTTTTTTCGCCAATTAACCCTTTACCGCACTGTGCGTCGAATACGTAACGTTTCAAATACACGCATTTAGACTCAACCCTACACAAAAAGTTCGGCCATAAAGGGTTAAAATAAAAAATCACATTTTTAGCACAATTTCGGTCGTGATTAACTTAAATTTGACCTTGAGTTGGTAATTCGGATGGAATAAGCGTGTCATCATACTTCTTTATCACCAAGTGTGGTAAAATGAAACATTTGGTCAAACCAATTGGCTCAGAATATTTTTTTAAAATTAAAATTACAAAAATATCATTTTTTTTGCACAGTTTGACCTCGAAAATGACCTTCAAAGCCAAAAGCGAGAGTGGCATCCACCCGCATTTTATTCCTCACCCACAGGTACATTGATTTAGCATAGGTGCCAGCTATTAACAAAAAACGCCGTTCAAAGTCGATTTTTTAATTTTGGCCGGCCCGGTCCACAATAAGGGTTATTATATAGCTGTAATCTTGGTTGACCTAAAAAAAAAAAATATATATATACAGGGTGGGCCGTAAGTTTCCATACATAGGAAAAATAAACATTTTGTTATGGACAACCATTTTTATTTATATAATATGCTCTACATGGTTGCCATTGTTTTGAAAACACATTTCAATACGTGTTCCCCACTGTTGATGAACACGCATTAGCACAGTTGACGTTATGCTTGTAATGCCGTTGGTGATACGTTCCTTTAGATGATTTATGTCTCGTATCTTTTCCTGATACACCATGGCCTTCAAGTGCCCCCAAAGATAGAAATCAAGGGGGGTGAGATCTGGGGATCTGGGAGGCCACTCCACAGGACCACGCGCCGACCAATCCAAGCATCCGGAAACTGCTGCTGATCCAAATACCGACGCACGTGAAGACCATAATGAGGTGGAGCTCCATCTTGCTGGAAGTAAACTGGGAAGTTACCTTCCTCGTTTAGCAGGGATGGGAAAATCTCTTCTTGCAACATGTTAAGATACCTTTCGGCATTAAGATTTCCACTGACAAAAATTGGTCCAATAATTCTGTCACCCCATATCCCGGCCCACACAATCACTTTACCGGCACCTTGCATCTTCGTCGGACTCAGCCAGTTAGGGTTAGCATTACTCCAATAAAGGTATGTTTTGCCGATTAACCTCTCCATTGACGTAAAAATTTGCTTCATCAGTAAACAAGATCTTACGTCAAACGCATATTCTTAGGGTATCTGAAACATAAAAACAAACGTTTAATTTTTCCTATGTATGGAAACTTACGGCCCACCCTGTATATACAGTATTCCATCTCATTTTTCTAAATCATAAATAAATCAATACATAATTGTTGTAAAGTACATTTTCGGAAGAAAAAAGTGCGCAAAATTTATGAAAATCACAAGAAATTACGAATTAGTAATGACTTGATTTAATTTTTAACGTGTTATTAATGTCACCAAGAACAATAACATGAAAAAGAATATTACGAATTGGTAACTTTTTATGTTTTTAGAAATTTGTTTCTAAGCAATTTGTTTTTTTTACCAAAAATTGTACGTTGCACCCAGAGTCACGGTAAAAAAGGGTTTGTTTGCAAAATAACTGTTGTAAATCATTTCTTTCAGAGACAGACTGATTTTCGTCAATCTTTCGACCATTTCATTCCTCGTAAAAGCCAACTTTATGACGATGAAAATTGGACGCCTGTTAACGATACGTCCACACAGACAGAATCAGGTACAACGTTTCAAACACGTTTCACTAATGATTCTCTCTCTCTCTCTCTCTCTCTCTCTCTCTCTCTCTCTCTCTCTCTCTCTCTGAGAGAGAGACTACACGCAGTCAATAAATGTCGGATTTATTTAATTAAAAACAGTCAATAAAATCCGCACATTTATTAACTGCCTTATATATATATATATATATATATATATATATATATATATATATATATATGTTAAACACAGACCGTGCATGGAACAAGGAACTCTTCTGGGAAAATTAAATCCACTATAGTCCGAATAAGTAATGGTAAATGACAAACTATGGTATTTGTCATTTACCATTACTTATTCGGACTATAGTGGATTTAATTTTCCCAGAAGAGTTCCTTGTTCCATGCACGGTCTGTGTTTAACATATAATGTTCTCAGGGAACCATTCTGAGTTTGTGTATATATATATATATATATATTACATATATATACCTTACCTTATGAACCTTATGTTGTTTCGTGTGTTGGTCTCTCTTCACACGGAGGTCAAGCTGGTGGCCCCGCCTCTAGGTCTGGCCTATATATATATATATATATATATATATATCAGGGTCTTCTATAAAACACTGAAGCCTTTGCTGATATATATTCACTCAAAAGGAGATGTGGGTGCGCATCATTTATTTCACGTACTCTCGAAGACCAAAAGGTATTTAGATCGAGGAAGCACGTCGTAAAAGAACGAACGGACGAACGAGCGCACATCATACACTGTAACTGCAAATTCTGTTCGTCTCAAAATAGCCATTCATGTTCCTTTTTACACCTTTTAATTAAATAATTTCTTTCGAGATCTTATTTATTTATTAATTACAAACACGAAATCACTCTCATTAAAGGAATAAAAATGTTTAGCCACCACAACGACCGATCTTTCATTACATTTGTGTACAACAGGCTTATCAGTGCTGAAGAAACACACACACACACACACGAGCCATGTCAAAGCGACATCATTCATAAATTGCCAAATCTAATAACAAAAACGTTAAAAGAAATAATTAGTAATAAAATGCCTAATATATATATATATATATATATATATATTTCACATTGTAACTCCTATTAATAAAATAATGTAATTGATATGGCTTCTGACTTTTACGCACACCCTGTATATTTTTAATTCGTATTCAATGTTGGAAAAGCTAGAAGAAATGCAAACATTTTCAAAGTAATTATGGTATATTACAAAGTTTGCAGAGATACTCTGGTGACATGGTAAATGTCCTTGTGTGAAATCATATTATTATTTATTATTTATTATTATTATTATTATTATTATTATTACTACTACTACTTACGACTACAATTATTTTAATTTTTAATCCCTGACAGATTTGAATGTCACACTTCAAAATTCGAAAGAGATGCAATATTCTTCGTCATATCTGAACGTACCTTTAGTAAATGACAAAGAGGCCTTAACGAATTCCTCTTTGGCTTCAAATTTTGTCCATATAAACGAACCACAGAGAACGGGAGACTTCACTAATCATGTAGAACCGGTAACAAACAATTATTTAAGTTCACGTAATTATAACCAGCAAAATAAGATTTCTGTTTTCACCAATCTACCAACCCAGTTTCAAACGGACCTTCGTGTTAATACTCTCGGGTAGCTCAAATTAACCCGAGTGCAGCAGGAAGTACAACAATCAGAGAAGTGCCGGAGCCCAGTTACTTTAAAATTTCTGAATCCCTTTGCGTTAATTCTCATCCTCTGCATAGTGATTCTTCTTCATTTAATACTACAAAACCTGAATATCACAAGCACAGTGATACATCAAGAGTTGACTCCTCTGATAAAGGCCCCATTTTTTCTCAAAATCTTGAACGTGAGAAGAAAACGAAGAAAAATATGAATAACGACAGTATGGAGCTCCGATTAATTGAAGGTAGTCCAGCTCCAGATGACGACGAAGTTGATAAAAGTGACAGTGATGGATTTGATAAAGAATCAAATACGGATTTAAACGAATATGAAGAAGAAAATGTGGATTCTAAAGAAACTGATTCAAAGAAAGAAACTAACAGTTCATCTACCGAAAGTTCTTTTGAAGATCTAAAAGAAGAAAATCATCAAATTTCAATACCAGATTCTAAAACTTCCGTAGTGTTAAAATTGGTTTCTTTCTCTCCCTCGAGTAAACGGACTCCTACACAAAACGACGATAAAAAACGCGCAAATAACGAAATCAGGCAACATGAATCATCTCCGGTGAAAGAAAAGTTCAAAGAACAAACGAAATGTGAACCAAACGGAACAACGGAAGAAAATAATTCAACTGCACGTCAAAACAATGACCCCACAGTGGAAAATAGTACCAGTTCCACAGATAGCAACAAACCAGCTGGCTCTAATGGTGATGTTGCTTTACAACTATCAAAAACATTAGAAAGACGCGAAAATGAAAAAGTTCCAGAAACTAAAGTTTCTACACCTACTACTCCAAAATCAGAAATTTCCATACCCACAACTCAAGATTCTGTGATTCTTAATCCCACTATCCCAAAAACTGAGAATACCACACCAACATCAAACTTTCAAATTCCAAAATCCACTATTCTAGAAACTGAAATTTCGAAGCCTACCGTTCCAAAAACTGACATTTCCACAACAATATCAAAAACAGAGTATGCCATGCAAAATGGAATGAAAAGTAGTTCTCAGAACAGCGTTTCTTCTTGTGTATCATCGTCATCTGAAACATCGACAACTATAGAACATCCACAGAATACAAAAAATAGAAACGCGTACAAAGATGATAAAGACTTCTTTGATGAATACACTCCCTCCAAATGTAAGTTTATCGAATTAAACTTTAATAATATAAAATTAGCATTTTATTTTCATATCACGGATACGTCTCAGTACGGTGGTGCAGTGGTTAACATCGCTGACTACAAATACATCATTCCCGGGCTCGATTCCCTGCGAGGGCAAATGGCGCTCAGTTTACTCAACTATTCACCTTTCTATGAAAATATTGGTTGGTAGATAAATGGGTACCCTAGTGGTTAATACTGATCGAGAGGTCGCGAGATCGAGTCCGGGCGAGGACTTTGTAATTTCTGACTTCTCCGGTGGCGCGTGGTTCGGATTCCACGTTAAGCTGTAGGTCTAAGGTGAGGCAACAAGGTTGACCTTCGTCAGAATGAACAATTTCGGGGGAAAGCAAAACAAAGGTTTTTATAGTAAGTTCCACTTTTTAATAAACCTTCTTAGATACGCTTAAATGATTGTTTTATTCCTTTCTGTTTCAGCCACGGATGCTTACAGACGAATGTTGGGGATGATCCACAATGAAACTGAACCGCATTCGGATGAAGATGAGGCAAGCAACCAAATCAACCAACCAACTTCACTGACTTCAAAAGACAGTGGTGGGATGAAAGAACTTCCGAATTACGATGCTGAAAGTATCGACAGCGTTGAAGCTGCTATTCAAGCTGTAGCTGCAGGTTAGGTGTATTTGTCAAAATAATTCAGTGAGGAGTGCTAGAAAGTGGCACAGGGCTCAAGCCAACTAATGCCACCTATTGCTCTAACTCCCGTATTATTACTAGAATTAGTGGGAGTCGAACTCCCGACTTTAGTGTTTTCGCTTCGCTATTTATAGGGAAACGGTGTTACCCTCTGAGCTTACAGACGCTGGCATCAAGAGGCGTTACCTTAATTCCAAGAGACAGTTATGCTTTTTGTCTTAATCTGTGATACAAACGATTGTTTTTGTTGCAAACAATTAATCAGACACAGAACGGGTACGTGAATATATCTTGCGTTCATATATAGCTTATGCGCGGTAACTTGGTGTCAGTGACCTCGTGACTGTAACACCAGATAGAGGCACGTCAGTGGCGGTTGGACTCTATTCACTGACAATCACAAACACAAAGAGAACCAGCATAAATTATTAGAGTATAAGCACCAGTAACGATAAGTTCTTATTGCCAAATCTTCAGTTCGTTCAGCTTGTGTACACGAGTCACCAATAACCATTCTCACATAAATCCTAAATATTCCGATCTGATTGGTCAACCAATCTGGATATTGTGGAATTTTTTAAAGAAATTCTTGAATTGCTCATGAATCCACGGCACGAACGAACTTCATTCCCGAGTCGTTTATTGACACTACACTTAATTTTAAATTCTAATAAGTCTGACAGCTGCTACTTTTCACGTCATGAATTATGGAAGGATGAACTTAAATGATTTAGGGAATCATTGTTACGATTATATGATTAATGCTGAAAATTACTTTTACGTTAAAACTGAATGCTTTAAAAGAACTGAGCTGGACATTTGGTAGGGTATATACCAGGGGTGGCCAAATTTCCTGGACCCAAGAGCCACATACGACGTTTTTCAGTTGTACGAGAGCCGCAAAATATTTTAAAAAGAATTTAATTATTAAAAACATATAGTTATACTCACATTATTAAATTGTTTAATTACTGCTTGTAGAAGGCTTAGTTTGGGTCATTTTGGCTGTTAATGCTTTAAAGTCTGGCTGATGTGATGTTAAAGCGGTATGAAGAAGCTCAGTCAGGTGTTCGTTAGAGAGGGCAGCACGATGTTTTGACTTTACAAACTTCATTACCGAGAAGAGTGCTTCACAGCAATAAGTTGTCCCAAAAACTGAAGTCGGAAACTGGTTTTCCTGAGGTGAGGATACTTTTCTCTGGTACTTGCTTCCAAAACTCCACTGCACATAAGCTTTTATGTATCAACTTTAAACCCACGTCCTTCTGTAGCTCCAAAAGTTCTGTTTGTATTGAAGCAGCTTCCGTAACAAAAGGTGTGGTGACAGGACAGGTTCTAGGAAATTTCGCCGCAAACATTTTCGCCGTAGGAAAATTCGCCGTAAACATTTTCGCCGTAAACATTTTCGCCGTAAGACAAATTCGCCGTAAGGACATTTCGCCGTAAATTTTTTTAAAAATAATCAATGGATGATTATTTAAGAAATTTATTTAACCAAACTATCACGACTTAACCTAACCAATCGTCAATGCCGTACAGTGAGTTTCAAAGTAAGATAAGGAATTTATTTAAGAAATTTATTTAACCAAACTATCACGACTTAACCTAACCAATCGCCAATGCCGTACAGTGAGTTTCAAAGTAAGATAAGGAATTTATTTAAGAAATTTATTTAACCAAACTATCACGACTTAACCTAACCAATCGTCAATGCCGTACAGTGAATTTCAAAGTAAGATAAGGAATTTATTTAAGAAATTTATTTAACCAAACTATCACGACTTAACTTAACCAATCGTCAATGCCGTACAGTATAAAGAATTTTAATTGTGGTAGACTGCTCGAAGCTAGGTAGACCGCACACTTAACCAGCACCGGCTATTATAAGGGTTCAGTTAAACTTTTTTTTTAATTTTAATTTTATTTTATTTACGGCGAAATGTCCTTACGGCGAATTTGTCTTACGGCGAAAATGTTTACGGCGAAAATGTTTACGGCGAATTTTCCTACGGCGAAAATGTTTACGGCGAATTTTCCGGTCACGGACAGGACAGCCATCGTTGACGATGTCAATCAGGAAAGGATTTACAAGAAATTCGAAGCATGGTTTTAGCTTCTTTAGTTCATCAAACCTGAACTGAAAATCATCAATTAGTCCTTCTAATTTACCTTTGTATTCCTCCAATTTACTATCTTTTATTTGAATATCAGGAAAAGTGTTTGCTCGGTTTTTCAGGTGGGGAAAGTGGTCAAATTTTTTTGTTACTAGATCTTTTTGGAAGAGCTTTATTTTATTCTGGAAACTGAAAACTGTCTGTGTAAGGTCAGAAATGACCTTATCCTTTCTCTGAAGTGCCAAATTTAGATTTTGAAGGTGTTGTATTACATCAGTAAAAAACATCAGATCCTGCACCCATTCGTGATCTTCTAGTTGTGGCATGGAATATTGCTCGTGCTCAACTTCCCTACAGTAGTGGAGAATTTGTGAAAAAGAATATTGCCGATGTTACTGCAATTCTTGCTCCAGATAACACAAAACTTCGAGAACAAATAGCAAGTATTTCTATCTCCCGCCACACTACAGAGAGACGTATTTCCCAGATCAGTGCTGAAATTACATGCTCGTTGCAGTGTGATTTGAAGAATTCTGTTGCATTCAGTTTGGCCCTCGATGAATCCACAGATATTATTAGTTGATAACCACCTTACAATACGGTAGAATGAAAGGTCATCTGGCTTATCTTGAAGATCCAGCTACTCGATAAAATTTTTAAACGCTCGGTGCGTTTTTGCATTTGAACGAATGAAATTCACAATTTCTAGAACACATTTCATAACACTGTCATACCTAAAGTACTTGCTTACCAAATGACCACGGTGAATGATAGAGTGAATAAAGAGAGACACAGGATACTTGGGATCGCGTGTCAAGACCCCAACTAGGCCTACATTTTGTCCTACCATAGCTGGTGCTCCATCTGTTGCAACACTGACAAGTTTATTCAATGGTACTTGAGCATTTGATAATGCCTCGTCAAGTGCATTCTTTATGTCAACCCCTCTGGTGGTTTCTCTTAGGGTCATTAAGTCCAAGAGTTCTTTCACATTTCTATCGCCAGTAACATAATGAACAAATATCGCCAGTTGAGGGTTATCTTTAATATTTGTGGATTCATCGAGGGCCAAACTGAATGCAACAGAATTCTTCAAATCACACTGCAACGAGCATGTAATTTCAGCACTGATCTGGGAAATACGTCTCTCTGTAGTGTGGCGGGAGATAGAAATACTTGCTATTTGTTCTCGAAGTTTTGCGTTATCTGGAGCAAGAATTGCAGTAACATCGGCAATATTCTTTTTCACAAATTCTCCACTACTGTAGGGAAGTTGAGCACGAGCAATATTCCATGCCATAACAAAACTAGCTTCAGTAATTAAGTCAGCTGTCTTACACAATGATGAAAGTACAGTTTGTTGGGCAACTAGGCTAGATTTCAACATTGTTAACTTAGTCTTCCGCAATTCTGATTTGGGAGGAAATTCCGTAATAAAATTTTTATGGTTAGTTTCATGATGACGCTTTAAGTTACTGGCTTTAAAGTGATTGAGTGGCACGTGGCAGATAAGAGACAGGTTTCCCACCCTTAACAGTAAAGGCAAAGCTCTTCTCCCACTCCTGTTTAAAAACTCTATTTTCTTCTTCATATTTCCGTTTCTTACACTTTGTCTGCTCAATCATTTTAATCAACTAAGGGGTTATATAACTTTCACTTGTATAGCTGAGAAAAATAGCCACTATTTGATCTAAGAAGCCAATTTTAAAACACACTCACTCGTTACTACACGCGGCCCGCAGGGTAGCTCGAGGGGTACTGGACACTGGTGAGTGGCGATTGGTGTTAATTACATAATTATCCCGCTTAGTGCCTGTCACGCAAAAGAAATTGTCGTACGCATGACGCATTTTATTGTCAATTCAATTTTTCCTTGTTTTTTTTAAATATTTTTTTGTGAAAAAAAAAATTATATTTGTATTATGAATTTTGTCTTTTATGATAAATACAATAAACACAATTTGTCTCGCGAGCCGCAGTTAACAACCTCGAGAGCCGCATGCGGCTCGCGAGCCGGGGTTTGGCCACCATTGGTATATACGCTTTGGCGACCTAGTCCTGTGTTCGAGCGAAAAGTTAAAGCTGATTATTATTATTATTATTACTTCAGGAATTAATAAACAAAATATTGGGAAAGTATGTTTTACTTTTATTGGTTAAATATAATGACACAGTTGTGCAAAGACTTGAGCAAACTATTCAAATTCATAACTTTTGGTGACTGACCTTAGATAAGACACCAAGTAACAAAATTGACTGGCCAGTATTGACTTCAATGTTCAGTCAATAGTAATTAACTGGTTCAGTAGTGAACCAATATAACTTTGTTACGCGGGAATCCTCTGGACTGCGTGTCAGAGCGTCTCTTGATAGGTAAATCACTCTTATGGACACCCGCTTTTGAACCCACATAATTAAACTTAACCTAATGACCACGTGACCTAAGTAACTGCTTGGGTAGCCGAATGAGTATGATACAAACTCATTTTAAAGCGAAAATGGCGAGTTTGACTCCCGTACCGGAGTTTGGCACTTCGATTTTAGCGATTTTAAGGTGACCGGCTCCTCCAGAACTTTCTTAGTGGATCGAAGTTCGAACTTTAACTTCATTATTAATAATATTATTATATATATGTACAGGGTGTCCCATAAGTCCGGCATCATAGGAAAAATAATAAAAAAAGGCAAAACAAAAGCTTTTATTTTACAGAACGTGCTCAATATGTCCACCATTATTTTCAATACACAAATTCAGACGTGATACCCAGTCAGCAAGCACACAGTGAATGATGTCAGGAGTAATGGTGTTACATGCCCCAATAATACGCTGCCGCAAATGTTCAACACACCTAATTTTCTCTGCGTATACCAGCGCTTTCAAGTGGACCCAGAGATAAAAATCTTGTGGCGTGAGATCCGGGCTTCTAGCTGGCCATTCCACAGGCCCTCGACGTCCTATCCAATGACCAGGGAATTGTTGGTACAGGTATTCCCTTACTTGGGTGCTGTAATGTGCGGAGCGCCGTCTTGCTGGAACCATGTTGGGAAATTTCCTTCTTCGTTCAAGACACTGGGAAATGCTTCTTCCTTGAGCATACGTAGGTAGATGCCTCCAGTGACATGTTCATCGAAAAAGAGGGGCCTATGATGCGATCCTTCCAAATGCCACACCATACCATCACCCGAGATGCACCTTGTTCCTTTGAAGAGGTATACCAGTGAGGGTTGTTTTAAGACCAGTAGCGGGTGTTCTGTCGATTTACCTCACCATTTCCATAAAAAACAGCCTCGTCACTGAACAGAATGGTGGACGGGAAATTGGCATCCCGAGCATATGAATTATGGTTTGCAGAAATAGAAAAATATGAATTTCTCTTATGATGCCGGACTTATGGGACACCCTCTGTGTGTGTGTGTGTGTGTGTGTGTGTGTGTGTATATAATAATAATGAAATTAAAGTTCGAACTTCGATTCATTGAGAAAGCTCTAGAGGAGCCGGTCACCTTAAAATCGCTAAAATCGAAGTGCCAAACTCCGGTACGGGAGTCAAACTCGCTATTTTCGCATTAAAATGGGTTTGTGTCACACTCATTCGGCTACCCAAGCAGTTACTTAGGTCACGTGATCATTAGGTTAAGTTTAATTATGTGGGTTCAAAAGCGGGTGTCCATAAGAGTGATGTACCTATCAAGAGATATACATACACACGAGTATATTAGAATTGTACATTTAAGCCAGTTTTTCTCATCCATAAACAGCAAACTCTTCGAAACCTTCTGCAACTACTACATCAACTAAACAAGTCGAAACAAAAACCACAACAGCAACAACAGAACGAACGACGACGCCGAGTGCCGAAACGTTAGATGGAAGACCAACAACAACAATGGCAGTGAGGGCGAAGATGTTTTCGGTTAAACCACCGACCACAAAAGATCCTCTCAAGATTAGTCTTGACTCCGAGTCGGAGTCTTTAAGTATGAGTGCTGGTGGAATGTCCGATGACGACGACTTTGATTTTTATGATTAAAACAACTAGAAAACCGTCAAGGCGGGTAAGCTGACAGAGTTTGAACACGAATCTCCTTTTCCAGAACGGTCGATCAATACACTTTAATTTCGAGAGTTTACGACGGCACAGAACTTAACCCGTTTGCCGCGCAACCCGTAATATCTCGGGCTCTCGCTTCTGACCATTTCTGCGCAGCCACGTACAGGGGTTTAAACTTTAAGCTGAGATACTTTCTCTCTCTGCGTAGCCCGTGTTTTTGGCTCGACTCGTAACTGGGCGCTCGCGCAGTTAATGAGTTAACAGATTGCTCGACTCCACTTTCGGTTGGCTCGCATTAATAATACTAAATTCAAATCATCCTCTATTTCATATACAGTATATATATATATATATATATTTGATTCGGGTGGACTACCTCTTATCCCTTATTTACTTTTGAAATAGGGGAGGTTTGAATTTCGTATTATTATTAGTATATATATATATATATAATGCATGATAATCCCATACATATATATATTTTAATTGTTTAACCTCCTTCGCAACATCTAAGGTCATATGACGGAGGGGACCTACAGCTTTACGTGGGATCCAAACCACGGGTCGCTACATAATCTGGGCGCGGAGGACGGTCTCCCATCCAACTACTACCCAGACCCAATGTCGCTTAACTTCGCTGATCTCCGGGAAGCGGTGTTACGACATCGGCCACGACGTAGCCCATACATACATACATACACACGGTGTCCAGGAAGTCCCTGGCAATTCGACAGTCATAATTAAAATTTTTGGTAAGTAGGAAGAATTACTACTAAGCAAGAGATTTATCATATGAAATAAATACACAAAGAGCGTACATATTGATATTAATCATATGGATCGACTTGAAGACCATTAACTTGAGCAAGACCATTAACTTCGAGTACGATGTGAAATGGCAAATAGTTGGTCTGGCGTAATGGCCGCAAAAGCTGCAATAACAGCAGCTTTAAGGGATCACCTGAAGATCAGGGCTCCCAGCCTTTAGTTAGTCTTATAAGGCTAACTAACGAAAATATCACGACCTAACCTAACCAATCGTTAGGTCAACTGTACGCCCTTGACGATTGGTTGGGTTAGGTCGTGATATTTTCGTTAGTTAGCCTTATAAAGCTAACTAAAGAAGGCTGGGGGCCCTGATCTTCAGGTGATCCCTTTAAGGTAATCAGTATCGCGTGGATTGGCAGCATAAGTGTTTGGTTTTATAATGCCCCAGAGCCCATTGTCACAAGAAATCAGATCTGGGGTGCGAGGATAATAATATAATGCATCCAATAATAATATGCACCGAAACATAGAATTGAATTGTTGGGACTTCCTATATATATATATATAATATAATATATATATATATATATATATATATATATATATATATATATATATATATATATATATATATATATATATATATATATATAATACACACAAACCTTTCAACCTTTCAGGTGTTCCATTCGATGATTCCTCATTTCACGGAGGTCAGGCTTATTGCCCCTCCTCTCGAGTTGGCTTCCTGCGCTCTCCATTTCATTTCACATAGTCAAGTACTTCCGGCTCATCTGGTATTGTTCTGAGCCAGGCGGTTAGTCTTCGTTTGAAGATTTCTACCACTACACCAGTCATGTTCCGTAGTTCCTTGGGCAGATGGTTGAACACTAGGGTGGATCGATTTTACATTTTTTCGATTTCCATATTCTAATAGAGACAAAAACTTGCGCATGCATGAGAAAATAGCCTCTGCAAAATCTTAGCTTAATAGGTAATCATCTTCTGCCCCCGGCAGAGCGATGAAAATCATATTTTAGTAGTCAAAAACGTATTTTTAAACCCTAGCCTAGAGTCATAAAATTTTGCGTGTGTGTTATTTCATGCCTAAGCAACGATATAAATGCTATGGGAAATATATAAATGCATTATTTAAGACAAAGAGCCGATCTGAAAATATGTATAATATACATATTTTCAGATCGGCTCTTTGTCTTAAATAATGCATTTATATATTTCCCATAGCATTTATATCGTTGCTTAGGCATGAAATAACACACACGCAAAATTTTATGACTCTAGGCTAGGGTTTAAAAATACTTTTTGACTACTAAAATATGATTTTCATCGCTCTGCCGGGGCAGAAGATGATTACCTATTAAGCTAAGATTTTGCAGAGGCTATTTTCTCATGCATGCGCAGTTTTTGTCTCTATTAGAATATGGAAATCGAAAAAAATGTAAATCGATCCACCCTATAGAAGTCTCGCCTTCTGACAACAAAGCTATTTTCCTTGTGTTGAAGATGTTCCCTGTCTAGCCTTTATTTTGAGAACACAACACTTTCTTTTCCTACTTTCCACTGTTGTTTGAGTGGTTATATGCAGTGTTGGGAGTAACGCCGCTACTTTTTTAGCTGAGCGGTAACTCCGTTACTTTCGAGATGTAACGAAAATGGTAACGGCACTACTTTATAGAGCGATTTCAATCGTTACTCGCTACTCTCGTTACTTTCAAACTGATCATTTGACTAGTATCATTTATTAGCTGTTAATTATCTGTTAGCTCCTCCAAACGAGGAGGACTATCAAATGCCAGTTTTTAAAAACTAGTATTCCTGAAATCGAACAACACACTCCTAAAAAATCTGCAAGATTAGTTTTTTGGACAGGCCATTTTTTTATTTTGATGGATAGATAGATAGATAGAATAACCTTTATTTATAATAATAAAATAAATAAATTTTTTCAATTTACAATGACATGAATAATTGTGAAGCTCGACTATTTATTTTATTTAATTTGGCCTTTAAGCTTTTTTAGGCTTTACTGATTTGAGTTTGTTTTGAAGTTTTTCAGTATAGAGTATAATTTGGTATTATTAAGCTTTTTTTTACTCTTTAGTCCTTTTTAAAAGTAACGGTAGCGGTAACAGTAACGAGTTACTTTTTCATAGAAGTAACTGAAACGGTAACGTTACTTTTTTATCAATGTAGCGGTAACGCCGTTACTTATAGAAAGTAATGTGCCCAACTCTGGTTATAGGGTTCAAAATGAGATGAGGGATGTTTCATTTATTTCATTACAAACTTTTACAACACCATTTTGTAAAATTTTAGGCCCCATGGTTCCAACAACGTAAGTAAACTGAAGGTTCCTGACGAGGGTTAATTCGCGTAAGCTTTCTCAGTAATTTAGTTCTTTGCATCCATTGATCTTGGCTGTGAAGCTTCTCTGAATCGTTTTCGTTTCTTGTTGACTGATGTTTTATCTTTTACATGGGAATATTAAGACTAAGCAATACTCCAGCTTGAGTATGATCAGTGTTTTCAACAGAGGAATAATCATATTCCTGTCCCTTCTTTTAAAGGTTCTCAGTATCTGTCCAGTTATTCTTTTGCTTGGCCTAGTGCTATTTTATTTTGTTTAAAATTTCGCGTCATGAGTCATTGTTAACTCCTAAATCTTTTGTTTCAGAGGTTCTCTGAATTTCCTGTTCATATTTCATGGATTTTAGTTCCTCCTTTCTTCCATATCTTAAGTTGAAAGTTCTGAGTGTTAAATTCCTTATCATCGCCTTCTGGTCAATTATAGATTCTGCCCGTTCATTTCCGTTTGTAGAGATTCTATATCATCTGGATTTCTTATTTTCTACTAATTTTTGTATTTAAGTATTTGAATTAACTTTTATCACTTTTATAGCGCCTTCCTCTTCTCTATTTGTGTTTTGTCATTTAGGTCTCGTACACAATGTCACAATCTGAAGCTAATTTATCATTCATTATTTTTCTGATGGTGTCTTTAGTTTCTTAATTTTCAGTCACACTCTTTCTCTTGTGGAACATTGACCTCTTTTGTTTTTCAAACCTGCTTCTTTTTCCTCTTGTTTTTTGTGCGACATGTTTCCCACAATTCAGTCTTCTCTTTGAGGGTTATGAGCATCTCTTTCGTTATCTTATCTTAAAGATAGTTTTCCAGTCTACTGCTTCCATGCTGGATATAATACCTTCCCAATTTATAGCCATAAAGTGAAAATTAAAAATTCTTCCTGTAGCACGTGTTCTTAACTTTCATGTTTTAATGATATGATCTGATATTATAGTTGGGGATTTTTCTGTTATCAATTACATTGCTGTTGTTTGTGGATACCAATCTAGGCAGTTGTTTTTTTCTTGTGTAAACAAATTCATCAACTAGAGCTAGCAGCATTTTTGCCCGCTTCTGGTTTTCCCGTGTATTTTCCTATCGTTTCATATTTTACAAATGGGAAATTAAAAACACATTGAGGGTTGAGGAGCTTTTACTGAGTTCCTGAGTCCAATGTTCCCTCTAATTTTTTTTAGTCCGTGTGCGCAAAAAATTTTCGTTGTGCATACATTTAAATTCATGATGAAAAATTGTGCAAACTTTTCTGAGCGCTATTATCTTCAAAATTAAATATATATAAACATTAAATACTTAATAAATATTATTTCCATAAGATGATAGCTTGATCATTACGGTACTATTAAATGGATATTCAAAAACTGTTTCAATATTATATATTCTTAAAAAAGAAAACATTTTATCCATTCTAAAAATATGAATAAAATAAAAGTGAAATAAAATTCAACAAAATAAAGAAATAAAATAAAAATAACTAATTGAAAATGACTATTTTAGTTATCATTTCTCAAAACAATTTTTAGCATTTAACAATTTAAAATAGATTATCAAGATTAATACATGATTTTATCCGGTGCTATTGTAGTATGCGGTCTACCGTTAAGTTTCTACTGTAGTATGCGGTCTACCGTTCAAAATATTTAAAAGGAATTGAAAATGAATTGAAAGAAATTATAATTTAATTTACACAATTAAGGAATTATTAAAGAAGTTAAACATACTACTACCGCATACTTAACGGTAGACCGCATACTACAGTACGCCCTTGATGATTGGTTAGGTTAAGTCGTGATATTTTCGTTAGTTTTAACGAAAATATCACGACTTAACCTAACCAATCGTCAAGGGCGTACAATGAACCTAATAATAGATAAGAAGCTAATAATTAAAAGGTAGACCGCCGAATCGTAGGTAGACCGCATACTACAGTAGCACCATTTTATCCATTCACAAATAGGAATAAAATAAAAAATAATAAAATTCAATAAAATAAAATATAATCAAAATAACATTAAATGAAAGTGCCGTTCATTTAAGTATGATTATGAGTTCTCCCAACGATCTTTAGCATTTGCCCATTCCAAATAAACTCTATGAAGATTAATACATCCGTCATCATTCAGGTAACTTTTAATTCGCATGAGCGTGTCCAAATGATTTTCTTTCAAGCGGTTTCTTAATTTGTTCTTTATAGAATTCATTAAACTGAAGCCACGCTCACAGTCCACACTAGATGCTAGGAAAGTTCCCCAATATATATACATTATATTTTTTAAATTACTTCATTTACTGTCGTGACTCATGATACGCTTGAGCCTGTGCGCATTTTATTTTGCTGTGTGCGCGGGTTTCACAACGCGTGTGCGCGCGCACACGCGCACACCTTAGAGGGAAACGGTATTTGAGAATCTTGTGTTTGGAGGTCTGTATATTACAATTTGTACTATGTTTAATTTTTCAACTTTTGCTGCTACTAATTCTACGTAGTTATTTGAAGTACTTACTGTCATTTCTGCCATATGTTTTTCATGTGTATGAATAGCACCTCCTCTTTTTCGTCTTGCTGTTCTGTCAGCTCAAAGCATGTTTTGCTATCAATTTGTATTTTTTTTTGTAGATACAAAAAACTTGTTTTCACATTTCGCCTGGCAGTCTTTCGGACGAGTGGTTTTCGTGAGGCATGTAAAGTCTGCTCTCGTTTCTTGCAAGAGTCCTTTCAGGTATGCGACTATTCAAGGAATGGTTTGGTTTAGACCCTGTAAAGTATGTTGGCGTAGATAATTTTTATTTTTTCGTTTTCAAATTCCTCTTATGTATTTCAGATTCATTATCCATTCGTAGTTATTCTTTCGTTGTTGTCTTGTTTTGTCATTCTCTGAGAATTTTCCTTTTTTCTATTGTTTCGATACTGCTGTCCCGATATCGTATGCAATTTCCTTCTGCATTTATTTGGTTGGCTCTCGGATTCTCGTATTTGCGCGCAGCAAAACCCAGCTATTCAGCGTTCCACACAATAAAAAGAAAATGGTTGGTAGATAAATGGTACCCTGGGTAGCCTAGTGGTTAAGACGCTGGGCTACTGGTGGGGCGTGTTCGGATTCCACGTTAAACTGTAGTCTAGGGTGGAGTGAAAAGCTTGACCTTCGTCAAATGAACATTCGGAGGAAGCTAACCAAAGTATATTATATATATATATATATATATATATATATATATATATATATATATATATATGGTATGAACTATTGTACAAGGAAACACTGAAATAAAATATTTATTAAAGCTCTCAACATTATTAATTCCTACCACAAATTTTTTAAAAACTTTGTAAAACTCTATATAATTTTAATAATGCATTGCAACTATATATAACAAGTTTACAGAAGTATCAAAAAACAACTTGTTTTAAAATTTATTTTTTTAATAAAATAGATCGTTTTAATTAGATCTAATCTGGGCATGATGCCAAAGACCAAGCAGATATTTCATGGTGGTTAGGATTTCTCGATAAATTAAATTTGGTTAGATTCGGTCAAGTTTACTTTAATTTAAGTTCAGAAATATCTTAAATGTGTTCCTGTCTCTGTTTAGTATATAATTTACGCACAATTACAGTATTAAGATTAATTTTATGACAGCGGTTTTTAATAGAAAATAGGCTTACACTTAGCGACGATTTAAGTAGCGATAGGCCCAAACTATCTAATTATACACGTATAAGTAACTATTCACCTCTTTATTATTAAAAACAATATAACGTCTACAATAATTTCATTACAACTTGCTCTTCTAGTAAAATATTACAGTATAGAATTAATTGCGACTCCTTTCTTGCTAAGCGAAATTTCACTTTTTATAAGCACTATAAATTACGATCTGTACACACACTTTTATCCCAAACACAAATACTTTTTACTCACAGTGTTTCTGCGGAGAATTAACGACCGTTTAAGAAATGAAGTGGTACAAAATTTTTTCTCTGCCATTCACGATTGGAGGGAAGTGACTGAAAAAATGGAAATAGTCTATTTGTGAATCTGGTTGGTTACTTATCGGTCTCCACAAATGATATCAGTGTTTTTCTTTTTTTTTCTCCTTGCATTAGATACCTGAGGCTTTATTAAATGCTCTAATCTTTTCAAAGGTGCCTAATTACTGAGAGCAAATCTGCTGATATCCAAGACAACATCTGAAGGAACCGACACGGGAGTAAAATATACTCCCTACTAATTTCGATTAAGATACGAGAACAAAGCTTTTGAAGAAGGCTAAGAATCAATGTACACGATTTGGTCTGGGTTTAAAAAGTACGGTTTGTGTACCTTAATACTTCCCTGTACTACAAAGAATCTAACCTCAGTGAATTGGCTAACTGTTCGTTCATTCTTCTACGTGAACAATGAATAGTTCGCGAGCAATGTTAGTCATGGAAAGCAACAAGGATTAACCCTCACTTATATCTAGTACAATAAAAAATTGAAAACTAAATGGAGGGCAGAAAACAAGAGGTTACATCGAGTTTGTTATGAGTGAGGAACGTGGAATTAAAGTACAAAAATGAAGGTGTACAACACACTTCTCTACCTAACTGTGCGCGACTGAAAATTTTAAAAACATCTTAGATATATCACAGGCAATGTACATATACTGTTAATCTCTCCTCTGAGAAGATTAATGGCATCGCTTTACACCTACGTACTTCCTTCTCTCATCATGAATGAGGTAGCCACTATAGATAGAGTGGTTCTTGCCTAAAGCAGTACCTATGAGGTACAGATAGAGGACTTAAATAAGTCCAATAATTTGAAAAAAAAAACAATTTCAATAAAAATTACTCTGAACATTACTTTTTAAGAAACAAATTGATTACATCTTAAAACTAATCAAAAGCATTGGCTATAGTATATTCCAAATGCCTAACCCGACAGTAACGAGTAACAAGGAAGTGCCAAACACTGTAACGACAATGTGAATAATTCTCCTCGCTAGCAAATCGAAGTGTCGACCGAAAAACAGATCAATAACCGCTCCCGATATCCAATACCCATCCAAGTAAATACAAGGAACCAAGTTCAGCAGGCCTAAAGCACCGCTAAACTTCACTATATAATCCGTGAGCACCTCTAAGAAGTAAGGCAACCACGGAGAAAATATATTCAATTTAGGAACGTAGTTCGTCACTGTGATGGAGAAATAAAGGTGTGCAGGGATCCCTAGGAAGAGGACATCTTTGGTAGGCGTTCCGTTACTTAAACGGCGGGAAATAGCGAGGAACCGCGAAGAGTTTTTAATGGAAGGACCCAGACAAAATAAATCTTCGCCAATGCACTGCGAAGAGGTCGTACAAGATTTCGTACTGAAATGAATGAGTAAATAATTATTTAACTGTAAAGGTACAGTATAATGAAAAAACTCTCGTCCATTCATAAATACAGCAATCTATAGAATGTGAATGGTCGGCTGACACACGACGCAAGTAGCTAATACATATATAAAATAAATACATAATACTGTATATATATTGCTCAAATGCTTTATAGATGGATTATAAATTAGAATTGCTGGAGGCTTTTAGTAGGCTGGTTTGTGATAATTTCTATATTTTGTACTTAAGTCCATGTTGGGGTGAGAAGGGAGACACGCTCGCATTTAAAAAATAAAAGGTAAGAGGAGAAAAAGTACAAACTAAGGTATACACATTATTCATTCACAACCAGCGTCCTCGTGGACAAGCACATCCACACATGGCTAAATTTCACACCTTGACGCTTCATATGCTTTGTGTGGTGGTGCGTCTAGGCTTTGTCAAAAATAAGAGACATCGTTCCGAACTTACATATCTAACAAACCTCCATTCCAACCGACTTGCAGCCACTTCTCGTGCATCACCCAGATCAAGTGCACTCTTCCCCACGTTATCACTCGCCTTCTTCTTGGCCTCCCTCTACTCATCCTACCTTCGCAAACCCTTATAACACTCTTTTCACAACTCTAATCTTCCATTCTTTTAACATGTCCACCACCTTAACACATTTTCCCTAATTTTCACTTGTGACTTCTGAACACCACATCTGTCCAGAACCACACGATTTCTCACTATCAATCTGGTATACGCCACACATACTTCTCAAGTTATCCATCTGAACTGCTCTTACCCATGACTTCTCCCTTTTACGCTATGTCAATGTTTCACACGTAGAAAAATGTCCGTACACACACACACAAACAATGTAAATATCTTGCAGCTTCTCTACCCAGTCTTCGCTTCCTTACAACCACTTTCAGCGCACCCGCCATCTTTCTCCCCTGATTCACATAATTAAAAGACTACCACCTCTATACAGTGTTTCACCATTCACCATCACATGACAGTCCAAACTTCCCTCACTCTCCACAATCAATAACTTGCTTTTACCTCCATTCAATTTTAACAGTCTTCTCTCACACACCGTCACAGAACTATTAACAGCCTCTTTTATATCACACTCGACAGGCCCCACCTATTCCCATCATACAGTACATCAGATTCAATCCTCTTTCAAACATTCGCACTTTCACCTCTCTCATCATTGCATCCATAAACAGATTGAACAGCCATGGAAAAATCACACATTCATGACGCACACAAACACTTATATCAAACCATTCACTCGGTTCTTTATTTACTCTCACACATGCACCACTTCTAACAGAATTAGCTATGGCATGGCCATGTTAAATCCTCACCTCCCTTCAATGGCAACTCTCGCAGGCAAACACGAGTACGGTTGCATCGGAGTTTCTCCTACGTCGGAAGAATCGTCATTCTGCAGTTCAAAACAAAGTTTACTCTCACCATCCGAGTGGTCGCAACACTCAACTGAACCATCTGGTCGGCCAAAGGCTGAAACAGAAATGTGGGTTAAATTGTTTCATAAAATTTGAAATAAAAATGTAAATAATTGGAAAATACTGTAAATTGGCGTTTTTCTTAGTCAAATCTTAAATGACTCTAGGACCTGTAACAGCTTCGTCTAAAAGATTTTTCTCTACCCGTAACATTAGTAATGTATCAACAGTTACAGTCGAAAATAAATATAAATTTAAAAGAAAAAGCTAACTTTTTTTAAAGTTGCTCATTTCTAGTTCGACCCCTTTTCTAAGTCTATAGATCAACTCACTCGGGTCGTGAGGACTACTTTTAGTATGCTGCAACATAAGGCAAAACTTACAGTGATGAATAGTTTCATCGTGGGAATTAACAATTTTCTCGGGAATGCAGAATCCGACTTGATTATTCAGTACATTGGTAATGAGACAATCTTTCCATTCATTTATGTTTGACACGGGACAAAAGTTGACGCTATCTATCACATCACCGGGATTTAAGCCTTTGGGCCCTCGTGCCAAAGAGTTCTAGTAAGGAAATAAAATATTTACGCACTTAACAACTAAAACGTCGTAAAGAAAATTCAACCATTAGTTACTTATACTGTACAATTTACTGGTATGGACTGTAATTTCTTTAGATCTCACTACTGTAGGACTACTTCAAAATATGTAAATAACGGCTCAGAAAAAATATTTTAAGATACATAATTAATTGGGCGTGGCCAACCGCCCGGTCCTAAGCAGCACTGATGTTCGAACCCACGACTCAGAGTAGTCTCAGCAGTGCCGTGCAGCGGCCTAACCTATCGAGCCACGGGACGCTCCATATGTAGCATGTATCATACTTTATTTCCCGATAAATTTTAATTTATTTACTATAATTAACGTAAATTTACCTTTACTTCACTGACCACTAACTTAAAGAAAATAAATAATATCCAACCAACCAACCACTGAATCTTCATTAGGGCCTAACAAAGACTGCCAAAAATTGTATTCACAATACTCAATAGGGTGGTGGTTTCAAATGAAAAAGAAGAGAAAATAGGTCCACAGTGAGGAACAGTGACTTCTGGCAAATGACTTTGAGGATACGAAACTATCTTAAAAAAAATCCCAGTTAAGAAGTGAAAGACGAAATTCTGCTCATAATAAACTATATGAAAAGCGGATTAATAATTAAAATACTATCAAAATCTTGATGTAAAGAATTGAGAACTATTAAAAAAAAAGATCCTTCAAAAAAATAATTTTTAATTAAATATTAGACTGAAGGCCGTTTTTTTTTTTTTCACACTATCGCGTGTCTATCAACGGATTCCTTTGCACTTTACCCATCAAAGATCAAACAACTCGAGAAGTGGATTCATTTGCAGATAATAATCTCGGAGTTTGGGTTTAATTTTTTAAAGTATGTACGAGGAAATGTCACAAACTGTGTATGGTATACCGCACACCTTACCTTGTCTAATCTTAAAACGAGAATGCCAGAATTAATATTATAAAATGGACTCATTGTAGTTGGAAGAGAGATTCCGATGCCGAATGCAATGATCATTAATACAACATTGTGCCAAACTCCGGCGCATAAAATCTGTTGGCAAAAGGCAATTAATAAGTAACCATTTTAAAATATTTCAGTTATTTATGGTGTACAAGGTTGCTGTACTTGTAGAGTCCTGCCAAAGTAAATTGAGGAACCCTGTAACAGCGGTAAATTACAATATATAACGTACAATTGGCACCAAACAAACTAGGAAAAACTGTGAATTAATATAAAACAGACTTTCCAAGTGCCTAATGGGGAGTTAGAGCATGTCTGGGAATAGAAGTAATCATTGGCATGGTTGAAGAGTGCCAAAATTCAATCAAAATTCCCAATACACTAAAGCTACTATGTACAGATGTGGGAGGGTCTACTCATTTTTGCAGGTGGTGTTTTCAAACATGCTCGATGGTTTTCATGTTAAGGATTCTAGGTTCACAGAAAAGAACCTACTACCTTTTTTTCTGGCAGAATTCAGGAATATTAAACTGAAAACCCCTCAAGAATGAAAATCCAAGCATTCAGTTCAATGAATATCGGGGTCAGCATTCCAAATTGTTGCTCGTATCATTACATTATATTTACTGAACTGCAGGCTGCAAAAAGAATCTCTGAAATACTTGGTAAATTAACCTTCTTCATAATCATGTACAGGCACATGTGACGTAATGTGATGAACCTTGAACTTGTACGAGAAAAGATGATATTCCTAAGATGCCACAGGTCTGTTTATTCCCTTACTCCTTGTCCATGTAAATATTTGAGTCACGATAGCGGCTGCAAGTGCCCAGCGGTTTCCACAAGCCACAAGTCCATCGTTGCCAAGTTTATGCAAATAAGATTGACACTGTTTGCGATGCTTATAAACCATGTACGTGCAAAAATGGATCTCACCTGGGAGCGAAGGTTCATTACGTTTCTTGTGTAGCCATTGATGGTCTCCCTGGTCAATGGCTGACTTCTTATTTAGTGATCTGAGAGAATTTGCACTAACGTTATAAACTATCTGCTATATATGGCCAAGATTTTGAGTTTCCAACTCCCCCTCAATTCAGCCACAGTATACCTGCGCAGTCACTCGACCACAAGTAAATAAGTATATCACTAGCACCAACAGTACAAGGGATCTTTAACAATCCACAAACTCCTTCGATATATTTTCATTCTAATCTAAAAAAATAACAGATCCTGCACATAAGGTCAGGTGTTCCAACAGTTTTTCTGGATCCTCAATTTATTCTGACAGGATCATACATATGTACGAGTATATGAATATATCTTAAAAGACCTTAATACTTTTCACACGCATATTCAACACAAAATATATTTCTTCTTCATTTTCACAAGTATATAAAAAACTATTTTTAACACAAACCAAATTAGTAAGAAAAAATAAATAAAATTTTATTTCCAACAATTTTCATACTAACTGAAGAAAAAAAAAATTGGATCAAAGATCTAACACCTATGAGAATAAAAACCCACTCTAATAGACAGAGTTTGTGTTTCTGTATCCACCCGAGGAGGATGCCAGTGGGCGTCGAAACTGTCGTGGAAATAAACTCTGTCTATTAGAGTGGGTTTTTATTCTCATATTTTGACCTTCACGTAAAAAAGTGAAGTTTTTTGCATTTATCTAACACCTACTTTTAACTGTCTAAACGGAGCTAGCTTGCGGACACCATCTTTGGACAAGTCGACATAAGCTCCTGGGAGGGCATAGAGGAGTAAAAGGCCAATTCCATTAATATGAACATCTTCCCTGTAACACAGATATCAGCTCATAAGAATCATTTTTAACTCGCATAAATTAATGCTAAATGAATCTTAAATGGCATAAAAATATGTACATTATTGTATGAAATTATTTCTGGTACTGTAAAAATGTTTTCCTGATACATTGTTAACACTTTCAAAGGCTTCCATCACAAAAAAATAATCTTATGAAATTGCTAACATGCCAACCGTGTTTGTTTAAATTATTGGGGTTTAAACTAACTTATTCCTGATGGTGTCTGTCTACGCTTAACTGTTCATAATAGAAACTGACACAATAATTTTGTCTTACCCAGCAGCTGCTACTGCATGACCCGCCTCATGAACTAAAGAAGCCATTAATAAAGTGATAAAGTAGTAAGGGAATTCCTCTACTGGTAAGTTAATCCCAGGAACCTATAAAGAAAAAAACCGTTGGTGCCAAGAGCGATAAATATGGAAAATTTTAAGTCAGCTAATTCCTTAGAAAAAAGTAGTTAAATAATCTGGGAATATCATTATTTATTGAAATAGGGTAAAGGAACATACTAGCACTGTTAATGAATTGAAACCTCTCACCATTTATTGCTTTTTTTTTTTACATCAAAATCTCCCTATGATTCTGATATGAACTTTGGATGAATGTTAGGCAAGTGTTTCCATAAATTGAACCCCTTTAAGTTAATTTAAGAATAATTAAACAAAAAACCCAGAAAATTAAATATGGTAATTTATCTGCTATAAGATAAATGGCAAAAGATATCTCTATTCAATAGATATATCTTTAATAAACCAAGCTTGGTCACTTCACCATAGGCAACATAAGCACACCGGACAAAAAATTAGTCACCCTAATAGCACCGATAGTAGGAAGTTCAAGGTCACACAGAGGGCGCTGATGTAGCATTGGTAAGTGACAAGTAGCGGTGACGTAGCACACAGGATCAGATCTGTTTCGTGAGGTGGTGAAGAACAAAGTGTGTGTTGGATATAGTCTGCAAAATGGGTCGTGAGGCAGACGTTACTCAGTGGCAAAAAGGAGCCATCGTGTTTGGCAGAGCCCACGGACACAAAATGTCTGAAGTAGCCCAATTTGTTGGTGTGTCAACGCGTACTGTCCAGCGAGTTTACAAAGAGTGGTGTAGTTCGCAATCAACTGAAAATCGACGGCGTAACTGTGGCCGGAAAACAATTCTCGACAATAGGGACCGCCGCCATGTTTCTCGTCTAGTAACTGCAAATCGTTTTCAAACCAGAGAACAATTGCTCCAAGAAACCAATGAGGTTCTCCAGCGACCAATTTCCGAACGGACATTGCGACGAGAACTGCATGCGATGGACATCTGGAGCAGGGTACCACGCAAGAGGCCGCTGTTAACAGCAAGTCACAAATTGGCACGTTATAAATGGGCTCAGAGGCACAAAAACTGGACTGCGGCAGATTGGAAACGTGTAATTTGGTCCGATGAGTCCCGTTTTGTTTGTTCTCCAATGATGGGAGGCGACGAGTACATCGCAGGTCCAATGAAGCCTTTAATCCTGAATGCGTTGAAGGTGTTGTTCAGGCTGGAGGTGGTTCCGTGATGTTCTGGGGATGTTTTTCGTACCACGAAATGGGCCCTCTCGTTCCAGTGACGATGAATTTGAACCAGCAGGCGTACCTCCGCATACTAAACTCGCCGGATTCGTGCGGTTATCAAGGCCAGAGGCGCCGTCACACGTTACTAGGTACATTCTGAGAGGGGTGACTAATTTTTTGTCCGGTGTGCTTATATACTGTACATGATTGAAAGTGCATAATGGAGGGGAAGTAAACTTATCCCTAACTTAGGAAGGCTGGAATACAGAAAAAGATTAAAGGAACCGGGTGTGTTTAGCTTTGAAGTATGTTGTTTAAGAGGATGTAGCCGTAGTCAGACATGGGGGTCATTATCATTGTAATGGTAATTAATTATAATTAATTACAAATCTCTCGTAATGATAATGTAATGAAAGAAATTTCGAGGCAATAATGGTAATGAAAGGTCTGTAATGAATCATTACACATCATTACATTTTCATTACTGTGTAATTTCAATATGAATATACCGGGTGTCCCATTCGAAATGAAACAACTTTGAAACCTTATAATTTTTTATTGAATGATTCAAATAATGTAATATTCACACAGTAAATAGTCAATGTCATAAAGTTTCATATGATATATGTGAATTATAACATTTAGATACATTGTGCATAGCATAATGTTTCCTTTTGTTAAGATCTTCACATGTTATATGCTGAACAACTTGAAGCTTATATGGAGAGAGCTGCAGCCGCTTGCGCACGACTCTATGCACAGTTGAACGAGGAATCTGCAGTTCGACATTGGCACGACGGATGGACTTTCTCGGGCTACTACCAAAGGCGCCGCGTATTCGTTCATCATCATCTTCCGATCTTGTTCGCCTCCAGTGTGTTCCTGTAGAACACTGCCATCCATAACACACATTTCGCTTTTTCTTGTGGGGTAAACATAATTCAATCTGAAACAAACAAAAAAACATTATGACAAAAACTTATGCATATGGTGTAGTAACTGGCAAAGTTTCAACATTCTCACATTAATACTTTAAAAATTACAGTTTCAAAGTTGTTTCATTTCGAATGGGACATATATATATATATATATATATATATATATATATATATATATATATATATATATATATATATATATATATATATATACAGGGCGTCCCAAAAAAATGTATACACACTTTAACAGCTGATAGCTCAATTGATGTTTTTTTCTTTCCAAGTTAAACCCATTAGAATTAATAATGGCAGTCAGACTAAGCTTTGAACAAAGGAAATTCATTCTAAAATGCTACTGGAAGTGTGAAAACGCAGTTGAAGTGCAAAGACAGTTTAGGAGGGAGTTTCAAACAGATCCACCAACGCGACTTACCATCACTCGAATTAGAGATAAGTTTGAAGCCGATGGAACTGTTCAGAATGTCCACAAGAAGCGTTCCGGAAGACCACGGACATCGACAAGCCCCACAAAGTAAGAAAGAGTACTGGAAACGTATCACCAAAGTCCAAGAAAATCTGTGCGGCAAGCGAGTCGTGAGGTAGGAATTTCAGAATCGTCTGTCCAACGCATTTTGAAGCGCTGTCAATGGAAAAGTTACATTCCAAGATTAGTCCATGCTATTAATGAAGATGATCCGGACCGAAGAGTGGAGTATTGCGAGTGGTACTTGGCACGATGTGGATGTGGATTGGACGAAGGGGTTTCGTAGAATACCCTCCGCGTTCACCAGACCTCACACCACTAGACTTTTTTTTATGGGGATACTTAAAAGACAAAGTCTACGCTATAAAACCTGCAACAGTCGCTGAATTGAGAGCAGCCATTGAACGAGAATGCACACAAATACCAAACGAAATGTTTCGTGATGTTTGCGATTCCATTGCTTCGCGTTATCAGCAGTGCCTGGACCAGAACGGACGTCAGTTTGAAAACAGGCGTTGACAAAACAATTAATTAATGTCTGTAGATTCTATTACATTTTGAAAATAAAATGTATTTTAATAAACACTGCTTTTATAATTATTTAAAATGTGTATACATTTTTTTGGGACGCCCTGTATCTATACGCTTGACCTTCGCGAAATGAGAAATCATCACGTGGAACCTTTGTAAGGTTGTAAGGTTTTTTTATATATATATATATATATATATATATATATATATATATATATATAATATATATATAATATATATAATTATATATATATATAATATATATATAATATAATATATATATATATATATATATATATATATATATATATTTTGTATTGGGGCGTTTACCGCCATTTCCCGCTATACGCTAGCGGATATCATGGCGAAGCAGAATATGAGAAAGAGAAACGGAGACGGGGAAAAGGCACTAGAAGTGGGAGGACCGCGGACGACGGGTGAGAAGTCACCTAAAGCTCAGAGAGGAGGCGAGATTGGGAGAGGAAAAGGAAAAGACGGTCAAGCGAGAAGACGGCTCTCAGCGAGCATAAGACGTAAACGATCGGGGAGGGGGAAATCAGAGAGGAACGGGAAGGCGCGACGACGTACTGACGACAGGGTGGGGCATTCCACAAGGATGTGAAAGACGGTGAGGGGCGACTGGCAGGAGGCGCAACGAGGAGCCTCCTGCAGGGACATAAGATAGCCGTGCGTGAGGCGCGTATGGCCGATGCGAAGCCGCGCAAGGACGACCTCTTTGTGTCGGGAGCGGTGGAAAGAGGACGCCCAATATGAAAGGCGGGGGCGGATGGACCAGAGTTTATTTCCGGTGGCATCGTCCCAGGACTGCTGCCATATGCGGTCGTAGAGGGACCGAAAGACCTGCACATAGTCAGAGAAGGGGAGCGGGCGGGGGAGGGGAGGCATCGAGGCGGCGGACCGGGCTGTGCGGTCAGCCGCCTCATTACCGGAAACACGACATGGGCAGGAACCCAGCAGAAGGTGACCCGGATCCGGTGAACGGTGTGCAGGACATGGTATTCCTGTTGAATAAGGCGTACGAGGGGGTCCGGGGAATCATAGCGCTCGAGCGCTTGAAGGGCGCTCAGCGAGTC
Organism: Bathynomus jamesi; assembly: GCA_023014485.1. Classification (NCBI taxonomy): domain Eukaryota; kingdom Metazoa; phylum Arthropoda; class Malacostraca; order Isopoda; family Cirolanidae; genus Bathynomus; species Bathynomus jamesi. The sequence continues at coordinate 610,360 of JAJOZX010001634.1, forward strand.
CGAAAAGATGGTACAGGAAGACCGCGAAAAACCCGATACCAGACGGAGGGCTTCCAGAAGGGCAAAGAGCTCCGCGGAAAAGATGGAGGCCTGAACCGGCAGGGGGATACCCCGGGAGGTAGGTGACAGCGACGGAGAGAAGACGGCGGCCGCGAGCCGTCGGTGTAGACGGGAACATCGTCCGAGTGTACGGGAAGATGGGCCAGAAAAGAAGACCGGAGGACGGTAGGAGGAGACTCCTTACGCAGGCCACGAAGCGCCTGGCAGCGGCAGATAGGGGTGGTCAGCCAGGGGGGCGACAGGTCGAAGGAGAACGGCAGAATAGAGGGTGGGGGGATCCCCAGGGACGAAAAGATGTCGGCCAGGGAGGCAGCGAAATGCCACGTGTCAGGCCGGGGTAGCGCCTGGGAGATCGCGGAGAAGAGTAGGGACCTCGGGAGGCGGCAGATGCGAAGGTAACACTTCGCCATGAGAAGGCCCCGGCGAAGGGGCAGGGGGGGGTGTCCGCAGTCCACCTGAAGACTAGCGACAGGGGACGAGCGGAAGGCACCCGACGCCAGGCGAAGGCCACGGTGGAGAAGAGGATCCAGCATATGGAGTGCCGGAGAGGAGGCGGAGCTGTAGACCACACAGCCGTAGTCGATGCGGGATTGCACCAGGGAGGTGTACAGGCGCAGCAGAGTACGCCTGTCCGCCCCCCAGGTCATGTGGGACAGGTGACTCAAAAGGGAGAGGGTGCGGCGAGATGATTGCCGCAACCTCCTAAGGTGTGGAACCCAACCGAAAAATTCGTCGAGGGTCATACCCAGGAATCGAACGGATGGGACGAGGGGAAGAGGAGTGCCGGCAAGGGTAAGGGCGAAGGTATGCGACAGACGGAGGCGCCGAGGACGGAAAAGCATACTGGAAGACTTAGAGGGTGAGAAAGCATAGCCAACCGAGGACGCCCAGCGAACCACCGCGTTGATGGCTAGCTGGAGTCGACGTTCAGCCAAAGACGGGAGGCGGCCAGAGCAATAGATAGCCAGGTCATCGGCATAGTGGGAGCTACGAACGGAAGTAGGCAGGACCGTAGCGACTGTGTTCATCACGAGTGAGAAACACAGGACGCTAAGGACACTACCCTGAGGGACACCCTCCTCCAACGGATAGCGGTCAGAGAGGGTAGAACCGATGCGGACGCGGAAAGAACGGGCGGACAAGAAGTTATAAATAAAGGAGGGGAGAAAGCCTACGAAACCCAGGGAGCGTAAGCAGTCAAAGACCGCGCTCCGCCGAGTAGTATCGTAGGCCTTCTGGAGGTCGAAAAAGACGGCGAGTACAAAGTGACGCCGGGAGAAAGCCTCCTGCACGTCGTGGCTAAGGAGGAGGAGGGGGGGGTCGGTGGTAGACCGGAAGCGCCGGAAACCAGCCTGGGTAGCAGGGTATTGGTCACTCGCCTCCAGAGTAAGGGACAGCCGCGAGGCGACCATCGCCTCCATAACCTTGCAGGCGCAGCATGTCAGGGAAATGGGGCGATAGTTCGACGGGAGTGAGGAGTCTTTATCGGGCTTCGGGATGGGGACGACGATGGACTCACGCCACCGGTCGGGGAATGAACCCTCCAACCAAATCCGGTTATAGAGGTCCAGTACAAAGCTGAGAGCAGAGGGGTGGAGGTGCCGTAACAAGTCATAGGGGATATTATCGGGGCCGGGTGCGGAGGAGCGTCGGGGGCGGAGGGCCTCCCGAAGCTCCGTCATGCGGAAGAGGTGATTATAGGGGTCATCCCTATGAGGTGGAAAATCCGGTGGGTCGCGGCGGGAATGGGGGGAATCGGAACTGGAGATGGCTGCGAAGTGCGCCGCGAGTGCGTTCGCGACGGCCTCCGGATCGGAGACGAACTCGTCGTCCCCGACCCGAAGCACCGGGGGTCGAGGGGGGACACGGGTCCCCTCAAAGCTACGCACCTTGCGCCAAACAGTCGAGGAGGAGATTCCGGACACGTAACTCCGCCAGGAGGTACGCCGGGCCAGTTTCAGGACCCGACGGGCCACTGCCTTCAGGCGCTGAACTATCTTGTGCTCCAGCTGGCGGGTCCGGTAGAAGCGGCGGCCAGCACGGCGCTGCTCCTGAACGGCATGGGAGCACTCTGGGGTCCACCATGGGACGCTTCGCGGCCTGGGGGAGCCAGATGTACGGGGGATGCAACTGGCGGCAGCCGAGAGGATCTTACTCTCGAGGAAGGCGAGGGCCTCACTGACGGAGGGAAAGGCAGGAATTGATGGCGAGATCGCCGTGCCCCTCGCGTATGAGGCCCAGTCTGCTCGGGCGAACAGCCAGCGCGGGCGGACAGAGGTGGGGGGGAGGAGACGGGTCGGGGTAAGACACACTGGGAAATGGTCACTGCCGGAAGAATCCGGCAGGACCTCCCAGGTGAACTCCGTCACGATTTCTAGGGAAACCAGGGAAAGGTCGATACAGGTGAAACTGTCGTGGGCCGAGTGAAGGCAGGTTGGGGAGCCATCGTTCAGAAAGGTGAACTCGAGCTCGTCCATAAGGGAGAGAAGGGTCCCGGAGAGAAAGGTGGAGCAAACGTCCCCCCAGGCCGGGTCCCGACTGTTGAAGTCCCCGAGAATCAGGAAAGGGCGGGGAAGCTGAAGAATTAGGTCACGGAGAGAATTGGGTGGAGGGCGTACGTTAGGGGAGAGGTAAAGAGAGCAACCGTGAGCTGGCGCGCCCAAAGAAAGGCGCACGGCCACAGCTTGCAGGACTGTACGGAGCGGGAGGGGGCGGAAAGGGACGGAGCGGTGCACGAAGACCGCGGAGGCCCCCCTCCCCGCCCCATCGAGAGGCGGGGAAGGGAGCCCGCAGTAACCGGACACTCGAGGGAGGGAACGGGATCCCAGAATCGTCTCCTGAAGGCAGAAACACGCCGCGACACCTGGAGGCCAGGAGGAGAGGAGAGAACTCTCGAGGCCTACCAGGAGCCCGCGGATGTTCCACTGCAGGAGCGAGGATAGGAAAGTCAGCGTAAAGGATGGTTATGGGTGGGTGGGCCGATCGGGCGGCCCGAGATTAAAGAGGGAATCGGAAAAAGCCCCGGAGTTCAGCGAGGGACGCCGAACGAGGGCGAAGGCCAGGGTCACCCCGACGAGGGGGCGATGTGGAACCAGACGCCGGCAAGTCCTCCAGAAGAGGAGTCTCCCGGACGTCCGGGGGAGAGCGATGCAGAGAAGGGGATGTGAGAGGTATCCAGAATGCCCCTCCTTCACCGGGAGGTGCGGGGGAGGCAGGACTACGAGGGGAGTGGAAAGTGGAAAAATAATACCTCACCCAGAGGCATTGGCAGGTCGAGGAGAGAGATGGGGCGGGTCAAGCGCGGGGGCGTGCCACGTCCCACCCACGCCGACCAGGCGGGCGAGTTCCCCCTCCAGTGGGTCCATCGACCGGGCCGGAGAGGGGTGTATCTCAGCCCCCACCACGAGGGCCGTCGGGGACCCCAGGGGGGAGCGTGCATAACGGTTGCGCAGTGGGGACGGTGAGGACACCGGGGCGGTAGGGCGAAGGGGGCGTTTGTGTTTGGGAGAGGAAGGTGATGCGAGGCTTATGGCTTCGAACCTTTCGGGGTCACCACTGGCGCGGCGCTTGCGGCCCCTACCCCTCCGTCGTGCGACCCGCATGGGTGACGGCGGGTCACGATCCGGAATGGGGGTGGCCGAAGGCGCCGGTGAAGAGGGCGTAGAAGGGGCAGGGGGGGTTGCCGATGAAGCATCGGCGTTCGCGGAGGGAGCACGTGGGGACGCGCTGGTAGTACGGGGAGCCGCGGTAGGAGTCCGCTGGGCGGCAGAGGATGGACTGGGAGTAGCGGACACGGGGTGGAGGCGCGTTGGGAACCGCCGGTGAGGACGGGGTCCGGGAACGGAGAGCCTCGGCGTACGAGGCACCACGCCGGGCCTCGCAGCCACGCAACCGGTCCCGCGCCTCCCGAGCGCTGAGAAACTCTGATGAACAGAGGGCCCGAACCTCCCTTTCAAAGAGGAAGGATGGGCAAGAGCGGGATGAAGCAGGGTGTGGTCCATGGCAGTTGGTGCAGGAAGGCGGAGCAGTACAGGGCAAGGGTGGGGAGGGCCGCCGCAGCGGACACACAACGGGGCCGGCTGACGGCAGGAGCTGCTCACGTGGCCAAACCTATTGCACTGAAAACAGCGCGTAGGATCTGGCACGTATGGTCGTACTGAGAATTCGCACGCTCGTCTCTCACCAAAGCCCCAGAATACCGAAACGGGGGGCACCAGTGAGTCGAAAGTGAGGAGCAGGCGAGGAGAAGGGGCGGTTGGGGATCGCGATCTGTCGGGAAAGCGGTACACCCCCACAACACCCTGGGAGGCGAGGTCAATCTGGAGGTCTTCCACCGGGATGGGTAGAAGACGAGCAGCGTAGATTGTGCCCTGGCACTGATTGAGGCGGGGGGGGGGGGACACCGTAATCCCGCAGCCCAGGACATTGGGGATAGCGAGCAGAGAGGAGGTTTCGACAGAGGAACGCGACCTTATCAGAATGGAGCCATCCCTCTGAGGCCGAAGGTCAAAACGAGCCGTCCCCGTCACCCCATGGATCGCTCGAAAGAGGCGTTCATGGTTAGTGGGGAGGGGCTTGGAGGAGGAGGGGCGGAGGACGAGGAACTTGTCCACCGTCCTAAGGCCGAGCGAAGACGTCGGGCCAAACACCACCGGTACTTCGAGGGGACGGGGAGACGAGAAAGGCGGACGGCGACGTCGGGTCCCACGTCCCCCAGGGGCCGAGGGGGCCGGGGGCGATGAGGCCCGACCGGAGTGGGAGGCGACCGGGGCCGCGGGCTTCCCACCTGAGGGCGAAAAAGCAGGTGGGTCCCTATCGGGACGTGGAATATGGGGGGATCCAGGGGTCGGGGGGTCCACTGCAGGTCCATCCGCCACTGGCGGGGGTCGGGCAGCGGCGCCACGAGCCTGGGGATGAGAGGGAGAGGAGGTGTCGGCAAGAAGAGCAGACGGGGTGGGCGAGGGCTGCCGACTGCCCTTACCAGACCCAAGGTCCAAAGAGGTAGTCAGAGGGAGGTCAGATGCACAAGCCGGGTCGTCAACGAGGTCCACTAGATTTGTAAGTGTTTCCATAAAGAAAATTTTTATTGTTGTTTCGCGCCCGGGGCCGCGGGGAACCGATTACCCGGGGCCCAAGGGGACCAAGCGCATGCCGGCGGGGGATGGGTGCCTCGTCCCATGTAGGTACCCCCGTTTCAAAAGGGGCCCTTGCAGCGTCGAAAGTTCTCCCCCGCCGGCAGCAAAGACCAAGGTCCCCCAGGGTCCCAGGCCTGGGCACCCTACCAGCCAACTTAGTCCGGCCCCGGCCATGGGAGCGAGACCCCCAGCGACCAGCCCCGGCAGCCCACGGGGCGCGCGAAGTGAACAGAGAAAGCAGAAAAAACAGAGGGGGCAAGGAAGAGGGGAAAGAGGGGAAGCCAGGAAAGAGGGGGCTGTAGGATAGCAGGGTATGCTAAAAGTCCACTTCGCAACAGGGCGGGGGACCCGGCAGGGCCCCCAGCCGCGGCTGACCCCCCTCGCCACATGGAGGCAGGAGCCCGCGGGCGATCCACCCCAGAAAGACCGCCCGCGGGGAGGGGGATATATATATATATATATCCCCGCAAGGGGGTTCTAAGCTCGTGCTCTTGAGTGCTCTTTGTGCTCGTTTGTACGTGCTTGTTCCTGGAGGTTTCACGTGCGCCCTCCCGGCCCTAGCACCCAAGGATGATGGGGCTCGACCCTGCAGTCATTGTCATCCTTGGTCTTTTTCCACTTCGACTGTCGCCTCCACCCTTTCTTTTTCCTCTGTCTTTCCTCTCACTTTTTCTTTGTTTTTCCGCCGAGATATGCCCTTTTAAATAGAGGCGAATCGGTTCTTCCTGAATTTAAAAAAAAAAAAAAAAAAAATATATATATATATTTTTTTTTGTATTGGGGCGTTTACCGCCATTTCCCGCTATATGGTAGCGGATATCATGGCGAGGCGGAATACGAGAAAGAGAAACGGAGACGGAGAAAAGGCACTAGAAAAGGGAGAACAGCGGACTACAGGTGAGAAGCCACCTAAAGCTCAGATAGGATGCGAGATTGGGAGAGGAAGAGGAAAAGACGGTCAAGCGAGAAGAGAGGGCTCTCAGCGAGCATAAGGCGTAAACGTTCGGGGAGGGGGAAATCAGAAAGGAACGGAAAAGCGCGACGACGTACTGACGACAGGGTGGGGCATTCCACAAGGATGTGAGAGACGGTGAGGGGCGACTGGCAGGAGGCGCAACGAGGAGCCTCCTGCCGGAACATAAGATAGCCGTGCGTGAGGCGCGTATGGCCGATGCGAAGCAGCGCAAGGACGACCTCTTTGTGTCTGGAGCGGTGGAAAGAGGACACCCAATATGACAGACGGGGCGGATGGACCAGAGTTTATTTCCGGTGGCATCGTCCCAGGACTGTTGCCACATGCGATCGTAAAAGGAACGAAAGACCTGCACATAGTCTGAGAAGGGGAGCGGGCGGGGGAGGGGAGGCAGCGAGGCGGCGGACCGGGCTAAGCGGTCCGCCGCCTCATTACCGGAAACACAACATGGGCGGGAACCCAGCAGAAGGTGACCCGGATCCGGTGAATGGTGTGCAGGACATGGTACTCCTGTTGATAAGGCGTACGAGGGGGTCCGCCGCGGGGAGGGGGATATATATATATATATATATATATATATTTAAGAGAAATCCAATGACAAGGAGAAATGTAAATGCCATGAAAAGTCTTCTTTAATGCGCAACGTTTCGAGCAATACGCTCATCTTCAGGCTGTTTAATAACAATGTGAAATTAAAATCATATTGAATGAAAAACAAAACAGAAAATTTCTATAACCTATTCGTAAGACAAATTTTAAAAGACTGAGAAAAAGGGTTTAATTTCTAAGTTACAGATTTACATATAAAAATTAAGAGTTATTTTTAAATACATGTAGTAAAAGTGAAATTAATACACTGGAAAAATTACCAATAGTACACTGGAAACTGACTATCTACCTTACACTGCAGTATCCGAGGCCGACTAATTTGAGCAGACAAAGAACGGGAAACACGAAGAATGGCGAGGCGATTGGGACGGGATTATAAGGAATTGGGGAGGAGGAGGGATCATAGCAATTGAGAGGGACGCCGTGATCAACATTCAGACTAGGGGACAATGCTTTAATGAACAGCGATTCTAAATTCTTAGTGATTGGGACAAGTATTACAACCAAGAATTTTAAATTGTCTAAAGTGACATCAATTTTACATTCTATGCTGTGTTCGCGAATCCTCGAAACTCTTAGTTTTTAAATTTTACCTGTTCGGCCACTTATTCCATATGCGAATAAAATCTAGCCTGAGAGAGCGAACAGTGCTGCCGATGTAATTCCCAAGGAGACACCTAGGGCAGGTAAATAAATAAATCCTTGTCATTGATTTCTCTTAAATTTAATTGAAGCTCTGTAGAAGCAACCCGCATGACTATATATATATATATATATATATAGCTTCTGATTCCTCCCAGTCCCAGCTAGCACCAAAGCGGTGCAAGTTGTTCAATTTTATGGCTGCTCAAGCTCCCTCTACAGCTTCTCAGAACCCTATTGTCAGCCAGGTGGACAGCTACCTTGACCAGCCCTGCGGTGATGAGGACTGCAATCCCCTGACGTGGTGGAGGGACAATGCACATCTGTATCCTGATGTATTTGTTCTTGCTGCCAAGCATCTTTGCATCCCTGCCTCCAGTGCACCAGTGGAGCGCTTATTCAGTATTGTAATGATCATTACAATGATAATGAAGGGCTTGTAATGATAATGTAATGATAATGAAACAAAAGTGCTGTAATGGTAATGATAATGAAAAATTTCTGATAATGATAATGCTGAACCTTGTAATGGCCCCATGTCTGGCCATAGTATAGACCAGTGGTTCCCAACCTTTTTTAGCTTAAGGTACCCCAATGCTATCTATTCCTCTTTTGTGTCAGCCCAGCAAATTTTCAATTCCTTCTGTTCAAGATCTAGTTTCCCACCCCACCTCTCCAATACTACCTACATAAATTCATATTGAACTTATACAGTTCCTGTATGAACATAATAAATCATAAATATTTTGTTTCATTTTAAATTTCTATATCTTCAGCGACTCTTGACCTTTCAATTACTTATTTTTGTCACTTGCATGAAATTTTGGGCACCCCAGTTGAAAAACACTGCTATAAACCATTTACCTTCCCTGGATAACCTCCATTAAATCCAAGTAGCTTCTTCATGTTTAAATATAATGTAACAGTGAATACAATAGTATAGGCTTACCTGGGCCTAGAATCCTCAAAATTTAATGGATTGGGCTTTTTACTACCCAAATAGATAGACTGCTAAAGTACCATATTTTAAAAAATTGTTTATAAGATGGCCATTCATTTAATATACTAAAACTATCTTAACTATCTTAAACTATTAAAACTATCTTCCTTACCACAGGCTGCAACACTTGCTGAGAACTTCCACTTGATTCATAGTTCACTTGTGATATTAAATTGCTTATGAGTAAAAACAATGAAGGAAACAGTAGCAGTACTACACAGATAGCACCAATGCTACATATGAAAAAGAAATTGCAGATTATTACATGTGAAACTATATATATATATATACAGGGCCCCCACCTTCTTTAGTTAGCTTTATAAGTAGCCTTAATGGTAAATGGTTTATAGCCTTATAAGGCTAACTAAAGAAAATATCACGACTCACCCTAACCAATCGTTAGGTCAACTGTACACCCTTGACGATTGGGAAGGTTAAGTCATGATATTTTCATTAGTTAGCCTTATAATGCTAACTGACGAAGGCTGGGGGGCCTGATCTTCAGGTGATCCAACTGGCCTGTGAACCCTACATTAAACAGGTCCGCAACCTACTCATTATCACACTCCTTTTAATATTGAAGAAATAAACAATCTATATAATGCTTGTTAGTAGTAAAGGATAGCTGTCTCACCACAAATTTAGCAAAACATATTCAACTTGGTGCTACTATAGTATGCGGTCTACCTTTTAATTATAGCTTCTTATCTTCTTTACTAATTGCTTGTTTACATCCCAATGTCAATCGCTCTTGATGAGTGGTTAGGTTTAGTCATGCTATTTTCGTTAGTTTTAACAAAAATATCATGACTAAACCTAACCAATTGTAGGTAGACTGTATACTACAGTAGCACCTTCAACTTTTAGTCTTCTGGGATTCTGACATACCAGTGACCAAATTTTCCAGATACTGTAAAATGAGTTGACTGAACAGTGGGTAACATCAGATAATTTTAAAATTAATTCATAAAAAATCAGGGGTGGATTTAGACCATCTTCCACCATCTTCAGGAAGACTGTCAGAATTTTCCGTGAATTTTTTAATTATATGATATTTTAATAATATATAATATATATAATAGTTAATTATATAATATTTTGATAAATATGATGTAATTTTCCATTGTTTTATTTTTATATCTTTCATTTCATTTAAAAATATGTTTAGCAACTTGAAAATGTACTTCTGCCAAAAAGGTGCTAGCGAAAATTTCACAATTTACAATAATTCTGTACGCATTTTTTACTTTTCAAATTTTGGAAGACAGTCAGCCCAGAAGGCTGGATCCACCCCTGAAAAATCTATCACTCTTTTTATATTTACTGGCTTAAAAATATTGAATTTCCTGCCAAATTTGTTTCTATATCCTCAGTTATTATTGTTACTTTTAAAAATATAAATTCTCAGTATGGGACAATGTCTTATGGTACAAACCTAAACCACACTCTGAAGCATCTCTTGTGATTAAAGGCAAGTTTGGCAATTGGACGGTTCAATATTGTAGAAAAAATATTGATTTGGAAAGGCTGCACCTTCAAGCCAACATTTTCAAGGAAATACAGGTATGGTAAATTCATACATGACTGAAAAGAAAAAGCATAAAATAAATAAAACTCATAAGAAGAATTCTCGTAATTAACAAAATTCATGCTTAACTCAAAACTGTCATCCAATGGACAAATGTACACCAATTGGCCCTACTGTGAGAATGGCACCAATGCAAAGTGGCTACATACCCAACTATTAATAATGAAAGTTTTGTGAAAGTAGGGATATGCCTATATTAAGAAAGTACAACACAGTACATCTACCTGAACCTGAAGCATTCCAGGACAAATCACCCAAAAATTAAAAAATTTGTCACCACTCCAACTCAGATTTTAATGAAAATTGACATATGGGGTTCTTCCGGGTGCTGATTTCACTGGTTCAAATAAAAAAGTTCTATGGCCCATAGTTTTTGAGATATGGGCCCCACTTTACCACCTAACTTTAATGGGCAATAACTCCCAAACATTTTGTTGTAGACCTATAAAACTATACATTTTTAGAATCAGCATGAAGAGATCTATTAAATGATACCATATTCAAATGTGTAGAACAATAATGAAAATTTTCCCCCCTTTTTTTTAATTTTTATTTTTGACCCCCCCCCCCCTAGACAGTGAAATCCAAAAAAAACTTTTCATTTATTAAACTTCTATTAATTGTTAAAAGATACAAACCGAGGGTAAGGCAAGCCAGCCTTGTTCTCGGCCGGTCCCAAGTCCGGATAAATGGGGAGGGTTGGCGTCAGGAAAGGCATCCGGCCATAAAAACCCAGCCAAAACCACAATGGTGAGTCTTCAACACGAAAATGCGATGACGGCTAGGGCGTACCCCGTAGGCGACGTACAGAGACCTCGCCTGACCTCTGTGGTGAGGCGAGGGCTACCGCACCAAGAGCAGGTGCGGCTAACGAAGCGAGCTCGGGTGGACCTGGGAATTGCGATGCTGAATGTTGGAAGCATGACTGGCAGAGGAAGAGAGATTGTGGAGTTGATGAAGAAGAGGAGAGTTGGGGTGTTGTGTGTACAAGAAACACGCTGGAAGGGGAACAAAGCAAGAGAACTCAGTGAGGGATATAAATTGTTCTACAGTGGGGCGTCGGTTGAGGGAAGGAATGGTGTGGGTATCGTATTGGCGAAGGAATTGAAGGATAGCATAGTGAAGAGGAGATAGACTGGTGACTTTGAGAATGAATTATGGGGAACAGGTACTCAATATAATCAGTGCATACGCGCCCCAAAGTGGATGTCCGGACAACGTTAAGGAAGCATTCTGGAGGTTATTGGAGGAAGAAATGGAGAGTATTGCCGAGGACGAACGAGTGGTGTTGGGTGGGGATATGAATGGACACGTTGGTGATCATAACGATGGAGTGGTCAGAGTGCACGGTGGTCATGGCTATGGAGAGGCAAACGTGGACGGTGAGAGTGTGTTGGATATGGCTGTATCGTTTGATCTAGCGATTGTAAATACGTTTTTCAGAAAGAGGGAGGAGCATGTTATTACGTACAAGAGTGGAGGCGGAACATCGCAAATTGATTTCATACTGTATAGGAGGGCGCAATTGGCCGAGGTGAGGGACTGCAAAGTTATTCCAGGAGACCATGTGACGCCACAACACCGGTTGGTAGTCATGGATGTGATGTTGAAAAGAGGAAGAAAGACCCGAGGAACAACAGTGAGGAGAATTAGGTGGTACAAACTGAGAGAGGAGGGGAAGAAATGGGAATCTAGAGAGAGAGTGTTGAGTGAAATCCATGTTGAACAGAATGTACAGGATTGGTGGGTACATAATGCAAATGTCATGAGAACGGCAGGCAGAGACATATTGGGGGAAACATCAGGTAAAGTGTGGGAAGATAAGGAAGGATGGTGGTGGAGTGATGAGATCCAAAGGGCACTACGAAGTAAGAGAGAAACTAAGAAGTTATGGGAAGAATCGAGGAGTGAAGAGTGTAAGGTGGTATATAAAGAAGCAAAGAAACAAGCAAAGAGAGCAGTGGCGAGAGCAAAGGCGGAGGCATATCGGCAGATGTATGAGGATTTAGAGGATCTTGAAGGACAAAAGAAGATATACAGATTGGCTAAGAGCAGAAATAGAGCGACAAAAGACTTTACACAGGTAAAACAAATTAAGGGAAGGGAGGGGGCGGTGCTGCAAAGAGATGAAGAGATAAAGGATAGATGGAAGGAATATTTTGAGGAATTATTAAATAAAGAAAACCCAAGATCTTTCTATGAGGATGGATTACCAAATGTAGCTATGACAGGACAAGTGGGGAGGATGGAAGTGAGTCGTGCTCTGAATAGGATGAAAAATAACAAGGCGACTGGCCCAGACGAGATACCAGCCGAGGCATGGAAGGCACTGGGAGATGAGGGGGTGGATCTGGTGTGGGATCTAATGCAGAAGTTGTTTGACCAGGAGGTGATTCCGGATGAGTGGCGGACCAGCATCATAGTGCCTATATTTAAAGAGAAGGGAGACGTACAAGATTGCACGAATTATAGAGGGATCAAGCTAATATCACATACAATGAAGATATGGGAGCGAATAGTGGAGAGTAGGTTGAGAGACGAAGCGGAAGTGTCAGTGGAACAGTTTGGATTTATGCCGGGAAGGAGAATGACAGATGCAGTTTTTGCATTGAAACAGTTGGCAGAGAGGTACAGAGAGGGGCAGAAGGCGTTGCACATGGTTTTTATTGACTTGGAGAAGGCATATGATAGGATACCACGGCAGGAAGTTTGGAGATGCTTAAGGGAAAAGATGGTACCAGAGAAGTATGTTAAACTGATCAAGGGAATGTACAGGGGAGTAACAACTAAGGTGAGGAGTAGTGTGGGTGTGTCAGAGAGCTTTGGGGTGGAAGTTGGTCTGCACCAAGGATCAGCTTTGAGCCTCTTCCTTTTCAATGTGGTATTCGATGTGTTGACGGACAGGATTAGAGGGGAGGCGCCGTGGTGCATGATGTATGCAGACGATGTTGTGTTGAGTGGGGAGACGAAAGAGGAGGTGGAGCAGCAGTTGGAAAATTGGAGAGAGGCGTTGGAAAGTAGGGGGATGAGAATTAGCCGAAAGAAGACCGAATATATGAGATGTGATGTGCAGCAGGACCGAGGAGGGGAAGTGACATTGAGTGGAGAGCGTGTTAAGACGGCGGAGTATTTTAAATACTTGGGGTCAACAGTGGATGCAGAGGGAGGAGCAGAGAGAGAGAGATAAACTGTAGAATACAGTCAGGGTGGAAGAACTGGAGAGACGTATCAGGGGTGCTCTGTGATAAGAGGGTCCCAGTGAAACTGAAGGGAAAGGTATTCAAAACAGTGGTGAGGCCGGCAATGTTGTATGGAATGGAGACTGTGCCAATGAAGAAGAGCAATGAAAGAAAAATCGATGTGGCTGAAATGAAGATGTTGAGATGGATGTGTGGAGTGACGAGGAGGGATAGGGTCAGAAATGAGCATATAAGGGGAACAGTGAAGGTGGCGGAAGCATCTAAGAAGGTGCAGGAGGCCAGGCTAAGGTAGTATGGACACATCAGGAGAAGAGAGGAGGAGTATGTGGGGCGTAGAGTGCTGGAGATGGAGTTGCCGGGACGGAGAAGAAGAGGAAGACCGAAGACGAGATGGAGGGACTGTGTGGTGGCGGACATCAGGGAGAAGGACTTGGAGGAGGATGCGGTATACGACAGAGGAGAGTGGAGAAGACGAACCAAAAACAGCAACCCCATGTAAAGATGGGATAATAAGCTGCGGAAGAAGAAGAACAATAATGAAAATTTTTCCCCCTTTTTTATTTTTGACCCCCACCCCCCCTAGACAGTGAAATCCCAAAAAAACTTTTCATTTATTAAACTTCTATTAATTGTTAAAAGATACAAACAATAAAAAATGTGGGTATCAAGTTGCAAGATATTTTAAAAATTATTGAAAAAATATGTACATTGACATTTGTACATTGTACATTGAAATTTTGACATTTTTATGCAGACTAAAATAGAGAACTACAAATGATATATTTACATCCTATGTATAACTCATATTCACGCACTCTCTCTCTCTCTCAAATGCTTGTTAATTATGTTTATTTTTATTACAGATGTGCTTATTTTGAGTCAAATCATATCTTATTTTTGAGATTTACAATTGTGTAGTTTTAGTAATGAAAAATGGTGAAATACTACGATGATCCTTTACAAAAACATAAGAAAAAGATACACAAGGATATAAGAACCATCAGCCAATCACTTTATGATCGATGTAAATGGAAACTACAAAGGAATACTGTACTATGTAGCAACTGTAGAAAATTATTGACCCAGAGACCAGAGTTGCTATCAACATCACAAAGTGAAGAGTCTGATCACAATCAGTCTTCTGAGAATGTTATTTCAGAAAGCGATGAATATGATCCAAGTATATCAAGTAATGCCAAAGAAGAGGTTTCTCAAGTTCTAGAAAGTCTTGCTGTGACTCCAGTGAGGAAGCGTAAGTATTTAATGATAGGTACTTTTTATATTTATAATTTTTTTATTTATATTATTTATTTATAATGCATTTACTTTCAAGACAGTTTTTCAGCAGTTGCTGAAAAACTTAATGAAATTAATATGTTGACATTAAATTTATTAAACTTATTAAACTTATGAAATTAATATGTAGACATATTAATTATTATTGTCCATGTATATCAAATGGAGTCAAATATTTATTAATTCAAAAATTTCAGATGGTTTGTGTTCCTCAAGAAAAGAAGCAAAAGCTATTCAAACAATAGAAAAAGCATGTCGTTCTTTAAAACAAAAGCTAGAAACAAGTTTAGAAATTGAGATCCCAAGCCCATCAAAAGCTACGAAGTTGGATCATGAAACTCAAAGGTATGAATTTTAAAATGATACGCTATTATTAAGTAGGAATATACCTAAACTAAAACTGGAGCATAAAAACAAAATGTAGGTATTCACCTTTGATAGTAGAAACTAGAAGCACAACTCCCTAAAGATTGGAGATCAATGGGCCCATTAAATTATTTGGAATTCATTTGGTCACAAAATAATTTTTGGTTTAATTTGACTCTATCTCAAAGAATGCTCATTTTGTTACACTTGAAATCATTATTATAATCCAAAAATTTTATATGCACATGTAATGTTTTGTTTATAGCTATTATACATTCATGAATTTGTTTCAGGTCAATGATTCATCTCATGAATGAACTGGTTGAAGCTTTCCATTCTACTGACAGTTATGAGAGGAAACTCAAAATACTGACATTATCTCCATTTACCATATCAAAAACTATAAATCTATTTCAGACAACTGAATATTTACCGTAGTTAAGAAAAGCAGAAATATAAAACAAAGACTTGGAATTATTCCTGAAATTGAACCCATGTCAAAAGGAAAAGTAATAACTTAAAGGTACTAAAGATTCTGTTCAGAAATTTTTTGAATCAGATGAAATTAGTCATTTGTGCCCAGGTACAAAAGACTGCTTGAGTATCAGAAATGAAAGTGGGTATAAAGAATCTGTGCAGAAAAGACTGGGGTTAATGAATCTGAAAGAAGCTTTTAGTCTCTATAAAATAATCCAGATAGTCCCCAAATTGGCTTCTCTAGTTTTGCCAGCCTTCGCCCCGAGACATTGTGTTTTAGCTGGAGCTGGAGCTGCTGGTACCCATTCTGTGTGTGTATGTACATACCACCAGAATGCCAAAATACAATTCTCAGCTTTGGGTGTCAAAGGGTTGGAATACACAACTCTTATGGAGAAAGCAGTGTGTGATGTCAACAACAGGAATTGCATGATGCAAATATGTAATCTCTGTCCAAAAGAACAAGGTATTAAGAATTTTTTGCTCACTTTTCAAAGTGTTAATGATCATGAATGTGAGGAAATAAAATATAAACAATGGGTTACTACAGATCGATGCAATACAGTTGAAAAAACAGAATCTGTAGATGATTTTATAAATTCATTAAGCACAAAAATTGTCAAATTGAAACATCATCACTTTATAGCAAAGAATCAGAGTGCATTTCTAAAAAACTTGAAGAATAATTTAAATAGCCATACAGCTGTAGTTCTTGGTGACTTTTCAGAAAACTACTCATTTGTAGTACAGGATGCAGCCCAAGGTTTTCATTGGGAAAATACCCAATGCACAGTGCATCCCTTTGTGTTATATTATAAGGAACCAGAAAGTAATGAAACAAAACATTCAAGTTATTGTTTTTTATCTCCAAATACAAAACATAACACTACAATGGTTTACACTTTTTTAAATACACTCATACCTATTATTAGAAAATCCCACCTTCATATCAAAAAATTACATTATTTTACTGATGGATGTGCAGGACAATATAAAAATCATTTCAACTTTGTTAACATTTGTAAACATGAAGAAGATTTTGGGCTGGAATGTGAGTGGCATTTCTTTGCCACAAGCCAAGGTAAGAGCGCTTGTGATGGGATTGGGGGTACAGTGAAAAGATCTGTAGCCAGAGCGAGTATGCAGAGAACATTCGCAAATCAAATATTAACACCAGAAGACATGTTTGAATTTTGTTCAACAATATAAGTGACAACATAAATTTTTTTTTTAATAAATTCTGAAAAAATTGAAGCTATGGAAAAATTTTTAAGTGACAGATATGAAAAAAGTATGTGGCTAACAGGAGCACAAAAATTCCACAGATTTGTACCTATTAATGCAAATAACATAAAAACATTTGAATTATCTTCTGATGAAGTTGGTGAGGTGAGGATTATAAGCAAAGCTTTTCTGGGTGAAGATAATGTTGAAGTTAATCCGAAAATAGGAGAGTACATAGTTTGTACTTACAATGATCAGAAATGGTTGGGATTTGTACATTCCTATTAGGGGTGTGCCGGATAGTATTTTTTACTATCCGGCCGGATACCGGATAGCCGGATAATAAAAAAAAATATCCGGCCGGATATCCGGCCGGATACCGGATAATATCATTCAAATAATTCATAATTTTTTATATATTATTATTTAGCTATTACTTGACTAATTGACTATACTATCAAATTTTAATCACTATTTGATGTAAATTATAGCTATCTTTCAATAACTTTACTAATTACCTATATTTTATCCTTTTCAGGATTGTTTCATTGCCTAAATCATATAGCTATATAGCTATATAGCTAGTTAGTATTAGTTATAGGCTTACAGCAATATTTTAACATTATTTACCCCCTAAAATGGCTAGTTTTATTTGGAAAATATTTACAATACATGAGACTAATCCAACGATAGCTATTTGCTCCCTATGTTCCAAACAGATTAAAAGGGGATCAGAGAAATTGGGTGCTAGGTGCTATAGCACAAAACCTTTGCACAATCATGCAAAGATGCTGCATTCAAAAGAATATAAAGAAGTGTCTCAAGTTAACAAATCATCTGAAAATCAAAATCAACCTATAGCGACCACCTCAATGGCTCCGAAGGAGAAAAAATTAGTTGCCATGGAAAAGCAACTCACGTTAGAAGAAAGTTTTTCCTTTAAGAAATTATGGGATATAAATGACTCAAAAGCTCAAGCTTTACATAAAAAGATAGGATTAATGATGGCACTGGACAACCATCCTTTTAGTTTAGTTGAACAAGATGGCTTTATAGGACTGATGGCCCACGTACAGCCAAGGTATTTGCTACCAAATCGAACATATTTTTCAGAAAAAGTCATACCCAAAATCTATGAAGAACTCAAAGAAATTGTTATGAATAAATTGAAAGAAGGGAAATACATTAGCTTCACTTCCGATATTTGGACCTGCTCTTCTTCAAATGAATCATTCATTTCCTTGTCAGGTCATTGGATCATGAATGACTACACTCATTGTAATGCAGTATTGCATTCAGCTCATTTTTCAGGATCGCATACAGGAATTAATATAGCGGACAAATTGCAATCTATGTGGCAATCATGGAATATTGACAGATCAAGGCGTAATATATTGGTCAGAGATGGAGCTTCTAACATAGCTTTGGGATGTGACCTTGCGGAAATACCTTCTGTTCACTGTTCAATTCATTTGCTACAGCTAGTGGTGAATGATGCATTAATGGCTCAATGATCTATAAAAGATCTTTTGGCAAAGTGTCGACGTTTAGTGACACATTTTAACCACTCCCCACTGGCTACTTCTGAATTTAAAGCTCTCCAAACACAACAGGGTCATGTTCCTCTTCTATTGGTACAAGATGTTTTAACGTGCTGGAACTCATCTTATTTGATGCTAGAACGTATGGTTAAGTTGAAAAAATCAGTTCAAATATACCTTGCTGATCATAGTGAATTACTTGTTATTTCATCTAATGAGTGGTACTTGATTGAAAATCTTTTAAAGCTTTTACAGCCATTTTTTAAACTCACCCAAGAAATGAGTACAGTAGAATATAGTTTACTCTCTACTGTTATCCCAAACATGTGCGCGCTTGAAAGGTTTCTTTCAAAAATTGGCCAGGATGATCAAGGAGTCCAAACTACAAAAGATGAACTGTTGAAGTCATTGCGGTCACGATTTTTTGCCAATGAAAGCAATGAAAAAAGAAAGTGTCTAAATGTCTTAACAAATCGGAAGTATGCTCTAGCAACTGTCATTGATCCACGACTTAAATTTTTGTTTTTCAAAGATCAACAAAATGAAATATTAAGACATGGTTAATTGAAGAAATAAATGAAATAAACAACCTAGAGAAAATTAGAGATAAATATTTTGAAGAACAGGCTCACAGCAGCGACGATTCTAATTCTTCTTCCTCCTCAACAGGAAGAAAAAAGGCAAAGTTTGATGATGATCCACTCTCTGCTTGTTTCAGGGAACTAACACAAGAAAATTCAGAAAAGATACCTGGTGAGAAAAAGTTTAAAAAAAGCCGTAAGATGGCTTCATTCGCAGAAATAGCAGAGGAAATTGAGCAATATGCAAAAAAAACCATATCAGACAGACGACTATCTCCACTTGAAATTTGGAAAAATGAAGAATCCTTTCCATCTCTCAAGAAAATTGCTCTAAAATGGCTAGTGACACAAGCATCTTCAGTTTTCTCAGAAAGAATGTTTTCCGAATACGGAAATATTTTTGAAGAAAAAAGAAGTACTTTGCTACCAAAGCGAGGGGAGATGCTTCTTTTTATCCATCACAATGGACGAAAATTTGATTTAAACTTGTGAATCTAGTGTCTTGAACATAGTATTAATTTTTATTGTTTAATGTGAGTTTTTACTTTTTAAGGTTTTGCTATTTTAATAATTTCACTTACCTTACTGGTATATTTGATTAGGCTATATGTTTTATTTTTATATCTCAAATCTTAATAAAAGGTTTCGCTAATTCATATTTTTTCATATTGTAATTTGCAATATATATAAAAATAAAAAATAAAAATTAAAATTAAAAAGTAAGGGAAGCTGGGATCTTAGCTATGCGTCACACTTTTAGCTGGACCAAACATTTTGCCTTTTTAGCAGTGTTAATATAGTTACATACTAGTAGTGGTACATGCTTATTTATCAATTATTTTAATTTTAGATTTTTGTACAACTATATTCAACTTTTGCTAGCTAAAGGCTATGCAAGCTAAGATTGGAAAGGGGCGGGCCCAGATGGTATTCCCATTACAAAAAAGACTATCATAAATATCCGGCTATCCGGCCGGATACTGACATCTATCCGGCCGGATACAGGATACCGGATAATAGCTGTTATCCGGCCGGATATCCTGCCGGATAGTGGTATCCGGCACAGCCCTAATTCCTATAATGAGGAATTTGATGACTTTGAGGTTAGCTTTTTGCACCCATCAGGATATAGTGTTTACTATTACTTTCCACAAATTAGAGATACATACCACATATCAAGAGATAAAATTTTAGGTTTATTAAGCACACCAACTTTAAAGCCAGGAACAATGTGCATTCAATATGTTTTCCCAGAAAATGAGTTGAAAAAACTCATGTAATTATGAATCAACTTGATGTAATATGTGTTCAATTTGTATTTTGGCTGTTTATTTTCATTCAGGTGAATATATCATTTGTAGTTCTCTATTTTAGTCTGCAGGCGTAAAAATGTCAAAATTTACATATTTTTTCAACAATTTTTAAAATATCTTGCAACTTGATACCCACATTTCTTATTGTTTGTATCTTTTAACAATTAATGGAAGTTTAATGAATTAAAAATTTTTTTTTTTTGGATTTCACTGCCGGGGGGGGGGGGGGGGGGGGGGGGTCAAAAATAAAAATAAAAAAGGGGGGGAAGGGGAAAATTTTCATTATTGCTCTACACATCTGAATGTGGTATCATTGAATAGATCTCTTCATGCTGATTCTAAAAATGTATAGTTTTATAGGTCTATGGTAAGATGTTTGGGAGTTATTGCCCATTAAAGTTAGGTGGTAAAGTGGGGCCCATATCTCAGAAACTATGGGTCATAGAACTTTTTTATTTTGACCAGTGAAATCAGCACCTGGAAGAACCCCATATGTCAATTTTCATCAAAATCTGAGTCGGAGTGGTGACATGCATTGGGTGATCTCTCCTGGAATGCCCCATCTACAGTTATATCATTTCACTTCCAACTATTTATTAATGAAAAAACAGCAACTTTTACACTAAAATACAATGGTGATGGTATATATATATATGTAGTAGGTAGATAGCGAGATATTCCATGGAGACTGTGGTTGAACAATGAAAAGGAACACCAGTGGTGCAACAATAATCTTTATTGAACCACACAATTCAACAGCCTTTTGTTTTAATCTCAGTGGCATGTTTGATTTAGTAAAGATGATTGTATCAATACTTCTTTCGTTTCATATATATATATATACACACACACAAACACAAAAAAGCAGTTTTAAAATTTTTTTAATACAACATAAAAAACATTTACATAGAAAATAAGTATAGTTTCAACAAATTAACTTTTATATATTGTAAAATCATATAAAACATGTATTTAAAATATATGTAATAGGCTTTTGGTACTTTCCTGTTATCCTGGACCCCATACAGTTGATGGCATACAGTTAGCCTAACAGGAAAACACTGGTTTTTCTGTTATTATTATTAATAATCTTTTAAAGTCTCATTATGGACATACAAGAAATACAGTTAGGTCAACTGTATGCCCTTGACAATTGGTTAGGTTAAGTTGTGATATTTTCAGCAGAAAGTCTGGGGTCTGGAATAACAGGAAAGTACCAGGCTTTCTTTTATAATTACACCTAAACTTACAGGCTTAATTAATTTTTCAGCACCTTTATTATTTCAAACCAAAACTTCAGATAGTTATATACATAATAAAATAATTGCTAAATGTTATAAAAATAAGAAAAAATATTTAGCATGCATGCAAAATTTTATATTAAGAATAATCCTAAGGAGATGTCATCACCCAAATTTTGAAAAAAGAACTACAGTAAACTTCCGAAATAATGGCACTCAAAATAACGGAATACTCAAGATAACGGCACTTTTGTGCATGACTTTGTTTACATCCAGCGCCATTTTGAAAGTGAACTCTGTACTGACAACACATGGAATGCTCAGTGCTACATTTATAACATTAAATTATAAGTGAATACACCCCCTCTTGCAATGTCTCCAAAAATTCTTGAAGAAATCAATTGAAGAAAATGCACCCTCTACAGATGAAGCACTCGTGGTGAATTTAGAATATTTTTTTTAATTTTAAAATGTTCTTTTTGCTTTATTTACGTACTGTGCATCTACCAGTTAATATAGTAGTATTCATTATCTCTCTATTTCTTATTTATCCCCCTTTATTTACGCATTAAATACATTTAAAAAAAACTTCTGAGACAACGGAAAATTCGCAATAACGGCACCCTCAAATCCCCGAGGGTGCCGTTATTTGGGAAGTTTACTGTATATGGCCGTAATGTCCTTCATACTGTACATTTTTAAGGATAATAGCAGAAGTTTACCCTTCAACTGAACAATACTGAGGTAAAAGATTTATGTTATTAGGTTAGGTTAGGTTTGCCAAAATACATTTTTATAGTAGTATTTGATGTGATTTATTCAAATCTTATATTTACTTACTGGCATTGAGCCAAAACATCATGAATTTCAACTGTGAATAAAATGGGTTTTGGCTCATTTACACAGCAAATGAATATCAGATTTGAATAAATCACATCAACTACTACTGGAAAAAAGCATTTGGTATGATTTTGCAGATGATGAAATTTCCTCAAGATTTACCTACATTAATGTTAGGTTTAGGCCATACAGCAGTGTTTCTGAACTTTTTTAGTATGGCTTCATGTTGTCCAAATATAGTGTAATGTATATATTTACCATTTTTTTAAATTAGTACTCGTACCATACTACCTAGTATGACTCCCATCAGATGCAAGTTATATTTCACTATTTCATATATGTAGATAATAGTTAACAGTAAATGTTGAATATACGTACGTAAACTCAATGTGTTGATTTTATTTCAGCATTACCAAAATAATTATTTACACATTTTACAGAGAGAAATTTTGAAAATAAAGGTGTACTGTTTTAATGCATAACCCAAATGCCTGGTTAGGTCAACTGTACATCCTTGATGATTGTTTAGGTTGTCATGATAATTTACCTTTGAGTTTATGTATGTATATTCAACATTTGCCACAATTAACTTACCTTGAGAAACTGATCAATGAAGTAGATGGTCCCATAAAATAAAGTTGTAAGTGAAATAAATGTAACAAAATCCATTATATTTCACTAGAAACTGAAATCAGGCATAGAAGTGCTGAAAAAAAAAATTAAATTACCATTACACACAAAAAAAATTTAGATAAGCTACATGGTACATGAGATTTTTTGGTGGTTTATTTGCTCAAAATTATGTTTGGGTTAAGTTAGGGCAATCATTGGATTACTAGCCAAACTACAAAATTATTGGTAATGCTTTCATGTTTGGAAAAATTCTTGGTTAAGATTCAGTAGAACACATCCACCTAGGTTAGGTTAGGTTAGGTTAGATTACTTTTGTGGTGAATATTACTAACTGAAAACTAACAAAAGGTTAGGTTAGGTTACTTTTGCCATGAATATTATTGAAGAAAATAGGTTTTTCTGGTGTATTTCATGCTGTTTCAATTGATTCTGGCCTTTTTAGCTCACAATTTCCCTCTTCTTCAAAGCCCTGCCCACTTAGAGGAACCCAAATTGTTAGTAGTTTTTTTTTTGTGGGGGGGAGATCTCCATAATGGTGCATTTGCGCCAAAAATAAAAGTCAGATTCAATTAAAACAGCATGAAATACACCAGAAAAGCCTATTTTTGTCACTAGTTTGAGTGGATGTGTTCTACCAAATTTTTACCAAATTCTCAGACATACTAAATACCAAAAGGGGCCAGAATATTTTTTCTTACTATTTTTTCTATACTTTTTCTTACTATTTTTCATTTCTATATTATTTTGACGTCTCATATAGGAGCATAAATACTCGCTATCTGTGAAAGGTTAGGTTTTTAAATAGTTATGTTAGATTATATAGCAATAAAAGAATTTATATCAATAAATAATTATATTTTCCTCCCTCCCTTTTGGTACATTTTGGTCCCTTTTGGTGTGTTTCAGCCCCTTTCGGTATTTTGGCCCCTTTTGGTAAAAAACTACCGTTTGGTAATTAGGCCCTCCCCCAAATTCTTGCTTGGTAATTAGGCCCTCCCCCAAATTCTTGCTTTCCATGTCAATTCAGCCACCCGAGAACATGACCATCTCAGATTTTCATGATATTTGGTACATTACTAGGTATGTGTGAGAAACTGAAATTCCCCAAATTTTAGAGCTCGCTGACTTTTGGTTGCTGAGATACGAGGTCAGAAAATTTGGACCTTTGACCTGATTTTTTACTTACTGTCAAATTTCAAATTGCTGTAGCCACATAACTAATAAAGCTAGAGTTCTGATTCTAGTGTTATTTTGAAGCGCGTAAACAGCTCATCATATTATCTCTCTTGTCATAAGCCTCTAAAATGAAAATTTAAAAAAATATCCTTGACCTTTGACTTTAAATAAAAAAAATATACCATCCCTGATTTTTTTCAATTTTTTTTTACAAATGTTCACTTACCAATGTGAAACATGTTCCTAAAAGGTTAGAAGTGGCCAGTGAAAAGTATGAGCAGGAAGTACTTTTAATTAAAACTAACCTTTAAATAAATCCAGATGTTTGAGTTGTTTCATTGATACAAATCTTCTCTCGAGCAGATTATCCATTAGCTTTGTGCCTGAAAATATATGGTTCCATTATTATTATTATTATTATTATAATATATATATATAATATATATACACAGCGTGTCCCAAAGAAATGTATACCCACTTTGTTCGATAATACCAGCTATGAGGATAATAAATATATTACTTTTTATATGTTTTTTAATAAAGAATTTTCTCCTGAATCTAAATATGTAATTATTTTTATTAAAAATTGAAAAACAAAAAAGTTACAGATGTTTAAATTATAATTATTATTTTTGAGACTTCATGTGCGATATTTTCTAATATTTTTGAACGTATACGAGATAAGTTTGAAACTGACGGCACTGTGCAAAACTTACAAAAACAACATTCTGGAAGACATCGAACATCTTAGATAAAGTGTCATTTAACCATGGAATTTGTAAATTTTTTGAATTAACTAATAATTACAACATTTATGCTTCAATATCAACACTAAACATAAGTATCTCAAAACAGTCGGTTAAAATATTAGAAAATATCGCACATGAAGTCTCGAAAATAATAATTATAATTTAAACATCTGTAACGTTTTTGTTCTTCAATTTTTAATAAAAATAATTACATATTTAGATTCAGGAGAAAATTCTTTATTAAAAGACATAAAAAGTAATATATTTATTATCCTCATAGCTGGTATTATCGAACAAAGTGGGTATACATTTCTTTGGGACACGCTGTATATATATATATATATATATATATATATATATATATATATATATATATATATATGCACACATTTCATTCAACACTGCCTTTGGGATAAACACATCACTTCCACATACATAGACAAACACTTTACACTGGGATTAAGGAACCTCTGGGCAAGGCTTGAGTGGCTGTCAGTTTTTCGGCGTTGAGGGTTTCAACCCTGGAGGTTACTAACAACAATATGACCCATCTTTCCTTGGGTTTATACGGGCATGCCCAGTGAAAAAAAAAAAATTTAAAAAAATATATATATATATGCCTACTGTATATATCTACCATATATAACTTGAATGTGTAACTTACTTTTCTCTGTTGTAATTCTATGAGGACCTTGGAGGCCTTAGCAGTTTCCTCCTTGGTGAGGTAGTATAGTCTTCCAGTTGCAGTAGATGCCTCTACCTTTGTCAAAACATCAGAGTATGTAATTGTAAGAATATCTGGTTGATGAGGAAAAAAAGAATGATGGGTTGGGACCATGAGGATGAAAAGATATTTTTACTTCCCTTTTCTCAGTTGTTTTGTCCAAAATGGATGCTAACCACCAAAGGTTATCATATACAGCAGTGACAAAACCATGTAGTTTCTCTTCAGGTATAAGTAGTTCTTCTTCATTGACTTTCTCAATACGTGAATATCCTGATGCTGAGAAATGCTTAACCTCTAGTGAAGTTAATGAAACTGGTTTTAAACAGTGTATTTTCTGAGTACCAGCAATTGTTCTTGCTTTTGAATGTCTAGTTTGGAGGAGAAATTCTTCATTTTCATTGGTTGAAAAATGTGGTGTAATATTATTAATATCATCTTTGGTAAATATATACAACTGTTGCGCAGTAAGGATTTGTTTATCATAAGGCCACTGCAGACTAGCTTTAGCAGCTAACCTCTTAACAGTGCCTCCTACACCATCACATGGTCCCTTCCCATGGCTTGTTGTAAAAAAATTCCACTCTGCATCAATTCCAAAGTCATCTTTGTGGTGGCAAAGATTCAAAGTTTTTGCAGTTTTTATATTGTCCAGCACAGCCATCTGAAAATTATATGATTTTGTTGATGGATGGGATGTTCTCTTTTATGAAGTTTATGAGATGCTTTTGAAACAAATGTACTGCAACTGTGTTATGAATAATGCACTCAGATATGACAACAAAGCTTAGGTGAGCAGTCTCATTTTGCTTGTTATAATACAAAACACATTGATGTAGAGTTGCCATCTGATTGTTCCAGTGAAAACTCTGCACCTCATCTTGGTGAACAAGAGAGTAATTTTTGGCAAAATTGCACACTACTAGGACTTCACTTGGTTTCAGCGACATTTTAGTTTTGTTGTAATAATTAGCTTGCATCTTGTTTCAGGAAATCATGGATTTGGTATTCTTGAAGTTTGCTACAGAAATGTTCAATATATTCATCTGAACTCATGTGAATTGATTCAAGATTGGACCTGTCTGTATTGGTTCACTTCTTAAACTGTACTGAATAATGCAGTTATCATCAAAAATATTTTGAAGTTTCTCTTTCAATGCTTTTGTGTCTCCACATTGTTTACATTGCCTAAGGCAGCATTGCAATGAGGGTGGATTGCACTCAATCAAAGCAAGACAATGTCGTATATGGTTGATAGGATTTTCATTATCTTCAGTTAACTTATCAAATTTAGTTCCTACAAACATAAGTTTAACATTCTGATGAATGGTACATACACATACTGAGTGAGTTCCTGATGCTCCAGCAATACTACATTGCTTTGGACGCACCTCTGCAAATTTGCTGAAGCCCACTTTTACAAAAGAATTTCTTTTTTTAAAAAGCTGATAAGCTTCTTTTAAATTGCATAGCAGTAGATGCTTCTGAAAATGTTTCCTCTCCCCTGAGCTGTCCATAATGCTGACATAATCCTTTTTACCAGGCATTATTCTACTGATATCTCCTAAAAGATAAAATGCTTTGATTTTTTCTATAATGTTTTGTTCAATTTTCTTTCCAGGCTGAGGATTTGGAATTGAAAGGATATCCATTTCATTAGTAAGCTTTTTGGCAACTGATGCTTTGTGCCTTGTGTTGAATTCTGTAGCTATTTTTCTCTCACTCCAACTTTTTGGTAATACAGTCAGGATTTGTATTCTTTCACTCCTCTTGGTCTGCAAGTTGCTGAATTTCTCCTTCAGTTGATTTAATATTTCATCATAATCTTTTTCTGTCTTAGTTTTTTCTTTTTCCTGTATTAATATATCTCTTCCAGCAATTTCTTCTAATTTTCTCTTGACTGTTCCTGTAACTTTTGTTATTTTGTGAGATGCATAACCCTCTGTCTCTCTTAGCTTTCTTGTCTTTATGGGAGTTTCTCCTAATGATTTTAATGAAGTATTTAAAGTTGATAATTGAAATTCAAGTGCTGTGCTTGTTGATGCCTCATTGATTTCAAGTTCATTTTCAGATGAAGATATTTCAGGAATATTACTAGTTTCTTCACAACAAGAGCTTTTTTCATCTTCATCTAAAGTTTTTTTTCAGGCAATGATCAACTGTTAATTTGATTTCAGGCCTTTTATCAATTAAATATTGAGGTACAATTCATAGACTTTTGGTTTGACACTGTCCTTTGTGTGATTGAAAGGGATCAGCACATTTCTGTTTAAGTTTATCCATTTTTTAAAAATTAGTGTATTAAAACTAGTAAGTTATATTTAAATAGCATTCCTTAATAGAAATTAATTTAGAATATTAAAACTAGTAAGTTATATTTAAATGGCATTCTATAATTTAGAAATTCACTTCGAATATTAAACAAATATTTTCTGAAAAGATGAAAAAAACATGAATTATTTAAAGGTTAATTTTAATTAAAAATACTTCCTGATCATACTTATCACTGGCCACTTATAACCTTTCAGGAACATGTTCCACATTGGTAAATGAACATTTGTAAAAAAAAATGGAAAAAATTGGGACTGGTATATTTTTTGTATTTAAGGTCAAAGGTCAAGATCAAGGTCAAGGATATTTTTTAAATTTTTATTTTAGAGGCTTATGACAAGAGAGAGAATATGACAAGCTGTTTAAGAGCTTCAAAATGACACTAGAATCAAAACTCTAGCTTTATTACTTATGTGGCTACAGCAATTTGAAATTTGACAGTAAGTAAAAAATCAGGTCCCCAACTCTAAAATTTGGGGAATTTCAGTTTCTCACACATACCTACTAATGTACCAAATATCATGAAAATATGAGATGGTCATGTTCAAATTCACCTTTTTTTGGCTGAATTGACATGGAATGACCCTTTCCTAAAAGTGAAGGTCTTGTACAATATGAAAAATTCTTCCTCATACTAAGTTACTTTCATGTCTCACACTAGTTAAATATTGAAAAATGGTGAAAATCAACTTTTCTGGCCATTTCTTGACCCCTGACTAGCCAAAAATTAGGTGCAAAATTCCAGAAACCAGGCACAGTTCAGAATTAAGTTCATAACAGCTTAGTAATATTTGTTAGGTTAAGTTGGTTAAGCTAGTAATTTTGGACTGTGTCTGGATTCTAGAATTTTACCAATATTAGCATGGCTAAATGGTGGATACTAAAAATGCTGGGGGATGCAGGTTGCATTGTGGGTGATAGGCAAAATTTGGCATATAATAAACAAGGAGAGATTTGGGTTCTGAACAGTGACAGGTAGCCTATAATCCTAATCCTGAGCCTGAGCCTGAGCCTGAGCCTGGCCTGACTCATGTATGGGCCAAAAATATAATTTTGGGCTAAGAGCCGGGGTGGGTACAGGTTTCAACTTTTTTTCAAAGGCAAAACTTTTTTAAAAAATACTGCTGACATCAATTTTATCATTGCTGCTTATTGTAATAATCAATTTTGATAGTCATACAGTTATACTACTATAGATGGTATGGTGCTATAGGTTGGTGATGGTGTTAAATGTGGGTTGGGCTGGTGGTATGGTCTATGTTTTATAAAATTCTTACTGGTCAGGTCGGGCACAGGCCTCAAATAAAAAACAAAATGGGCCAGACTGGGCTGGGCCTTAAAAACAGGCCCGTGCAAATCTCCAGAGCAATTGTTACTCACTTTATTTTGCACAACCATCTTTCACATTTGAATATCATGGAAGTGTGGTGAAAGTGAGTGCTGGAAGAAGGAAAGAAAGAAAAAGAGAGAGAATTGACATGAACATTACAAATTAAGCCATTTTCTTTCCATCCAACTGACCTGAAGTACAGTCAAATTGCCGCGTTCTTTGTCGAAACAAACTAGACGAGTTTTGCCGAAGCCAGCTCTGGAGGTGGCTAGAGAAAATCAGTTACTTTTTGTGAACAAACAATTTGTCATCTGCAGAATCTAAGGTGTTTTAAGAAATCATTGCATTATTTAGACCCACAAATTAAAAATAAATAAATATTGATGTCAAAAGGCTGTGCTAGATTAAATTTACTATTTACAAGCCTCAAGGTAAGAAATGACCTTCAATCATTGCAATTCCATACCTATATTGGCCTAGGGCTAGCGTCCCTGTGGCGAGCTCAAATATAGGCCACAGTGTAGGTCTTATTCAGTTTTATTTGGGTCTGGATTCATAATAGATACTTTAAGTTAGAATCATGTTGCCCTGTGTTGAGAGTCCAGACAAATGACAAATGGCTTTAAAGCATTTAGCCCTTAAACTACGAAGCAGGCCTAGCCAAGAGTGGACCTGAGTTTTATTTACATCTGACGTCACAAACTCAAATTGCTGCTTTCTTTTAGTCCACAAATCTGACTTAGGTAAGTGAAAGAATGTGACTTAGAGTCTTAATTTTTGGCAGAGAAAAAAATGACTTCAGTTACGAGATGCAGGCATAATTTAATATACTATAATTTACCAAGTCTTACAAAAGTTCACTTCATTGATAAACGTTCATATAGCATCCTCCCAATGCAGCAATAGAAATTACAAATCTCATTGTATGAGTAATGAGGACGTGTGTCGTTTGGAATGGCTGGTAATTTCAGATTAGGGTCAAGATTTGTTACACATTGTGCTTCTTACAGTTGTAATAACATACAGGTTAGAGTAAAGCTACAACACACCCTTTTAACCCTTCCTGCCAGTTTGTGCCTGATTGTTGATGAGTGAACTATGATCCTTGTAGTTACCTGCAGTTCTACCACAAGGGAGCTGCTGGATTTATGTCTACCACTTGGTGATGTAAGGGTATTGAATGACTGGTTTAGTATTAATCCGACAGGGCTGTGTGATGTCGCCATAACTGCTTAATATGAATATGGATCGGGTAAGCGAGAGATGAAAGAAAACCCTAGAGAGGAGTAAATCTGTATTTGGAAGAGAATGAGTGGTGGCTGTCGCATTTGATGTATGCTGATGACGTGGCAGTAGCGCCCACAATATTTTCTGACAATGGAAGAGGGGGCACTTCCACTATATATATATATATATATATATATAATATATATATATATGTTATAACCCCTCGGTCTATGGTCCTGGGGTGGTTCGAATCGACTGGGGTTCTGGTTGGGAGGCAGCAACGGATATTTCTTCTAGAACATTCTAATTTCTTTCTCTCGCTATAGGGTCGACAGTTGTTAATTCTTCTTTCTATAATACTCTGATACTTTCTCTTGGTACTAAACTTATCGACTTTACTGACTAAATTCCTTAAGAGAACAAGGCTCGAAGGAAAAGATAAAAAACTTTCTTTGACTGTAGTTTACTTCTAAAATGTACAGGTAGTGCTCTGAATTTACAGGAGTAGAGGTTCGACCTCTTTCGACCATGGCTCAGGCCGGAATCTAAAAAATAAGGAGGCAAGGGGCCTCTGTACCCCCCTCGCAGCGAGGCTGCTAACAAGGGAGTCTCGTAGTAGTGACCAAAGAAGAGTGAAGTAATGAAGTGACTTTTACAATTACATGCTTTATACATATAGTCTAAATTTTGGGGGAATGTAGTTTGAACGTTAAGTTTTCCCCCTTTTAAACACATGATTAGATGAAAGATTCCAAATAAAAATAAAAAAAATAAAAAATAAAAAATAATCGTATTTTCGCCAAGTATACATTTCTGAAGGCGATATAATTTCGTAGTAGTACATCAGTACAATCTAAGTACATCATTGAGTACGTTGTAATTTTGGTTCATTACAATTATGGATTAATTCACATTCCCTTAGTATCGTTTAGTTACAATCCCATTTAAAGTACATTATTACATTATATATTAAATTATTACATTTAATTACAGTTTCATTAAAGTACATTACATTAAATTAAAGTATTACAGTTAGTTTTAATTAGGCTGACCATATTTCCTTGAGACAAAAACGGGACATTGGGATGGCAAAAAAGGAACGGGGTTATGTAATATTCTGTAT
This sequence comes from Bathynomus jamesi, assembly GCA_023014485.1. Lineage (NCBI taxonomy): Eukaryota > Metazoa > Arthropoda > Malacostraca > Isopoda > Cirolanidae > Bathynomus > Bathynomus jamesi. The sequence goes on from JAJOZX010001634.1 coordinate 641,739, forward strand.
TCATGAAAAAGTAAGTACATAAACCGGGACAAAATTGACATTTTTATTAAAACGACGGGACGGCCAGGAAATATAAAACAAACGGTACTGTCCCGTTCAAAACGGTACGTATGGTCAGCCTAGTTATAATTAAACAGTTACTATAATTTTGTTTGTTTTTACAGTGTTTCATATTAATAGACAATTAAGATGTTAAAAATATAATACAAAGTACATGGGCACATACGGTATGTATTTATATACAACATAATATGTTATAATATGTTATAAATTTGAATCAGAGCGAGAGGAGATTTTTATCTTAGAAGCGTTAGTTAACGGAATTTGATCACTTACCTAAGCATTTTCGAGTTCATTGCGGGAGGCGAAATAATTAAAAATAAAAATTAAAAAATAATACAAGAGAACGTATTTGCGCGTTTTCGAACGAACAGATACGAATGCATAAAGTTTTGCATTTCATAGACTGACACAAGTAAAAATGAATATTTAATAGAACTGATATAGGACAATGGTCAAGATAAGTTATGGACGTATAGATGAATATGGTTGAATAATAATGTTTATACTACATAACATATAAATAGGCTTACCATACGTCCCGATTTGACCGGGACAGTCCCGGTTTTGAGCTCTTGTCCCGGCGTCCCGGCCGGCTTGTAATTCTGTCCTGGTTTATAATTGTGTTCCCTTGCTTTTCGATTTTCTATCTTTTTGTTAAAAATCTCATGGGAAAAGAATATTTCGGTTGTTAATCTTTAGCAGGTAATTGAATTTATCTTTTGTTTACCTGGAACATCAGCTCCAGTAGAACGATTGTTCTTTATCATGAACACTGGACCAGAGTCTCATGTCAGAAAGTACCGTTCAAGCTCTGCTCTGCTGTAAAGTTAATATTGACTTGACATGTCTGGAATTTTATGGAAAAATTAAAAATGCTAAAAAAATTTTGAAGAAAGTGATTTTTAGTGAAAAATATGAATGGTTTTCAAAAAAATTAATGATCTGTTTGTACTGTACAATAAATTTAAATATATACTTTTTCGTTCACCCCTATTTTTTTATACTGCGGAAAACACGTATATGTGATCTTCATTTCCAAAATGTTCCTAAATGTCCCGGTTTGGTTGCATGAAAATATGGTAAGCCTACATATAAATAATGACGTATAGAGAATGAATTTTTTTATATTAAAGAATTTACCATACATTGAATATGGAAGATGTTCAAATACTAAACACATGATTCAGTGTTGAAGGTATGGAAACCGTGAAGGAAATTCAAGCTATTTTATGACGTCACAGTCATTCAAAGTATGTCATACGTACAGTATAACTGTACGTCATTATTTGGGAGGATTTAAAAGAAACGAATTAGAGACAAAGAGTGGGTATTAAGGACTAAGAAGTACAGGGTGTCCATAAATGCTTACTGAGGTGACGTGTATGTATATATATGTATATAGTCTAAAAGTCACTAAAGAGTAAATATCACTAAATCTAAGCTGAATGGCAAGACGAAGCGATAAACGAACCAACGGGTTGTTCGTATTGCTTGGGTCTGGCCTAGACATGTTTTTTCCTATCTGACCTAATCTTTGGTGCTGAGTAAAATTAGGTGATGAATCTAAGGTAACAAATCGGGTAGGAAGTTGTTCGTACTTAAGTATAGTTAGGGGTAATGTCTATAGCTTCTAAATTGGTAATGTAAGAGAGAGTTAGGTAGGCTGTTGTGGGACACAGGAATAAACCGGTAGGCTTCAAGGAATACCTAATTCAACGCACCGGTAAGTGCTTTTGATTGTTTGCTAGAACCTAAGTAACCTAACTGGGGTGTCTACCCCACGCTATCACATTTGGCGACGAGGATGGGATTTGGCTCATTTGGTTAAATTTTGTTCATTGGGTTAAATTTGGCTCATTGGGTTAATTTGGCTTATTGGGTTAATTTGGCTTATTGGGTTCAAGTGGTTGTTTGGAAAATTGGATGCAGACTAGTGGGTCGTCCGATTTGGTTTGTTTGTGTGGGGAAGCTACCGTACTATAGCGTAGGTCCCGCCGCCCTAATTCTAAAACTAATTCCTACTCAGCCCTAACTCTAAAACTAATTCCTACTCAGCCCTAACTCTAAAACTAATTCTTACTCAGCCCTAACTCTAATACAATTCACTATTCAGCCCTAACTCTAATAAAATTCACTATTCAGTAACTAGACCAAATTTAAACCTAACCTAACCTACTTCACGTGAGTTGGTCTAATTCGGTTTTGCTCTAGCATGTCGGTGATTGGCCATATAAGCCCCTACGAAGACAATGGGGAGGACTTCGAAGCTTATGCCACTAGGGTGAGGTTGTTTTTCGAGGCAAATTCCATTCCGGATGCTAAGAAGGTACCTACCTTTTTAACTATAATAGGCCCTAAAACGTTTGGTTTAGTTATGGACCTAGTTTCTCCTAAAGCACCGGAAACTTGCACCTATAAGGAATTGGTACAGGCCCTAACCGATCACTACAAACCCCGAGTAGTTCTCATCTATGAACGTTTCAAATTTTATTCAAGGCATCAGACGGGAAATGAAAGCATTGCAGAGTTTGTTGCAGGAATAAAAAGCCATAGCCGTACGTGTAAATTTGGGGACAAATTAGATGAAATGCTAAGAGATAGGTTTGTAATGGGTCTCAAAGAGGAGTCTACCCAGAGAGCCCTATTAGCCATACAGGACCTAACTTTTAGTCAGGCTGTAGAAATAGCTACGGCTAGAGAAGCAGCTGCTAAAGATGTTAGAGCTTTTGGAAATCATAGTAGTAAAGCCCAACACGTAAATAGCTTTAAATCTTCTAGGCCTGGCAGACCTAACGAGCCTACTAGACAGGCAAATAAAAGGTATGAGGCGAATATGACTAAGCCTACTAATTCTACTAAGCCTTCCAAGCCATGTACAGGGTGTGGAAAACACCATTGGAAGAAAGATTGCCCTTTTAAAGAAGCAGTTTGCCGAAACTGTAGTAAAATAGGCCACATAGCTAAAGTGTGTTATTCAAAGAAAACAAAGGGTGAAAATTCTAATTTTAACATTTCTAGTATAAATCCTCAAAAGGGAAATACTTCGAACATTGGAGTGGAGTACCTATTCTATGAGCAGCAAAGTGGGGAAAATACAGGCCCATATATTGTAGAGGTAGGCCTAGATGGAATTACAGTTCCTCTAGAATTGGATACGGGTGCTGCCCGGACGGTCATGTCCAAGGTAGTTTTTGATAAGATTTTCAAAAACACACCTAAACTACATGCATCTAAAACGATTTTGAAGAAGTACGGTGACATACAAATACCTATTTGTGGAGAAGCATAGGTCACAGTTACACTTAACCAGAAAACTTTGTCTCATCCCTTAACCCTTTTAGTGGTGGATGAGCAAGGGCCTACTCTACTAGGCCGTGATTGGATTGATGCTTTGGAAATGCCAATTGACAAAATCTTGCCAAGGGGTCAGGCAGATGTGCATACACTTTCATATCCATCTGACATAGACTCATTGTTAAGGGAGTTTTCTTCTATTTTTGGGCCTGAAGTAGGCAACCTAAAAGGCCATCAGGTCTGCATAGAAGTAGATCCTAATGTAACTCCGAAATTTTGTAAGGCTCGTTCAATTGCGCATGCACTGCGGGAGAAGGTAGATTTAGAAATTGACAGGCTGCTAAAAGATAAAATTATTGAACCAGTCACACACGCTAAGTGGGCTGCCCCAGTAGTTCCTGTACTAAAACCGGACAAGTCCGTGCGGTTATGCGGGGATTACCGTTTAACAGCAAATAGAGCCGTCCTTCTAGATTGCTATCCTATACCCAAGCCTGATGAATTATTTAGCTCTCTTGCTGGGGGAAAATATTTCACAAAACTCGATATGTCCCAAGCCTATGCTCAACTAAGTTTAGATGAAAACTCTAAAGAATTAACTATCATAAATACGCACCGAGGCCTATATAAGTACAATAGGCTATGCTATGGAATAGCATCGGCTCCAGGTATTTTTCAGAGGACAATGGACCAAGTTCTAGGTCACATTCCAGGGGTACTTTGCTTTCTAGATGATGTCCTCATTTCAGGTTCGACTAAAAAAGAACACCTAACTAGATTAACCACGGTTCTAAAAAGACTCCGGGATGCTGGACTTAAGCTAAAGAGAGAAAAGTGTTCATGGGTCACTAACGAGGTTTCATATTTAGGGTTCCGCATAGATGCCTCAGGCATTCATCCAACGGTGGATAAACTAGAAGCAATAGAAAAGGCACCACCTCCACAAAACATCACACAGTTACAAGCTTATTTAGGTCTCCTAAATTTTTATAGGAAATTTTTGCCTAATGCATCGACTTTCCTTGAACCCCTAAATAAGCTATTACGATCTGGGGAACAGTGGAGATGGGAGAAAACTCAAAAGGAAGCATTTGAGGCTTCCAAGGACGTACTACTAAAGTCCACTCTCCTAGTGCATTATGATCCTAAACTTCCTCTCGTAGTTTCAGCAGACAGCAGTTCTTATGGAATTGGGGCAGTGTTATCTCACCACATTGATGGTGTAGATAGGCCTATCTGTTTTGCTTCTAGAACACTAACTGAGACGGAAAGACGATATGCACAAGTGGAACGTGAAGCATTAGCCTTAGTATTTGCAGTAAAAAAATTTCATTTCTATCTATGGGGTCATGAATTTAAACTAATTACTGACCATAAGCCTCTTTTAGGTTTATTTTCACCTAATAAAAATATTCCAGTTATGGCCTCAGGTAGGATTCAACGATGGGCACTGATTCTACAAGCCTATAAATTTGACTTAGTACATCGGTCAGGTAAACTTCTAGGTACGGCTGATGCGCTAAGTAGGTTGCCCTTAGAAAATCCAAATGATTGTGTACCTATACCTACAGAATGGGTTCACTTGGTGGAGTTTTTGGAATCCACTCCAGTATCTGCAGTACAAATAGAGCAGTGGACAAAATCAGACCCTATTCTGTCTAGGGTCATCCATTTCTGCTCAGTTGGTTGGCCTACTAAGGTTGAGAGTGAATTACAGCCTTTTATTCAGCGTCAGTCTGGCCTCTCTATTCAAAATGGCTGTCTCTTATGGGGCCACAGAGTGATTATTCCAAATAAAGGCAGGTCGAATTTAGTGAAGGAACTTCACGCTGAACACATGGGCGCAACAAAAATGAAAGAGCTGGCGAGAGCTTATTTCTGGTGGCCTGGTTTAGATGGAGAACTCGAATCATTGGTTCGTTCCTGTCAAAGCTGCCTAGAGAACAGAGATCTCCCAAGGAAAAGTCCACTTCATCCTTGGGAATGGCCTACTATACCGTGGCATAGGATCCATGTTGACTATGCAGGTCCTATAAATAATATTTATTTCCTAGTCATGGTGGACGCCTACTCTAAGTGGGTGGAAATTTTTCCAACCACTTCCACGACTTCGGGTGTAACGATTCGCTTACTCCGTTCAGTTTTCGCTCGATGGGGTTTACCCGTAGTCCTGGTTTCCGACAATGGTACTTGTTTTACCAGTGAGGAATTTCGTTCCTTCGTCCACCTAAATGGCATTAGACATGTCCGGTCTAGTGTTTTCCACCCATCTACTAACGGTCTCGCGGAAAACATGGTCCGTACTTTCAAGTCGGCCTTGCGTCATTCTCGTGGGGAGGAAATGCAAGTGGTGTTGGATAAATTTTTGTTTAAATATCGAATAACACCACACACCACGACAGGGGTGTCTCCCTCTAAACTTCTGATTGGCCGGGGAATTCGTTCAGTTTTTGATTTGTTACGTCCAAAAAATGTTACAACAACGAGTTTTACGCCATCAGGAAAACAAAAGTTGTACCACGACACTAAAAGAGGGAGAGTTCTAGAAGCGAAACCTAATGATCCAGTTGTGATTCGCAACTATGGGGCTGGACCAAAATGGGTTCCTGCAACTGTGCAGGAGAGAACGGGCCCTGTTTCTTTCAAGTGACAACTAGAAGATGGTCGTTCTATTAAACGCCATCAGGACCAGATATGGGAACGGGAAGTGCAGAAGGACCAGAGTCTTCCGGAAGAGAGAACTGATCCTCCGGAAAATGGTTCAACTTGCCCGCCTATACAGGTTGCACCTGATCCTACTACATCAACCCCGCTCCGCAGGTCGTCTAGGGTCCCTCATCCCCTGACAGACTAAACTTGTAGGGAGGAGTGAGGTGACGTGTATGTATATATATGTATATAGTCTAAAAGTCACTAAAGAGTAAATATCACTAAATCTAAGCTGAATGGCAAGACGAAGCGATAAACGAACCAACGGGTTGTTCGTATTGCTTGGGTCTGGCCTAGACATGTTTTTTCCTATCTGACCTAATCTTTGGTGCTGAGTAAAATTAGGTGATGAATCTAAGGTAACAAATCGGGTAGGAAGTTGTTCGTACTTAAGTATAGTTAGGGGTAATGTCTATAGCTTCTAAATTGGTAATGTAAGAGAGAGTTAGGTAGGCTGTTGTGGGACACAGGAATAAACCGGTAGGCTTCAAGGAATACCTAATTCAACGCACCGGTAAGTGCTTTTGATTGTTTGCTAGAACCTAAGTAACCTAACTGGGGTGTCTACCCCACGCTATCACACTTACTCTGAAAACAGTATGCTCTCATGTTTTAATGACGAATCTTACATCCGTTTTCTTTTTACAGGTGATCTCGTACACGCATAAAGTTTCTGTGCTGGTGTGTTTCGTCTACCGCATTCGCTGCTAGGAGCGCTGTAGTAGCTGTTCAGTTAAGATGGCGTCTGTAACAGAGAAGGCACAATGTGTTGTGTGGCTTGCAGAAACAAAATCTCCTGTCAGTGTTCAGCGAAGGTTCAGAACAAAGTATGGAAAGAATCCACCTGATGTGAAGTTAATTAAGTCGTGGATGAAAAAATTCTTGGAAACTGGAAACGTGGAAAAGGGAAAGAGCAGTGATAGACCATCAGTTTCCGATGGGACGGTGGAAAACATTCAAACTGCTTTCACACGGTCACCAAGGAAATCGGTGACACAAGCTTCATGCCAAATAAAGATACAGAAGTCTACGGTGCACAAGGTGTTACACAAACGTTTGAAATTACACGCCTACAAGGTACAAATTGTTCAAGAAATGAAGCCTGATGACCGTCCAAAACGTGCCACTAGGGGTGCACATGTGGAAGCTTAAGTTCATTAACTATGTATCAAAACTTTGTATGTTTATCTACTTATGATTAAAACTGTGTTTGAATACGAGTGTTTATTTAAAAGTTATAGCATGCTTTAATCAGGGTAATCATTTATGGACACCCTATACAACTACGGGTTCCAATCCTGTTATATGCAATGTATATGCATAATCTAGGGACGAGGGTGAGATGCAAGACAACCATAATTAATTATAATAAATTCTATAACAAATGAAAACTGGAAAATGGATACGACTAAACCATAGAAATGGTAGATCGTAGGGTTGTGACACAAACGAAAATAGAAAGTTACAAATAAAATTTTTATCCAAAATCGCATCACGCGACTTTGGCTCCTCATGTGAAAATGAATATGGATTATTCATTGTTCATTTTTACACACACACACACATTATATGCCGGTAAGATAACACCTTACTGTATAAGTAATCTCTAGTATTTATACTATTAAAGTTAAACAAAACCAATGAAAGCACATTAACACAGATAACAATTTGATATAAAAAAAATGTCAGCTATTGCATATAAATATAAAATTGTTTCACCAGTGAAAAAATTTTGAGGTAAATAATTGATGTCGATTACTTTATTTGCACCTATAATTGCAAAAATGAGTAAATTTTAGATTCAAACAAGGCTGTATATACATACATTCAACGTTGTAAATATCATGGGATTGTATCATTAGCGTATATTTTCGATAGATTTTCTGTATTGTTTTATAAATTTTGGTAGATTCTTATACAGGGGCGGTCAGAAAATAAGTTTACACGGAGTATAATTTCGTAACTAAAGGGCCTACATTGATTATGTTTGTATCAAGTGAATTCGTTAATCATTGTTGGCAACATTGCACGTCGATTTGGCTGCCATCTACGTACATTGGTTATAAGAGTCAGTTGAACATGGCGGTACGACTGGAACAGTGCCCTGTCCTACGGAGCAGTCCAGAACGTTTATGTTTAATGGCCGCTCGTAAACGTTCGTGTGTTGAACAATATGCAGCTGCATTGATTGTTGTTCCTTTTTGCATGAAGTCTGCGAGCAAAACGCCTTTGTGGTCTCAAAACACGGTAACCATCACTTTGCCAGCGGACCTCACAATCTTGGAGTACGGTGATAAACCCATATCTCGTCTCCGGTGACGATGCGCTCGAGAAATTCTTGACCACTGACAGATACGGAATATCGTTGCACAAATGACAAGGTACTGTTTCAGTCGAGCCGCCATGTTCAACTGACTCGTATAACCAGAGCTGGGCAGTATTTAAATACATTTGTATTTAAATACGTATTTAAATACATTTGTGTATTTAGAACTGTATTTATAAATACATTGTTTTTCATGTATTTAAATATAGTATTTAAATACTTTAATGAGTATTTAAATACAATGTATTTAAATACTCAAAATATAAAAATGTAAATACTTTTACTGGTTTAATACACGTTCTGTACTAGCACAGTACGACGCGTCGACAGTGTAGTACAGCATGGTTCATGTTTCAACGTGTCAGTTCAATCAGTTGTGTGCCACTCTTAGTCGAAAGCGGTTGATTTCTTTATCGTGTGCGTGTCATGGCTTAGTGAATTAGTGATTGCATATGTTAAAATTTGTATGTATTTAAAGTGTATTTACAAATGTATTTAAATACAATTGATGTATTTTGTATTTAGTATCTAAATACATTCGTAAAATGTATTTAGTATTTAGTATTTAAATACATTTCTCCCATGTATTTAGTATTTAGTATTTAAATACATTCAATGTATTTATTGCCCAGCTCTGCGTATAACCAATGTACAGTAGATGGCAGCCGAATCGTGCAGTGTTGCCAACAATGATTAACGAATTCACCTGATACAAACCTAATCAATGTAGGCCCTTTAGTTACGAAATTATACTCTGTGTAAACTTATTTCCTGACCGCCCCTCGTATTTCATCAAAGAATTTTTTGATTTTTCGTATCAATTCATAATTTCGATTAAAATATAAAAATTTTGGTAGAGGTGGTAACACTAATTTTTTCGGTAATGATAACCGATTTTTATTTCTGTACATTTCATATATATCTGCTTATAGGAAAAAGTTTCATACGAGTACATATAATAATATTTATATACATATTGCGGACGACGGGGGAGGCACGTATCCAAGTGTCCCCCACACTCCATCCTGCGGGCACTACTGTGACGTGTACTTCTAGATGAATGAAATAATGAATTAACGAGTAGTGACATTTTGTTGATGTATGTAAAAGAAAATTATTGAAAGTGAATGTCAATAAAAGCAAAGTTCCTGTCGTTGGAAGAGGAGTCAACATGTAATATTGTGGTGAAGAGGAAACTTAGAATTTGTGAAATATTTAAATATTTAGTGTTTGATTAAAAAAGAGGTATAAGTATATTAGAAACCAAGTAGGATGAAACCAGGCAAGCAAGGTAGGGGCACAATAAAAGCACTGATAGTGCCTGAGTGTAGATGCAGCAAGAGGTTTACACGAAAGTGTACTGGTGCCAATACTTATGTATAGATGTGAGACACCTGTTTGGCATGATCGTTCATTGTCAAATGAGAGCCGTTGAAATGAACAATTTGAAAAGCACGACTGGTGTAAAACAGACGAACGATATGGTAAATGTAAATGTTCAGGAATGCTGGAATGAAAATGGAGGATAGCATACTACAGTGATGTGGTTAAATGCAGAGAAAGAATGATGACAGAATTATGAAAAGGTTAATAGCAAGTGCGCAGGTGTGAAAAGTATGTAATTAGTAAGTGTGTGAATAAACTGACTAACATAAATAATATGGCAAATGAGTTAACGAGAAACGGTTAGGAATGGAAGCAGTTCGTGGGATGCATAAATGGAGACGTTGGTATAAACCTAAAGTACCCACTGGAAATATACCCCAAACCTTGCCGGTTACCCTATCATTACTCGGGATAAAGGTGACCCTTGGGGCACACTCACTCTCCATATCATGGGAAGTGAGCTTCCTGGCTGCTGCCTTTAACCCTTTCGCTCACGAATTATGACATACGGTAAAAAGGAAATTTGCCTTCATGCGTGGTTATATAAGAATCAATATGGTTTATTTTTTAGCTATACAATTGTCTACCCAGTGAGTGAAAAGGTTAAGGCAGAGCTTTCCAAAGTTTTAACGTTGGCGACAAACTATTTAAGCATAATTTTCACGACACATTAATTAATTTTTGTTATCAAATATCAAATAATTTTTCAGTAGGTGGTTTATCTTGTAGCCAATTTTGTTGATAGAAAAATCAAAATTTTCAAAATACAAAAAAACACTAATGTGTCGCGACACACCAGTTTGGAAAGCTCTGGGTTAAGGGAATACTGTCTGGGGTAAAAAAAAAGTTTGGGAATTGAAATGGATTCATTCGAGGCCACTTTGTCGTTCCACGAGCTTCTCACCTTCAGAGTTACTTTGGGTATCCCGATTTTAAAATGCAACCCATTTCTGAATATCTTGCAAAAGGTCATTCTTTCACTCGTTGGGAAATGGCACAATGAAATCACGCAATTTAAAAAAAAAAAAAAAAAAAAAAAAAAACTTGGAACCTGGCTTTCAGTCGTTACTCCAACTGAGAGCGTTAAACACTATCATAAATGAACCCTTCTCAGCATTACAATAAGCTGAAAATAGGTGCGAAATCCCCCTCAAATTCCTCATTGTTTTTAATATGGGGTGAACAACTTATCTGGCATCCTTGTTTATTGAAACTGCTGCGGACTTTAGCAGATGTTTGTAATCAATGGCATATGATGCACAAAACAAAGATCACAGATTTTCAGCTGAAAAAAGTTAACAATTTTTTTTTTAACATTAAAATTTAATTACAATTTCCTTAAAACAAAATCAAATTTAAATTCCCAATTTTCAGAGAGCTTTTTCTCTTTGAAAACGCAGATACACCTTTTATGCTCTGGCAAATTTCAGGTAAAGCAGGTACGAAGAGGACTCGTTCTACCCAAGAAAGTGGTATCATACCCGACATCACTTTTATCTTTCTTCCTCCACCCTTAGGAGGAGGAGGAGGAGGAAAAAAAAAAAAAAAAAAAAAAAAAAATTCTGCTAAATGTTCCTGCAAAAACCATGTTTTAAGACGTAGTTTTCACAAAAAAAATTACACCCGAAACGTAAAGGTTTTGAGTTCGACATTTATTTCAATTACCGCCGTTTCGGCCGGCCACCAACTCGGCCAATATTCAACTGTCTCACGCCCGACTCTGTGACGGAATAGATGGGATTTGGAGGTTACTCGCGTGACATTAATCACGGGTATACTTCAATTGCCACTTCTCAATACCGAGAATTTGTTCAGTCGTTATAAAACGAGAATAAAACACTAATATTGGAAAGACCAATCGAGTCAAAACTGGCTTTCCTCAGATGCTGCACCACAATAAGATGGTAATTTTTCTCTGGTCTTTTTATACCAAATGCACGAAAGTAAAAAGATGAAATTGAAAAACACGAAAGTAATAAATGTGACCTTTTATTATAAACCAAAATATATGAATCAATAACAATACAGATTAACTATGACTGAAATATTCACGTTCATATTACAAATTTCTTAGATTTTGCTGCTACAATGGTGAAACATTGGCCGAGCACGTATTTAATACTGTTTGTTATGAATGTATGGTACAGTGTATATACTGTACACAAATTGTGTACATCAAATTGGAAAACATTAACCCTCAACCAAAATTTGCTACTAAGAAACATTTAAAACGTGTAAAAAGTATGCAAGATCACCAAAAGGTAATATGAAAGTAATTTCAGTCTCTTGACAGACGATTTAACAAGTGTAAAACCCTTCACTACAAACTGGTTAAGGATTTTGAAGTATATATATATATATTATATATATATATATATGTATATATATATATATATATTTTTTTTTAGTTCAGGAAGAACCGATTCGCCTCTATTTAAAGGGCATATCTCAGCGGAAAAACAAAGAAAAAGTGAGAGGAAAGACAGAGGAAAAAGAAAGGGTGGAGGGGACAGTCGAAGTGGAAAAAGACCAAGGATGACAAGGACTGCAGGGCCGAGCCCCATCATCCTTGGGTGCTAGGGCCGGGAGGGCGCACGTGAAACCTCCAGGAACAAGCACGTACAAACGAGCACAAAGAGCACTCAAGAGCACGAGCTTAGAACCCCCTTGCGGGGATATATATATATATATGGAATGTTGAGGAATGATAGCTAAGTGAACTACTATGAATGTTTCATTATTAATAAATTTCAATATGGAACTAATTCAAGGCTGAAAGTTTAAAATATACCAATTCAGGTCTGAAAATAAAACTTAAATCTAAGATTGTGCAGTTATGGCCTAATTTTTAACAATCCATAAAAATCTTTTAACATTAACAGTTCATATTATAGCTAATAACCTTACCATATACTAAGAATAGATTCCCTATGTTTAAAAACCATCATCACAGAAAACAAAACGATAAAAATTGAAGCCCAAAGCTTTACAGGAATCTGCAAATGAAAGTAAAATAAATAAATGAAAAAACTTGTAAACGTTTATTAAATTAATGCACTTGAACAATTCAGGAATTACAAAGGTTAGAATTAAAATAATTTAAAAACAAAACTAGGTTTATGACCTTTAACTTTGATACAAAGACCTAATTCTTGCTCATAGCACATCGTCTTGTGGTGATCCATATGTGTATGTGAAGTTTCATCAAATTATGTTGTGGTTCAAAAGTTATAGCGTAGATACGAAAGCGTGACGAACGGACAAGGGCAATCCAGTATGTTCCCTTCAAATTTATTTGGTCGGAGACCTAATTACTATCTAGAAATTATATGACCATCAGTTATCAACGAACCACAAAAATTCTTTACAAAAAAAAAAAATCTTTAAAAATAAAGCTGTCCTTTCTACATGGTTTTCCACCTTCCATCTTACTTCTCAAAATGAGAATGATGCAAATAATAAATTTTTGCTCGTTTCTAATACTTTCCTGGTTTTATTTTAAATTAATACGTATATGTCTAAAAATGAACTTTGAATACCATCCATGATCGATTACAATGAAATACTTACGCCTCTAAGGGTGGGGTAGGGATCAGTTTGCTTTTTCTTCTCGGCCAGCTTGATACCCAACATCCTTCGATACAAACTCTTCTCAGACTCGGCAATCTGACGCGCACTCTCTTTCATTTTCATCACCTCCATCTGAATCACTTTCGAATCGGGATCGATCGTCAAGGCCTTGTTCAGGGATTCCAGGGCCCCTTTCACTTCCCCCTGAATTCCCAATATCTGAAACAGTTAACGATTTTGCAGAACCACTACAGAGTTCTCGGTCTCTAGAGCCTCTCCTTCATTACACGGAGAGATTCAGTATAACGGACGCTATCAAATTATGCTCAATACTAAACGGAATGTTCTTTCCACTCTATCTACGAAAACCCTAACATGAATATACTGGAATAACTCCCAAACCAGATAAACGAACCACTGGGAGTCAACCAAAGTTGCACTTGTTCCTCGATAGTGACATGACCCGTGGCAGTCAGGGGTACTATAACCCGAGAAGGGAAAGGCCTCTGTTGTCTCCTTACAGAATCAGAAAGGGATTAAAAAAACGCGAGGAATCAAATATATCGCGTGGTAATCTGGAGAGAGTTTATTTGTATGGTACCCCCACCAATTTACCCTTTATTGTAAAATGTTAATACTTTATTTTGTTAGTCTGAGCAGAAAATTTGTATGGAAACTCTATCCCCATCATACTTCAACTACAAGTAGGAACTCGAAATGCAGGGAGCTAATGGTGTCAAAGTTGAGCCATCCACGATCAAACTGCACTGAGGATTATTACATGGGGCTTTGTATTAAAATTCATCTTTAACCATACAGGAAACGAAGAGATTAACATTTGTTAAAATACCCTGAAACATTGCACCCTTTCAGCCGTTCCTCGTATAACTTAGGTTTTCAGACGGATCTACTTTCATACAAATAGTTTCCTCGATTAAATCTGTCTGTTGGTGGTCTAATGCGCGGATAATTACTATCAGATCCCGATAGCTTTGATAGGCTTCCGAGTCTATTCCTATCATCTGTGTGTGGCCCCATGTTCATTGTATACAGCGTAACCACGAGACTTCACAAAGGTTTTATACACAAACTAAATTATTCAGAGCAAATTGCGGGAAATTTTCTCTTATAAAGTAGATACAGTATATGGCTTTTCATATCCGTATCACGTGGGTAACCATTATTTTAATTTCTCAAAACACCGAAGAATATTTTATAAATTCCTCATAATGCATGGGTACAAATTATTACAATACATCACTACTTACAAACGCACTATTAAACATATGACAGTAGTTCTTTTCAATAAAAACTTAGTGCGCGTGTGAAGTGACGGTACTAAATCAGTTACGGACAAATGAAAGTATATTAAGTAAGTTTTCTCAAAACATCTTTCCTTATCAGAAATATATTACTTAAATTCTATCCATCAGTATTTCAATCTTTTCCAAACAAATACATAACTGAAGCCCAATTTCAAGTGATGATCATATGAATTACACTATGTAAAACAAACTTAATATTAATCCACCAAATCTGTTATTTACCACTTCATTTTCCCCATTTTCTGTTAAACTGAAATGAATCTCAGAGATTCAAAATGACATTCATATCAAGAATACGTTACCACTACTAAGAAATCCAACATAAAATCCAACATAATTCGCAATCGATCTTCGGTCGGCTGACAATAATTATAATAATGTCTAGGGTCATTTAACTTCATTCGTAACCTTGTTACCTCACACAATGAGTACGCCTCGTGTGTGTGTGTGTGGGGGGGGGGGGTAAATGTGCCCCAAGGGTCACCTTTAGCTTGAGCATTTAGAGGGGAAGTAGCCAACTCAAGTACTCAACCCAACTCAGGAACCAGCGGGTGGGAGCGAACCAGAACATCACCACCGAGCGCCCACTCAGTATAGTGAATATACAGGCTGTCTCAGAAGTCATGCACCATATATATATATATATATATATATATATATATATATATTATATATATATATATATATATATATATATAATATATATATATCCCCGCAAGGGGGTTCTAAGCTCGTGCTCTTGAGTGCTCTTTGTGCTCGTTTGTACGTGCTTGTTCCTGGAGGTTTCACGTGCGCCCTCCCGGCCCTAGCACCCAAGGATGATGGGGCTAGACCCTGCAGTCCTTGGTCTTTTTCCACTTCGACTGTCCCCTCCACCCTTTCTTTTTCCTCTGTCTTTCCTCTCACTTTTTCTTTGTTTTTCCGCTGAGATATGCCCTTTAAATAGAGGCGAATCGGTTCTTCCTAAAAAAAAAAAAAAAAAAAAAAAAAAAAAAAAATATATATATATATATATATATATAATATATATAAATGCAAGTGAGCATCCAAACCTTTCTTTTTTTAACTATCTGACTCGAGTGCCTTTCCATTTTACCTGTAACCCATTGTGTATCATTCAATCATTCATTGTTAGTATGTAAACTCTGCTACTACCATACGAATACCAATCATTGAGGCTCAAAGGCTAAATTATGGATTTATTCTTGGCATGATTTGCTCTGCCCTAGCAAAGGCCTAATAATCGATTCCTTCAACCGAGCACCATTGAACACAGTTTTCTTCTCAAAATGACACCAAGTTGAGCCTTTCCACTCGTGTACAAATGCGAGGGATTGAATTCCTCCATACCATTCAGTGGAAGAGTCAATGATGCCTACCCGAAACCGCGGGAGATTAATGGGTGGGAGGGAAAATGTACAACTTTACCCTTCAGAAATTCCCAGTTTCTATTTTCCCATCGAGCGAACCATTTACCGAAAATAAGTTAATCTTTTCCAACTTTTACCTTTCCTTTCCTGAAGAGTGCTTTCACATTGTCCGGTTGACACTTCAGGATCGATTCTAAAGACTTGAGGGCAATATCATACGCTTCGATTTTAATCTGCGCTGCAGCCATGTTGTTTAAGGTCTTCAACCGTTCATTCAAGAGCCCCCTCAACTCCGCGCTAATATTCTCCTGATGCAGAATATTTTATTTTAAAAATGTGGTCTCCATTTTAGTTTTTTAATACTTACAGAAGATTTTATATCACAAAGTAAATTACCCGCTGCAAGTGCTAAATCTAACTTAACATAGTGCAATGTTGCCTTGACCTAACCTAATCCAAAATGACCTGAAGTCAATGTTAAGTATACACGTATGAACAAGTAGAAGCAGACTTTTATTAGAACTTAAAACAAACATCTGCAAGCAAAAGTAGGTATAGCAAATGATATGAGCTAAATTAACTTTTAGTAATATTCAGGGTGTCTCATAAGTCGGGTCTCATAGGAAAATTCTTTTCCTCACGATTTTAACTCAATTTCCATTCATTTTCCTACAAGACCGGACTTACGGGACACCCTGTACACGCAAATGCCTGAATTCACCTTAGTGATTAGTGTTATATCTCAATTTTGGTTCCATATTTGATGTGATAAGAGATATCTTACCCCAAAAGTGTCTGAAGTATCGTCGAGAAAATCTATGGCTGACTTATAACAAGTGATTGCTTGCTGATTCTCTTCTCGCTTGAACCACCAATTTCCTCTCTCTCTCTTTCGAGTTCTAAAGGAAAACAATCCTTTTAAGAGAGTCCATGGTCGAATAAAATGAGAATGATGATCCGCATTCGACACTTATTTCCAACTCAAATTCGCTTAATATCTCCTTCCTTTCTGCGAGACTTGTGTTACGTTCAATCTTGCCCCTTTCTCACTTTCTAAATACTTTTCCTAGAGCTAAAATGGGGGCTGACGAACGAAGGTGAGGCAGATTCAACAGTAAGAAGAGAGGGCATAAAAAATAGAAGAATCGACCGCTTGCTAAAACAATCTCCCTCAATCAAGAAAATGTTTAATAATTGACTTAAAAACAAAAGCATTATTGAAAATTATTGTAAACAAAAGCAAGGTTGTTGTCATTAAGACGACTCGTATTGTAATGTAGAGAAAATTTAGGTTATGAAAGAATTCAAACATTTGGGGTGTTTGAGTGACAAAAAATGTAACAAGTACAGTACATCGAAAGTTGAAAGTAGTGAAGCGGAGCAAGCGAGTCATGGGCACAATAAAAACCTTCGTAGGAGAGAGGTCCTTGAGTGCAGATGCACCAAGTTTACATGAAGGTGTATTAGTGTCAATGTTGATGATGTATGGAAGTGAGACGCTTGGGTACTTTTGCATTATCTTCCCAACACTAATTTTTTTTTATAATGGAAGGAAAATAAAGTACGTTAGCAAAACACTTAATTTTTAATCATGAAAGGGCATGAAAGCAGTAATATCTCGCAACATCGCAAGAAAGGTATTTTCATGCTCAACACATCATTAGTTATATGAATAAATATTCTTAACCTAACTTGAAGCTGGCTAACGCCTGCGGCGGGCTGTTTTTAATCTAACCTAATCCCAACACTATTTTTTTTTTTTTATAATGGAAGGAAAATAAAGTACCATAACCAAAACAACACTATATAAAAAAATTAGTGTTGGGAGGATAATGCAAAAGAACCAACGCTTGTTTGGCACGAGTGAGAACAGATGAGATGGATAATTTAAGAAGTGTAATTGATGTAAAATGATTGCCTGTAGGAGAATGAAGATGAAAGTAGGGGATAGCATGCTACATTGGTATGGTCATATGGAGAGAGTGAATAATGATAAAATTGTGGAAAAGGTTAATAGCGAGTGTAGGTACGACAAATAGAGGAAGACTATGTAGTAAAAGATTGAAAGATGTAATTAGTAAATAAGTGTGGCAGTCAATGAGAAAGAGAGTAATGGAAGTGGATTGTGGTGTGTGTAAATGGAGACCCTAGTCTCACCTGATATACCACTACAGGTATATTTCCAACCTTGTCATTGAAGGTAACACTACATTCCTAAGTTTAGGGTGGTACTTTATTCCCAGTGGTGATCCTTTTGTACCTTTGTAGAAGTGATTTGAGTGTCTCGATCACGAGTTCAAGAGTCGTGCTCACCACAGAGTAGGAGTGCGGTTCTTAGATAATGTATGCATATATTAAAACTTAATACAGTACTGCAACTTTTTAAATAACTTCTCTTTCAATAAAGATAATATCTGAGCAACTAATAATGCTTACCCTATACTTATTCTTTCCTCAAATGATAAACTTTCTGGCTCATCTTCAGGTTTGAAATCAAGAAGGTGAACAGTGTAGTATAGATTACAATTAGAAGGAATACTTGGCTCCAGTCCTCTCTCTCCATAAGCAAATCTAGGAACAAAATAAATAGATAAGCAGGTTTGATGTAAATTAAACACACATTTTCAATCTTCATCAATTCAAATCAGGGAAATAATATAGAGGAACAATTGACTAAAAGAAGCTCAATCATTGGTTTTAAAAAGCTTAAAAAATGAAAGATTTTTGTCCTAAAATGCAATAAATGATAAATTTTGGTAAATGTTGAACTCTTTCTAAGTAAATTGCTTGTTTTTAGCCTTTGATTTTTAATTCCAAATATAAATTTAGAATTTACTGAACCTAAGGTATGACTGGAGCAATAATAACAATGATATTTGTGGGTTGTTCAAACTACTCCTTAACATCTTACGTCATATGATGGAGGGGACCTATGGCTTTACCACTACCCCACCAAGAGGACCCAGAGATGCACCTTAATTCTAGGTCCCTGAAATCAGGGACAAAAATCAAACCTAGGACCTTCATATTAACAGCCCACTACTAGTGAATACAGCAATATTAGGGTATAAGTTCTACAACTTAATTATAATCATATCTTAAAAGACCAATGTATAGGCCTTATACAGTTAAAGAGTACACACAACAATGAACCACTTAAATTTTTGAATCTGGAGACTAATTTTACCCACAAGTCATTGCAGTGACATCATCATCATCATCAATAATAATAATAATAATAATAATAATAATAATAATAATAAAATTTTCTTCCTTTCTCCTTTAAAGTTACTGAGTGTTGAGAGATTTTATTCTCTGGATATTTTGTACAGAAACATTTTGCATTTGACACTCATAATGAACTGATTTTTATTTCAGGATTTTTTTAATTAAAAAAATGAATGCTGTACTTGTTTATCTTTTCTAATATTATACATAAAAAGTGTCAATCTCTCACCTGGCTTCCATGTACACACACGATTCTTCTCCTTTGTCCATCAAAGGGACGATTAAGTCAAGGCCGTTGATCACCTGCACGCAAGTATTTCTTAAAATAAAAATTATAGAGAGAAAATGCAATAAAATGTTGGCTCACCTTACAATCTAACTTTAATATAAGACTGACAGAGATTCCCCGCAATATATGAAAACACCATTTCATTCCAATGAAAGAGTCTCAGTAAAACTCTCTAACCTCCTGGCACATAAATCTGTTTGATATGATATTAAATTCATTTCAAAAACTTCCCCATTGTAGAAAATTTCAAGTTAGCCACATTGTTTTACTGAAGGATTAAGGCGTGAGCTTTTTAGTGATTATTTGTGACTGCAGAGAAGACTGCTTGCCTCTCCATCTCCGACTGTAAAGATAAAATCGTCCAAAACTTCAACTTCCATTCCATCTTCAAGACATCCCTTCGCTCTTATCTTGACAGAATCTCCCCTCGAGGGTCGTGACTCACATATTCCTTCTTTTATAATCTTAAACAAAATCACATTGTTAAAAACAATAATTTTAAAAATGAAAAAATAGAAACACGCAACTACGTAAAATGCAGCAAATATTATGAATTTCAAACTTACTGGTTACTCTAACGTGGCTCTCATAAGATACTATTGTTATTACCTTTTTCTTTAGTCCTCCACTCCCTATTATATCCATCCATTCTGATGTCCCATCTTTGGGCTTTTCATCACTTGAATCTTCATTTGAATCTTTTATTTCTTCAATTTTTTCACTGCTTACATTTTCACACGAATCTTTTGTTTCTTCCATTATGCTTAAATGAGTTTAAAGCACCCAAATAGAATGGAGTTAATTGGTCAGTATTTGAAGGCTTTGGCCTATCGTGTAAAATCTGTTTTGACTTCTACAAAAGTTTTTAAAAAAAATATGGTCAAGAACTGTAATTTGACCTAATCAAACATTCTAAATTTGAAACCAGAAAGTAAGAATCCATAATAAGGGAAAACCACAATAAATGCAGCAACTTAGACAATACTTTGAAACTATGCAGGTAATGACAGCTCAGGCAAAGACACTGGTGGACTGCGATTGCCTGTGCAGTTTCAAAGCATGAATCAATAAACTTAATGTATGTTTGAGAATCCTGCCAGAGAGCTAATATCAAGTGAAAATTCAGGCTATACTTTATTTAAAAACATTAAATTGCTAGTGGGAAGTCTAATTTCTTTGTTGCAGAAAATTTCAGGGGACTGCATTAGTTACTTTTAACCCTTTAATATCGGGTATGGATATGATCAATAACCCCACTATGCACAAAAAAAAAAAAAATTTTAGTGATTTTATGAGTCATTTTAAACCTCAAACAAAGGTGAGAAAGGTAAAGCATCTATAGACGTTGACTATCATTTGTGGAAAAACCTACATCACTTGATGTTCTCTTAGAAAATGCCAGTCAACATAACTTGATGTTGACTGGCATTTTCTAAGAGAACATCAATAGATGTCAACTGGCATAAATTTAAGGGTTAATAATCAACATTGAATGCCGGAGAGTAGTTACAATTAGTGATGTAGCAGTTGTCATTTTTCATAGCTCTGTGGTTGTGGTTATGTACCCTATAACATCATATTACCCAAGAATAAACAGCACAATAAAATATTGCATTTTAGCCACTTTTCATAATCTACAATATAATGACTATAACCTAAACTGTAAAAAGTGTGTTTCCAGGATGTGGGATGAGGACCCAATGCATTCTGCATCCCACCAATGACTTTTCCCAACCACTGCCCATTTGAAAGTGGTGTATATTAGGGTGTTTCATTCGAACAGAAGAAAATATCAAAGGTCAATATTTTTCTCCACTTTGCTTGTGCTCTTATTCCTTTTCATGTAAGAAAGATATGCACCAATTTTGAAAACAATTAAATGATATTTAGGGGGGTGCACACATTTGAACCTTTTATAATAAACAATTTTCTTCAGTGTTACGAAAAAATTCTCCCTTGGAACCACAGAAAATGAAAAACTAATAAAATTGGAAAATTCAAATCAATACACATTACAATACAAAACAAATTTTTTTTCAGTGTTACAAAAGAATTCTCCCTTGGAAGCACAGAAAATAAAAAACTAGTATTAAAATCAGAAAATCCAAATCAATTTTTGAATTGGTACAAGGATGTTCCTGCCTTGGTTCTTTTCAGCACCTCCTTTCGATGATGTTCAACAATCCGCAACAAGAATTGTTTTTGCTTCTTGTCCTTGACTGATTCATTGAATTGCTTGATTAATGCAATTCCCCTCTCTGCTGTGTCATTTACGACTTTCAGTGTGTTGACTGACTCTCTCAAGCTGTCATTTTGGTGTCCTCCTCTACGTTGTCAACATCCCAAATGGCGAAGTTGTCAAAGAATGTCTTCGTCCTTTGAGTGACGAAGTTGCTCAGATCCTTGCCTTTAAAAGTCAGGTTTTTCCACTCAAGTCATTTGAGTTACTTTCTTAATGCAGGTTTGTTCAAGGCCTGGAACATCTTTTCTTTCTCATTTGGTGATATCCATTCATCAAGGAAAGCCAAGCCAACTAGAGTCTCCGAGAGATACCATAGATGCCTTTTGGCAACTCTCAAGGCAGCCTGGCCCAGGTCCTTGTTCGGATATGAAATCAACAGTTGAATCATGTCTAGGTAATTTTTCAGGGCCCACCTACTGACCACTGCCTCGTGCCAGAACTGGACATAAATGAAACACGTAAAAAGCGCCACATCGTGCAATCCCTTCACCTCTCAGTTGGCGAGTTCTAGTTGCTCCCGGAACAAAACCATTTTCAGCACATAGATAGCTTTTGCCATCCAGGATTGATGATGGGCTCCTGGAGTCCTGAAGGAAAACTCCGCTCCACCCCAGCCTCCAAGGAAAAGGAGCGACAGCTTGAGGAATTCCTCATAATCTTCTCTCAGGTGACATGAACTTTCAATGACTCCACAAAGATAACACCATCCTGATTCATTCATCTTCCAAGTACCTAGTGGCTGGCTCTTCTTCATCAATCATGGTTTTGAAACAATTTTTGTTAATAAAGTCCCAATGCTGCTGAAATCATTAAAACAACAGGAAATCAGGACCACTTGTTGGCCCCAGGGACTTATGAAAGACAACCTTCAAAATGAGCTCATAAATGTGGTGACAGCAAGGCAACCACAAGAGTGACTGACCAAGGAATTGTTCAATCCTCATACATGCCCCTTGCAGAAGTCTGGTATTGGATGCCATAGTGTCAAACAAGAGGCCAATGATGCAGTCCTGAATTCCAAATCGTTGCAGCTCCTGGATGATGGCTCAAGCTATTTGTTCACCAGTACCATCCTGGGCAACAGGCACTCCATGATGATGCTCGAACTCCTTCCCTGTTACCACAACAGCTACTCTGTCTTCCAAGCTTCTAGAGCTTCCACCAGCAGCTTGGGGTAGTAGCTTGCTGTCCCAGTGTAGAACTAAGAGAGGTGGATCTTTGAAGATCGACTTCTCAAGTTGTTTGGCCATTTTCTCTTGATACTTGGCACATGCTCAATGAACAGTTGATGGTGAAATAATAATCTGCAATACATCTTGTCCGAGACTTTTAGCAGTTGCAATGAAGGAAGTGTTTGCTTGTCCAATAGAGAGTTGTTCTCTATCCTGAGTAGCCACAAGTGTTGGATCAGGTGTGTTCTTGGAATGATGAGGTGACTTAGAGGCCAATGGAGCAGCAAAATAATCATCATCATCTATTGTCACTGTTGAGCTAGAGGATGTGCCATCCAGCTTCATTTTCTCAAGAGATCTTTTCAGCTTCTTCAGCACGCTTTCATTTTTGAAGTTCAAGTTTCTTAGCTACTGCTTCTTTCCATTTGACAGCCATGATGTGTTTCCTATCCACCCCAGCCATTGAAGAACTCATTCTGTCCTCCCTCTGGGAGGACAAGAAAACCTTGTCCTCCTCCGGAACTGAACTCACTCATATCACACCTTGACAAGCAATGTCAAAAAGGTCAGCAAGGTCTCCCTTCCACACCTGATGCTTCATAATGGCTTTGTCCGTCTCTCTCAACTACTTCTCCTTCAAGTTTTGGTACTCTTTGTACAGCTTTTGTATAGCAGCTCTAATGTTCTCCTCTGTCTTCATGGGGATATTCACCTTCTTCCAAACTTCTTGAAGCTTGATACTCATAGACTTGATGGCAAGGGGGATGGTTTCCTTCAGTTCCAGGTGATGGTACAAAGCAGAGGATGACTTGCTCCTAAGAGTTCTTTGACAGGAGTCTTTTCAATCAGCCAGATCTTCTTTCTTTCCATTTTCAACACTTTTTGCACCTGTGAAAGAAAACATTACAATATGTTGGAGGTTGGGACATTCTTGAGATTTGGTTACAAAGGGCTAAGGTTTCAGAGGTAACATAAGTGTGCAACCTCTAAATGGTGTTCAATTTACTTCAAATTTGATACATATGCTTTACAGATCATAAGGTGTACGGGGAAGAGCAAAGTGTAGTGAAATTCACAACTTGATAAAAGTGGAACACCTTAGTGTATATAATTATAATATTTATATAAGTACACTATTTAAACCTTATATTTAAATTGAATTGCTGGGAGACTGTATTTCAAAAATAAAAGTTTTTCAGCTTTGTCCCCCTTCAGCCTATTCCTTTTTTCATCATAGATGATCCCTGCTCCATTAAATAATTGTTCACTAGGAACACTTGAGGGAGGACATCCAAGGTATATGTCTGAGCCAGTTTGCTCAAATTTTTGTATTTCTTTTGATTTGACCTCCACCAAGCCAAAGCATCATCATCTTGTCCAATCCGTTTCTCTTTGTGATATTTCTCAATCATTTTTTGCGAGTCTCTGCTTGACTCGGTTTCAGTCTCATTAATGTAGAATAGATACAAGATTTTCTATATTTTTTTAAGGCCTCAATAGTGTGACCACCACAGTCGTGTTCTTTGGGCTTCACTCCCGATGGTAAATGTCTTGGGCCCCAACAACAGTCCACCCCAGCCTGGTTCCCCTGCAAAAGAAGAATGGGAACAAAAAAACAACAAAAGGGACAAGAGATGCAAAATAAAATTTTATCAAATAAATTTTAAATCAAATTGCCCAGCAACAGGTGACAAAGCCAGGTCTCAAGTCTCAACCCTAAACAACAATTTCAAAACAAAAGTCTTGATTCACTGCATGGCATGTCAAAGAGAGTAAAGACACTCCAGCAGATGCGTCTGACCATGCATCCATTGTCAATGATACTTTTGAATCTTTTAGAGGCTCAAGAATTTTGAACACTTTCTTTGAAACAAGTCATAGATATTGTTGCACACAAGATCAGTGTAGAACTGACACTGTTTCAGCCATGAGTCTCAGGAAACCAAGTCCTCAACATGGCTGAGTGGCAAGTCATCCATTATCATCATTTTGGCTATGTGATAGTCCAGTGATTTTGATTTGGAATGATTCGCATCTCAAATTTTTACTTTTTTGAAGCAACTTTCAATCGTCTGATTCGTTTCTTTCACTGCACACTTTATTTCCTGTAAGGGTGTAAGAGACACTTTTGATTACTTTTTCTTCTTTGACTGTTCATTAGCTTCATTTTCACTACCTAGATATCACTTCATTATATTCCTTCTTGTGCAATGAATGCAGATGGTTTCTCTAAGTTAGTGGTACTCCTTCCCTTTTGTGAATAGTTCTTATTACATATGATACTTCCCTACATTGTTTGACACTTGAGAAGTACTTCCACACTGCACTTGTAGATCGCTCCATGATGGTTGCATCACAGTCTAACACTTTACTAATGGGTTGAGAAGCATGTAATATTGTATCTAAACAGATACTGAAGCTGGTGCTTTAGTTTAGTTTGTAACTTGGTAGTGAAGGTTGCCTAATTTCTAATAAAAAATTTTTTTTTTTTTTATCAACAGTAATTATACATCATCATTGCTTTATTAAATATAATTAAAATAATACTTTTCTAGCCACCCAGCATTGATAAATTTAAGTTATTACATAATGCATCTATCCATCCAGGCCAAGTAGCAATTCTAGACATGTCGCAATTAGGGCATTGCAAACTTTTACTTTTTTGCACCCTTGAGTGAAGGCATGAGGCATGACAAGAACAGCATTTGGTGAAATTTATAGCATTTATAGCATTTGGTTGCCCTAGTAAGAAGATATCCTCAAACAACCCCACTGATAAATGTGGTTGCAGAGCTGAGAATGTGTGTGGTTGTGGACAACCGCTACATCACTAGTTACAATACCTAAGTCCATTAAACAATATCAAGTTAAGCCAAGATTCCAAGAGTTTCAAGACTTTGTTAAATAACCTTAGTGCCAGTAATTAAAAAACCCCCATAATATACTGAAGTTTCCAGATGATACATATGGTACTATTTTATTAGTTAATCTGATTTTTATTTCTCTGCAAGAGCTCTAAAACTATAGGAGAGTTGGAAATCTTGTATGAGCAACTCCAACTGCACACATATGGTAGTAATTTAAGTAAATGATACCCTGCTCACAGGAGGCACCAACTTACGAAGGAAAGTTACCTCACCATCAGAGGTGGACCAATCATTTGAGGTAAAGTAAAACCTAGTTGCATTCACCTCCTGTAATTGTAAAATTACAATTCAAAGGGAATGTCCCTCCTCCTGTGGCCCCAGTTTCACTTGCATGCATTGTCCTTTTCATAGACTAAAATTTTACCTGTATCATACACCACACTTTCACTATCTGCAATTTTATCTACCCTATGCTCTGCACCGCTCAGTGCCCAACACCAATTAGTATTTTAGTATCTTTCTTAGAAATAATCTTAGAAAATTTTTTTTTATAAATTTTCCAATGTTACCATTACTTCATTTAATTAATGCAAGTGATTCATCAGATAGTGCTTGATTTAAGGTAGGTTGGGGTTGTGTCTTGACATCATAATTCAAAATGTTCTTCCTGTACCCAAACTGAGAAATTTGACAAATAGATGTTATGCATCACTTTTCAAGCTAAAATATTAATTTCAATCTGGTACAGCCACTTTTCTGACTAACATACTGTATATACTGTAATTAGATCAAGTATTTACATAATATTTCCCATTTTCTCTTTGATCAATTAAAGACATTCCACCCTTCATTTTAGAATCTGTCATACCTATTAAATTTTTCATATCCTGGTACAGCAACTCGAACACAATATAGTACTAGTGGCCATATGCCAAATTAAAAGTTTAAAGTTATGAATTCTGGTACATCATTTTCCAAATTAAAATGTTAGTTTCAGATTAGGAAAATAATTTTTCCAGAGACCAGTTTTGGACAAAGGTGAAATTTATAAGAATAATCCTGACTGGCCTGAAAGTTGATGACATCATAAACTTTTGTCTAATCAGAGTAAATGTAACAAATTTTGACATGCATACAAGTATCCTCTGTTAGTTAGTGAGGTTTTAGTTTATCCCATTTTTTCATATGTTCATGAAAAAGCCTTGCAAGTTAGGCAAGTGCTCATTTGAATTTCCTGTGTGCCTACTCATCACTAAAGACCTCAAAAAAGTTCATAAAAACAATCTCATATATTAAGTAGGTTAAAAAACTATATTATTTATTATATTTATTGATAAACATATAAAACAAAAATAAACTTTATTGTACTGTACTTGTATAAAAAAAAAAAATAAAAGTAAACATAATCCTGAGAGTATTTTGCTGAAAAACAAGCAGAAAAAAATGCTTAATCATCTGTAATATCTTCATTCCATTGCATCATCATATTCTCTCTTACATGTTCAACAGTCCGATTCAGTCTCTTTGATGACACTACATTCTTGTAATGAGAGAAGAAGTGCTCAACTTCAATGGAGATTATTGGACACAATATTTGGATCACATGTAAAATTAGGAACTTCTTTTTCTTGCAGAACCTGGGCATATCTTGAGAACTTCAAATTCAGGATTTTTTTTCAAAACTATTAATTTTTCTTTAAGGCATACAGGTTATGGTATCCTTAACATTTTGTACAATTTGCCTAGCATCCACTAGGTTTAAATGACCTAGTTTCTTGATGGAATCTGTCAAACATGGAAAGTTTGATGCAATGAAAGCAATGTCTTGGATCGGCCAGTAATTCCTGGGTATCTGTAATGGCTTGTGATTCATGTTCTAGACTTAAAACAAATGTTTTAACTTTGACAAAGTTTTTAGCATAATAGAAGCAACTATTTAGCCAGGTTGACCAGTGTGTTAGAACTGGCTCTGGAGGGAGCAGAAGACCAGTTTCTGAAGAAAATTGTCATTTTCAATGAGCACATTTTACCAATATCTTTTTCATGCCAGAAACAATGATAAACACTTTTGTACTTTGATCGAACTAGTTCTGCAACATGCATAAGACCATGCGCAACACAAGTGCAGTGGTGAAGGTTGGGATAAAGTGCCTTTAGAGCTTGGCATGCCTTCACCATGTATGCTGATGCATCAGAAATGATAAGAGATAACATTACTGTAATCTATTTTCCCAGCAAACAATTTGACAAGAGCATCATTAACAACCTGACAAATGTTGTCACCATTTGCATTAGAATAAAAGTTCAAAAAGTTCATAAAAATGGCTGAAAGTTAAAAAAAAAATCATAAAAACTTACTCTCTTCCAAGTGTCAGTCAGATCCAAGCATTTGAGCCTCAACAGGTACCACCATCACCATACAGCCACAATGTTATATTTCAGTGAGTAAGCTTAATTTTTGCGCATAGTACTGTTACTTTTAATAAATGGTACTTTCCTGTTATCCCAGGCTCCAGACTTAAATTGACAATTGGTTAGGTTTACTTGTGATATTTTTGTTAAAACTAATGAAAATATTACACCTTAATCTAACCCATCATCTATATATATCATAATTTGCTGGGTACATACTAATTACACTGGTCTACAACCAAAATGCTTCAGAAATAAATATAGTCAATCTTTACTAGAGTTGCACCAATACCAATATTTTGGCCGATACCGATACTACAAAAAAGTGCCGATACCGATACTTTTTAATTAATTAATATTTTTAAAATTGATTATTAATAAAAGTTCAAGTAAATGATATAATATCTCAATTAACTTAAAATGCCTTTCCCAATCCCAACTTTAGTTCCATTTAATTTCATAATAATACAGGGTGGGCGGAAAGTAGCTCCCTATTTTGGATTGGTAAAAAAATACGTATATTATCCATTTATTTCAGAAGAAATAATATGAAAAGGTAGGCATACATGGCAGGTTTTTTCTAAAATTCAATGTGGGCTCCAACTCTTTCCACCAGCTTCTGGAGCCGCCCAGGAATGGCGTCCACTGACTTTAGCAGGAACTCCGGCGGGATGGAGGACATGACTTCCCGAATTCGGTCCTCCAGTTCTTCCAATGTCCTCGGTTTGGTGCGGTAGACTTCTTCCTTTACCCACCCCCAAAGAAAGAAGTCGCACGGTGTCAAGTCGGGGCTCCTGGCTGGCCATTGATGTGGACCACGATGACCCATCCAACGCCCAGGGAAGTGGGCATCCAGCCCTTCTGCGCAACACCATGAATGCTGAGCGGTACCTTGCTATGTTGCGAAACGAGGTCTGGCCGGTTGTCAGCACATGGGAGAACATCGACGATCTGATATTTATGCAAGATGGCGCCCCTCCGCACTTCGCTCTTGTTGTCCGTGAGTGGCTGGATGCCCACTTCCCTGGGCGTTGGATGGGTCGTCGTGGTCCACATCAATGGCCAGCCAGGAGCCCCGACTTGACACCGTGCGACTTCTTTCTTTGGGGGTGGGTAAAGGAAGAAGTCTACCGCACCAAACCGAGGACATTGGAAGAACTGGAGGACCGAATTCGGGAAGTCATGTCCTCCATCCCGCCGGAGTTCCTGCTAAAGTCAGTGGACGCCATTCCTGGGCGGCTCCAGAAGCTGGTGGAAAGAGTTGGAGCCCACATTGAATTTTAGAGAAAACCTACCATGTATGCCTACCTTTTCATATTATTTCTTCTGAAATAAATGGATAATATACGTATTTTTTTACCAATCCAAAATAGGGAGCTACTTTCCGCCCACCCTGTATAATATATTATAATATATAGCTAGAGCCTGTAATTTAATTATGTTTAAAATTGAATGTACTAAAAAAGTAAAAAACATTGCAAACAAACAACTTATAAAATTATGTCTACAATAAAATGTATAAATTTTTAATATACAGCTCTTCAAATACAATAATTATACCGGTAGTTTAATGAGGTTTGTTAAGCATTATAAAGTTGTTTTTTTCATTTCAATAAATAAAGTAGTGTGTAATTAAAGTAATAGTTTGTATTTTCAAAGTTTTTATTAATAAAAATTACAAAATTCAAATAAATGTAGTACATTAATAAAGTCCTATAAAATATTATTAAAAAAACAAAAAACTTTCTACTGTACTGGGCCACTGCAACAATTGTAGTGTAAAAAATACAAAATTCAATATAGTATCTATAATACATTGATAAATCCTTATTATTCAGTACCGTATATTGAAAAAATAACAATTTGTGGTTACTTGCACAAAATGAAAATCTTATTAATAAAACATTGAGAAAAATCAAAACTATCAATGAAATCAATGATACCGTCTTGATCAATATTGCTGCTACCTTCCAACATATTTTCATGGTTTGGATCACCTGAATTTTCATCATTGTCGTCTCCAGTTTCCAATAGTTTGCGTTTGGTTTCAATAGATTCTAAGGTATCCACCATCATACTTAATAACATTTCAATACTTGTAGAAGTACCTAAATCTGATCCATCATCATTAGACCTTTCAAACATTTTATTTTTAATTCTTGGATCTAAGAATGTTGCAATGATCATATTTTTGTCTTTAGTATAGTTACTACATCTAGTTTCTATAGAGTCATTTTTACTGAAAACTATTACTGTAATTCGAAATTGTATATTTATATGATACTGTATTACTGTATTGAATATTTGTAATCTTGTATAGGGGCCTATAGTTACATTATGATTTTTTGTTTTGTTAGTAAATGTAAACATTGCTAATTTTGATAAAATATATATTAAACAACTAAATAAGATATTACTGTAGAATAATAAAAAAATTTAATTTTATATAAAATAAGATAATTTCTTCAAAAAACAGTAATTCAAAGTATCGGTATCGGTATCGGTTTTCAGAACAGTATCAGCCGATACCGATACTTTGTGAAAAGTGGCCGATATGGCTGATACCGATACATCGGTGCAACTCTAAATTCTTTACTAATTTTGGGTCACTGAATACAAAAATGATGCCTAAAATTGCTAATTGGCTCTATTTATAAAGATATCAGGCAACCCTGCACCCTACTAACTGGACTGCATCTGACGCATAATATGTAGATGCCTGTGACACATCGATGCATTGACTCTACTGCGCATAGTTATATTTTTTTTATTTTAATAAATTAATGTAAATATATACATGTATATAAAATAAAATTTAATTTTAAATTTATCTATTACATTATGTATTTGTAAATTATTTATTAAAAAATAGATTGGGTCATTTTAACATATTGCTTCCCATAATGTTTTTGATATTAATATAAATGGAATACTAACCTCCCTTTTTATAGTATAGATATGGAAAATTAAAATTATTAGGGTTGGCATCAGGAAGGGCATCCGGCCGTAAAATTTATTGCCAAAACCAGAGGATGACATGCGGACAATATCGAGGGGTGTAGCTAGAAGAGACAGATAAGGAACGACAGAGCAGGGTGGTGGTGAAAGTTACAGGAATTTCAAAGAAGGCTCAGGAGAGAAGAACGGCATGGTATGGGCATGTAATGAGAAGAGATGAGAACTACATTGGGAGGAGGAAGAGAGGAAGACCGAGGATGAGGTGGAAGGATCGCATCAGGATGGACATGAGCTATAAAAACCTGACGGAGGAGATGGCGCAGGATAGGGAGGAGTGGAGAAGTATCCGCAACAGTGACCCCATATAAATGGGAATAATAATGCTGCAGAATGCTGCTCACCACACTCTTACAAGAGTGTGGTGAGACCAGCAATAATGTGGAGACAGTACCCATGACGAAGGCGCTGGAAAACAAGCTAAAGGTGTCGTGTGAAATGACTAGATGGGATAGAGTGAGGAATGAGTTAATAAAGGTTGGACGCATATCTGAAAAAGTGCGCGAGGCAAGACTACGATGGTTCGGACACGTGAAGAGGAAGGACGGAGGGTACATAGGAAACAGGATGTTAGATATGGAACCGCCGGGTAGGAGAAGAAGAGGAAGACCTCGGAGAAGATGGATGGACAGTGTTCGGGACGACCTGAGGGAGCGGGAGCTGGATGTCTAGCTGGTACAGGATAGAGAAGAGTGGAGAAGGAGGATCAGCAGCAGCGACCCCGCACAAGTGCGGGACTAATAATGCTGTAGAAGAAGAAGAATAACTAACCTAATTTAAAATTATTAAAATGCAATGTAATTACATTAATTTATTAAAATAAAAAAATGCAATGTAATTACATTAATTTATTAAAATAAAAAAATATATAACTACGTGCATGCGCAGTAGAGTCAAGGCATCAATGTGTCACAGGCATCTACATATTATGCCACAGCATCAGTTCATTCGCGGAAGTCATACAGTGCACCCTTGTCAAACTCTTTTTAGCATTTGCTTTTGAAACCAAATTTTTTTCAGCCTAATTTGAACAAAGATGCCTCATAATTATGTGAACAGTGTAGATAACTTCTGTTATGTTTGTGGAGAATTGACTTTTGCCACCACAAAAGTGTGCTATAACTGCCGTGATTAGGAAAGCCTATCACCTTTATTTTGGTTGTAAGATTGGAGATCAGGACAAGAGCTGGGCCCCACACATTTGCTGCAATACTTGTGCAACAAACCTTCGCCAGTGGTTGAATTGGAAAAGGAAATCTATGCCTTTTGCAGTGCCAATGGTGTGGAGGGAACCAACAGATCATGTCAGCAATTGTTACTTCTGCATGGTGCCTCCAGTCAAGAAAGATATTTGCAAGAAGAAAAAGTGGATTTGACAATATCCAAATATACCCTCTGCTATACGCCCAGTACCTCACAGCGGACTACCCATTCCTGAGCCCCCACACTCATTCTCCCTGGAGTCAGAGGACGAGGAGAATGAAGGAACCTGCAAAACTTGTGAGCCTTCAACTTCACAAGACCCTGAATTTGTTTAACTTGACATCTTCTAAACTGCACATGATAACTCAGAATGAATTAAATGACCTTATCAGAGATTTAGAACTGCCAAAGAGTAAGGCAGAGCTGTTGGGCTCCAGATTGCAGCAGTGGAATCTCCTCACTGAAAATGTTAGTGTGTGTAAGTTTTGTGACTCAAAAAGATTTTGTCCATTCTTCATCATGGAAGGTCACCTTGTAGCTTGCAATGACATCGATGGTCTGATAGCAGCTCTCAACATTATTCACAATCCTGATGAGTGGAGACTGTTCATTGATTCATCAAAGTTGAGTCTAAAAGCCGTTTTGTTGCATGTTGGCAACGTACTGCCATCAATTCCAGTTGGTCATGCAGTCCACATGAAGGAAACACATGACAACATGAAGCAACTTTTGAACTGCATAAACTATGACAAACATCAGTGGCAGGTTTGTGGGGACTTGAAAGTTGTTGCTATTGTGCTAGGACTGCAGCCAGGCTACACTAAGTATTGCTGTTTTCTGTGTGAATGGGATAGTTGTGCTAGGACTTCTCATTACATCAAGAAGGATTGGCCACTCTGACACTCATTGGAACCTGGAACAAAAAATGTTCAGCTTCCTCCACTTGTAGAATCTAGCAAGATTTTGTTACCACCCTTACACATCAAACTGGGCATCATGAAAAATTTTGTTAAGGCTATAGATAAAATGGGGGCAGCTTTTAAGTATCTTGGTGGTAAATTCCCAAAGCTCAGTGAAGCAAAAATCAAGGAGGGTGTATTTGTTGGTCCACAGATCCGCAAACTTCTTAGAGATGAGGAGTTCGACTGTATCCTAGGTGGTGAGAAGACAGCATGGAATGCTTTCTAGTTAGTAGCAACCTGTTTTCTTGGAAATACCAAAGCTGACAATTACAGGGAGCTGGTGGAAAACCTGCTATTGTCCTATCAAAAAATGGGCTGCAATATGTCTTCAAAGATACATTTCCTTCATTCACACCTGGAATTTTTTCAGCCAAAGCAGTCAGCGATGAACATAGTGAACATTTCCAACAGGATATCTCAGCGATAGAGAAACGCTACCAGGGGAAATGGAGTCTATCACTGAACAACATTAGCAGACTACTGCTGGACAATAACAAGAGATGCTCCAGAAGTTGAATACAAGAGACAAACAAAGAAGCGATGGGATGAATCAATATAAGTGACTGCATTATATAGGTATGTTACTAATACTGTATATGGTATACATATACGCAAAATGTGTAACTTAAATTTTCTTGGAAACTGTAGCCAATCGACTGTTTTTATGGTCATATTCGTTTTCAGCACCACAAATCCATAATAAGAAACACATTTTATCTCTGAAGCACAAACTTTTTCAAAATTTGTAGACCAGTGTTTTTGTAGGTTAAGTTAGGTTAATTATATTATGAGAATAGGTTTTATTAGTGTATTTTGGTTCAAAATTTGGTATATTTTTACAAGTGTACATTATAGGCTTTGTAAATCAAAACTGTTTTTCTGACATTTTTTGATATGATTTGAACAAAGGTTAATTTTGTTCAAACATCAAAAACAATTGGAAAAAACATGGTTTTAATATATAACCTAACCTAACCTAAAATTCCAAAATTTCTCAAAAGCCTGTAATGTACTCCTGTAAAAAAATACCCAAAATTCAGCAATATCCCATTTTGGCATCCCAAATTATTCAACCAACCAAAAATAAAAGAAAGCATCCTAAATTATTTAACAGCATTAGCTTTGTTTTGATGAATCATTTTTGTTGATTTCTTATGAGAAAACATGGCTGGAATGCCTGGTTAGGTCAACTGTACACCCTTGATGATTGATTAGGTTAAGTCATGATATTTTCGTTAGTTTAAATGAAAATATGGTAATTGTATACGTACAATATCCCCCTCACCTCAGTTTCTAATAAAAATTATTGCAATGCGTAGAAAATAATAAATAAAACCTTTCCTTTAAGTAAAAAAAATTTCAGTCGATCATATTTATGGAGATATTACTTAATTAACGATATCCATTTGATATGACATTTTTCTGATTGGGCTATTTTTTCGCTACTCTGCGACTTAATTAGTTGATTAGTTTCTGTTCTGGCTATTTTTTTTTTTTCTAATTGGATTCAGTTTGGGTAATACCTCAGTTTGGTCATGTTTATGATAGAATTATGATGTGCTGTTCATGTGGTTTCAACTTTGAGAACTTGATTCGTCATGTGCCCTAGATGAAGACTAAAAAAATGCATACCGTAATTGGTAATTTTTTACTATCAGTCCAGCCTCTGGAAACTGAAAATAAAGTTTACCATAAGACTCTACATTTTTTTTAAACAACTTTTATTAAGTAGCTACAATATGAAGGCAAATGCCGATTAAAGCTATAAAATTAATGTTAAGAAATTATTTTTGAGTGATAAAATCGCGGATCATGTTTTTGGGAGTGATAAAATGGCTGATCCCACAAAGGTTAGGAAGGTACTGCTAACAAAATTGGGGGGTTTAACCTGAACTCATAAGATTTTAGTGTCACGATGGCATTGGTTTGCGATGGCTATAATTATTCACTGTGTTTAACTTCATGCAAATTTTTTGATGATGAGGCTGCATTTAATTTTTATATAGAACATGGTGTATTACTAAAAGAATTTATTTGCCCCTAAGAAAAATAAGGAAGGTATTGTTTATGGTAATATACAGGTAATAGTAATACCTAAAATTAGGTTAGGTTAGTATAGTTTTATGGTGTATATAATATATACAATGAATATATACAATATTCGTTTTACTACATATCTATAAATATATATATATATACCTTTTGTCACTCATGTTGGCTATTTCTACAATTTCCATAATTTATATATTAATAGATTTGTTTTTACATCGTGAATGCACCCTAGATAGTCTCTACTAAAGGAATTACCCGCATTTTAGAGTATTTTTTCACACTTATACCCCAAAATAAACTGTAAGGTTCACTTTGTGATGTGAGAGAGAAACAACTGTCTCTATAGTATTTTTCGAAATTTTGCTTATTAAGTGGTACCCATATTCTGAACCATTACCAATTATACAAATGATAATGTAATAACATGTTAAGTTATGCACTTTTTTAGTCAAAAATACATTTTTCTAGGTTAGGTTAGGTTGGTTTCCAAAAATAAATAAAGTAATTACAAGCTATAAATAAAGGTTTTACATCGATTGTGAAATTGAGGTGAGGGGGATGTTTTATACAATTACCAAAAATATCATGACTTAACCAATCATGAAGGGTGTACAGTTGACCTAACTGGGCAATCAATAATTTTCATGTAGGTTTCAATTAATTTTAAGCAACTTTTTCCAGAAATGTGTGTTGAATAATTTGGGACCCCAAGAGGATATTGCTGAACCTAAGTTATAGGGAGACCATCCCAAGCAAATTATTTTTCATCCAAACTATTTATGCAACTAATACGAAAGAAGTATTTTTTAAAACTATTTATGTACCTAAAACGAAAGATTACCCTTGTGTTTGGGACGCTATTTGTTTATTTTGTAATTGTTAAGTAATTTGGTCTGAAGATGCTTGAAACGTTTGTTCTTCGAACTTGTCTTAAGGCTTGGGTTGTCAGCTGGAATGTTGACTGGCTAGGCTAAACAAGGCTTAGCTCAGCCCAAATAAAAAGTACAATTAATCAGGGCCGACATAGGCTAGGCCTATCTGAAACAGGCCAAAGCAGACTTAAATCAGATTTAAAATCAGAACTAAATATTTTAGTAACTATTCACTTAAATGTTATACATACTTAATATTCTTAATTAAATTGTCTACTGCACTGTTTATTTTCAAGAATCGCTTTTCACAATGAATGATTAATTAATTAATTGAGTTCAATAGTGCACCAACCCAATGGGTTATGAACACTAGAACGGAGACAGAATATGCTGCGAGATTAAGAGTTAATCACAAGTGTTCAGGTATAATAGATATGGGGGGAAAAAAAGGACAGCAAAGTAAGAGACCCATCACCTCTTCAGCCACAAGGCCGACTCTGTGGCGCTTGAAAAGAAGGTCTCTAGGTACATAAGAACATAAGAAATCTTTATAGTGGGCACACTAGGGGCCACTTCGGCCCATCGAGGTGGCTCCACTATGTAAAAACTGCCTGTACATTGGCAACAACCAATTTTTACAAAACTAATTAATTATAAATTTAAAACTAATTAATTATCAATTTAAAACTAAAGATAGAATCTCTGGATCCAGAGGATCAAAGTCATAATAGGCTACTATCCACGAATATGTTACTCTCTATGTCTATTTATAACCGACATGCAAATATATAAGATCCAAAGAATCCAGTCAATTTCATTACGGTACCCATCAATACCAGTACCTTGCCAACCAAAAAAAAGTCACGGTCCATATCAATTGCGGACCAAGTCACAATTTACAACCATATACATTACAATATATATACTTAGGAGGAAAAGTGTAGGTGTGGCTGTAAAGACTGTACAATAATGTAGAAATGTGTGTGCACCCATTTTGGGTCTCCCATTTAAAGGTGTTTGTGGGGCAAGTGAAGATCATGAGTTTTTCAATACTTTACAGTACTATGGGGGGCACCGCTCAGCAGAGGAATCTCTTTAAATGGGGTGTGTAAGGACAGAGAGTATCCCCTAACCCAAGATGCTGCCTCCCTATATCCCACAACATTAAATGAATGCATACAATTGGGACTCCATCAAAAAGCTGAGCTGAGTACAGGATGAGGAGGAAAGTATGGGCTGAGAATGGAACTTAGTTGAAAGGGTACAGTGAGATATCGGCACACAGTCCGAAGACGCAAACGGGCAGCATTATATGCCGGACACTCAAGGAATACACGGGGGAGGGTAAATGAGGTATGACAAGGGTGACTAAAAGCAGGAGGGCTATTAGTGAAGAAGTGCTGGTGCGTAAGGCGACAAGTACCAAGGCAGAGCCTAGCTAGGATCACCTGTTCTCGTCGGGATAAATTAGGTGATGCCCAATGGAAAGGAATTGAAGGGGCTGCGGCTGCTGTAGAATAAGGGGCAGGAAGTGAATTCCAAACCTTCTGCCACCAACTCTGGACATGAGGCTGGAGGAGGGTCTGCGCCTCATGAGAAGACAATTTGAGCCGTACTCGAGAGCCAAAGATCGCTGCATTCCTGGCAGCAACGTCAGCAGCCTCATTTCCTAGGATACCCAACTTGGCACGGTATCCAGAGAAAGATTATAGAGATATGGTTGGGAAGCAAATGTAGCAACTGTAAAATTCGGTGGGTGAAGAAATATGGAGAAGAATTTCTTTCCAGGGCTTTCAAAGCGGAGAAGGAATCAGAGCAGATAACAAAGTTGTGATGATGCAGCATGTTGCGAGAAATATACTGAACTACTTAAAAAATGGCATAAAGTTCTGTCGCAAAAATGTCACAGGTAGAGGGCAGCTGCCAAG
This sequence comes from Bathynomus jamesi, assembly GCA_023014485.1. Taxonomy (NCBI): domain Eukaryota; kingdom Metazoa; phylum Arthropoda; class Malacostraca; order Isopoda; family Cirolanidae; genus Bathynomus; species Bathynomus jamesi. The sequence continues at coordinate 680,024 of JAJOZX010001634.1, forward strand.
ATGTGGTGCCAGTGTCAATGACAAAGGCAGATGCTGTTTGTCCATCTAGAAGTTTAGAACTATCTGTGTAGATAAATTGAGAGGCTGGTAAGGACTCTATGAGGGCAAAGAAATTACTCTGTATGACAACAGAGGCTACTTGAGACTTTGAATACTTAAGGAGGTCATAAATGAAAGGGAATGGAGTTATCAAATAGAACGGGGACATCCCGCTGGAGTGCAGGCCATGAGCAGAATGTTAAAAGCAGAGAAAATCCTTTGAGCAGCAGCAATGAAGGGCAAAAAATGGGGGCTTTGCAGATAAAATTGGAACAAGTAAAATTCCAGGTACAACCGGCGGACAGGATGATGAGCTTTGCTGAAGGTACGGAGAAGATAACGAAGACCCAACAATAAACGGTGAAATTGTAAAGGTATGATAAGAGCCTCTGCTTCTAGGAGGTCCACCCGGGTGCAGCGCAGTGCGGTCACAGCAAATCGAATGCCTCGATACTGGAGCCTATCTAATTTAAGGAGATGACAAGAAGCAGCAGGGGAATATAAGAAACTTCCATAGTCAGTTCTTGATCGAACCAGAACTTTGTACAGCCGGAGTAGGGTATCCCTGCAGGATCCCCACGTCGTGTTGAAGAGATATTCCAGGATAGAAAGAGGCTTGGTACACCGATTTTTGATGGAATCAATGTGGGACTTCCAGGTCAGACTTTGATCGAAGACCATCCCTAAAAATCTATATTCAGTTACTCGAGGAATGGGAAAGGAGTCTAAGTGTAGTCGACGATGGTCAAGAATAGGGCGTTTGGTGAAGACCATATACTTCGTCTTTTGCAAAAGAAAAGTTCAATCCCCAGCCATGAGACCAGTCAATTAAAGCGTCTAGCATGTCCTGAGCATATTTTAAGGCCTCATGGAGGTCACCTGAAGGTACCCAAAAGGCACACTCATCAGCATACATGGAGTATGAGACAGAAGGGAGTGCAGCGGAGAAGACCATGATGCCAGATTGAGTCAAATGCCTTGGCGATATCAAGAACACAGCCACAGGGTATTCACCCCGTAAGGCAGTCTCCCGTACACCACATTCCACACGGGTAAGTGCATCATAAGGGGAAATGTCCCTGCGGAAACCACTCTGATGGAGATCCAAAAGAGAGCTATCCTCCAAGTAAAGAAGAAGCCTCCTGTTGACCATCCTCTCAAAGACTTTGCATAGGCAGCTGGTGAGAGTAATAGAGCGGTGTGACTGAACATCATTTAGAAGCTTTCCAGGCTTGAGAAAGTGGAGAATTAGAGCTGACTTCCACTGAGTAGGGAAGGAGTCAGTAAGCCAAAGTGAGTTATAGAAGCGTAAAAGCTGAAGCTTACCAGAAGAACTCACGTGTTGCAAAAAGGAATAATGGATACCATCCTGTCCAGGGGAGGAGGAGCCAGAATGATGTAGAAAGCCGAACTTTTCACAATGATCGCAGCTCGCGAGCTTCTTATCCTCTTATCTCGTAAGTAACATGTAATGCTTAAATTAGAAAATAACCATATGTACTTATACTGTATACAGAGTTACAACGAACCAAAAAATATTTGCTACATTAAAGCGAGGGTACTCCTATCCAGCAAAGAAGAACATTTTTGGCTGAACTTCGTGTTTCTGAACTTTCAGTACAAACACTTACTGCTTACTGGCTCCCCGTCGCTGACCAGCGACATGAGGCCGACACTGTTAGAGAGAGAGAGAGAGAGAGAGAGAGAGAGAGAGAGAGAGAGAGAGAGAGAGAGAGAGAGAGTTAAGAGGAAAAGTATTATCTCAAAAGGCCTTGCGGCCCATACCGAGGAGGTACCAATGGCAACGGGTGCCAGGGAAAAATTCTGTCACCCTCAAATAGTGTGCAAGATTCGGTCTAACCTTTTCTTGAACATTTGGAGGAAAAGGGCTAAAAAATTGCATTTTTTGAGCAAAAATGATGAAATATGGATTTTTTGATGCATTATTGAGCCTGCAGCCCTCTGAAAATGTTTTAATCTGCTTCAGAGGTAAAAAATACATCATAAACAGTTTTTAAATTGTTTTTCTATCATGTTCAGAACCTGAGATAGGTCACTGGGTTCAAATTTTGGTTGCACGCACATATGATTTGTATAAATTGGCTGGTAGCAGTCACAGTTTTGTATGCAATCACCCAAAATTGGTTTTAAAGTTTAATCCTGGACAAAAGACAACTATCTAGACCAGTGATGCACAAACCCTGGCACGCGGGCCAAATGTGGCCCCCACGGGTCTTTTCAGTGGCCCCACGGGTCTTTTCAATTCAATGAAAAAGTTAGCTACCCAAAGAAAAATCTGAAATATTACCCCTGGTTATAAAAATGCATATTTATAAAAAATAGAATATCTATATATCTGGCCCCTACATATAAAACAGATGGTTGGTTTGGCCCTCACATCAAAAAAGTTTGTGCACCACTGATCTAGACCCCCTCAATTTTGATCCTGGCACTTTTGATTTTTTCACTCTACCCTAAATTGGCACACCTTCAAGTATATCAATATGCCATATGCATAAGGTGAGGGGACCAAGCTTGAATGCAGTTTTCTAACTGAAGCCCAACATAAAAATTATATAATTTACATTACATCATTTCATTTGAAAAATATGAAGCCACTGGGGCCTATCAAGGTTATTCGAGTCATGAGCTATATTTTATAATAAAATTGTGCAAAATGTCCATCTCAAGTCAGCTAATTAACATTTAAGTTAAGAATATACACTATATACAATCATAGTTGATATATATATACACACACACACGCACACACACACACACACACACAGTATATCATATGTATGTATGTATGTACGTATCATATGTATTTATGTATCATATATGTATATATGTATCATGTATATGTATGTATATATGTATCATGTATGTATGTATATATGTATATGTATGTATGTATATGCATGTATATGCATGTATCATGTATGTGTATGTATGTATAATAGGTAATGAGCAGGCTTTAGTTATGGGTGACTTTAATTGCACCAACGTGAATTACGATACAATGCAAGGAGACGCGGAAGGTAATCGTTTAGTTAATTTTCTTGAGGATAACTTTCTTATTCAAAAGGTTGGGGAACCTAGGAGGTTGGACAGTATTTTAGATTTAGTAATAACTACGGATGATAGGCTAATTACTGATCTTCAAGTAATAGAACCATTAAGCAATAGTGATCACAATATGGTAGAGTTTGTCCTCTCAGTAAGTCACTTGAAACCAGCTAACTCTACTAAAATTCCTAACTTCCAGCACGCAGACTTTTGTAAATTTCGAAATAAATTGTCACACGTCAATTGGGAAAATGTAATGGGGATCTCCAATGCAAAACTAATGTCGGAATCATTTGAAACAGTATTTAGGACTATAAATGAGGAATGTGTACCGTACAAAATTAAGCGTGCAAAAGTAAACAAGAAGCCCTTGTGGTTTACTTCTAGAGTAGGAGACATTATAAAGAGTAGAGATAAGGCTTATAGGCTACATAAGTGTGATAAAGACAATTTGTGGTTACGAAACAACTACATATCTCTAAGGCATGAAGCGAAAAGTGTAATAAAAAAGTCCAAGCGCGAATTTGAAATCTCCATAGCTAGTGATGGTAAAAAAAAACCCAAGCGATTCTTTCAATACGTCAACAATAGAAGTCCAGTAAAAAGTGTTTTGGGGCTGTTGAAAAATGTTAACAGAGAGCTAGTTTCTGAAAACAAGGAAATGGCTACCTTGTTTAATTAATTTTTTTACGTCAGTTTTTACTGTAGAAGATGTAACGAATATCCCTACGGTCATAGACATAATACCTTTTGATAATAGTAATATTTTGGATAATATTGTGGTTAGTGAAGGGGAAGTAATGCGATATATTGATAAAGTGAAAATGCATAAATCACCAGGGCCGGATTCCATATATCCCATACAACTAAAAGAATTAAAAGGTAGCATTGTTGTACCGCTAACAAAGATTTTTAATGCGTCTATTTCTGAGGGGTGCGTACCAGATAATTTCAAGTTAGCAAACGTAACACCTATCTTTAAGAAAGGCGATAAAGGTGCAGCGGGAAATTATAGGCCAATCGGTTTAATGTCTGTTGCAGGTAAGCTACTGGAATCAATAATTAGGGATTGTATAGTCAAACACTTAGAATTGCATAACCTAGTTAGAAATACGCAACATGGTTTTAGGCAAAACAAATTTTGCTTAACTAATCTTTTAGAATTTTTTCAAAGTGTGGTTGATGTTTACGATAGTCATCGGGTGGTTGATGTAGTGTATTTAGATTTTCAAAAAGCATTTGATACCGTACCGCACAAAAGACTCATTGAAAAAACTAAGGCTCATAGAATCAGGGGTGTAGTAATAAATTGGATAGAAGAGTGGATAGATGTCGGCTTAGTCAGTACAGTTTCAAAGTTTGCGGATGACATGAAGCTGGGTGGTAGGGTGATTAATGATGAAGATAGATGTAAAATCCAGGAAGATCTGAATAAAATTGTTGATTGGTGAGTCGCATGGCAAATGAACTTTAATGTCAATAAGTGCAAAATTTTACATATAGGTTCGTGTAATGGTAATTTTGCGTATAGTATGTCAGGGAAGGAGTTAACAAGCGTAGAGCAGGAAAAAGATTTAGGAGTTATAGTCACTGATGATTTAAAAGTAGCGAAACAAAGTACAGCAGCAGTCAATAAAGCGAACAAAATGTTAGGTTTTATAGCTCAGAATTTTGAGTACAAATCGCGCGATGATATTGTTCCTCTTTATAAATCATTAGTTAGACCCCATTTAGAGTACACGATCCAATTTTGGAATCCACTTATGCGAAAAGATATAGACAAACTTGAAAGAGTTAAAAGATGAGCAACTAAGATGATTTCCATTGCTTAGGTCAAAGTTGTCCGAGGAAGGCTTAAGGAGTTAAAAATGACTACACTCGAGACTAGAAGGCTAAGGGGTGATTTAATCCAGGTTTTCAAAATTATGAATGGGTTCGATAATGTAGATAGAGATAGCTTTTTCGAAATATCTCAATATAATAGGACTTAGAAATAACAGGTGTAAGTTGACAAGTAGAAGGTTCGAGACAGCAGTTGCCAAAAACTTTTTTACGCATAGAATAGTAAATAGGTGGAATAGTTTGCCAGTAGAAGTAATTAGTAGCACGTCTATAAACATGTTTAAAAATTGATTAGACGCATATGTTGATATATTGGGTATAGTTTAAGGTAGTAAAATTAAGGCGCTGTGGTTTGGAACCCATGTAAAATTGTAGGTCCTCTCCGCCACCACGGAGGACATGCACAATACACAATTACAAACACAGGTAGACCAGCCATGAGTGGATCTTAGGGTCTTTGTTAGTCTGAAACATTATAACATTATTATATATGTGTATGTATGTATATATGTATCATGTATATGTATGTATGTATGTATCATTTATATGTATGTATATATTATATATATATGTATATGTATGTATGTATGTATATATGTATATGTATGTATGTATATATGTATATGTATGTATGTATGTATATATGTATATGTATGTATGTATATATATATATATATATATATATATATATATATATATATATATGTATATATATATATATAGTATGTATGTATGTATATATGTATATGTATGTATGTATATATGTATGTATGTATGTGTATATGTATGTATGTATATATGTATGTATGTATATGTATATGTATGTATGTATCATGTATATGTATGTATGTGTATATGTGTCATGTATATGTATGTATATATATGTCATGTATATGTATGTATATATGTGTCATGTATATGTATGTATGTATATATATGTGTCATGTATCATGTATATGTATGTATATATGTATCATATATATGTTATGTTTCATGTATATATATGTATCATGTATATGTATGTATATATGTATCATGTATGTGTATGTATATATGTATCATGTATATGTATGTATCCCTGTGGTACCCCACTTTTCACTTTTTGCCACCTAGATTCATGACAATTTAGAATTACTCTCTGTTCTCTATCTTTTAACCATTTTTGTACCCAGTTTATAACTGACCCCTATACCTATATCCCATGAGCTTTTAATTTATATAGAAGTCTCTTAGGTGGAACCTTGTCAAATGCCTTACTGAACTCCAAATAAATAACATCTACATCACTTCCATTATTTGCCTGTTCAGTTGCAAACTCTAAAAATTCTAAGAGATTAGATAAACAAAGTGATGAATACATAATGCAGGGGGTCAAATCAGGACATACAAAAAGATTCTTTGATGCTCTATCTCTCTATGTTAAAGCAGGAACAGGTGGCAATGGCTCCTCAGAATATGGAGGTGTAGGAGGCAAAGGGGGTAGTGTCTATATTCAAGGAGTAAAAGGTAATTTAATGGGTTGTTAACTTAATTATTTGATCTTAAGCATACTAGTATCCAATTTTACGAGTTCATAGGCTAGCTGTAAAGCTATAAAATGAGTTGACTGAGTAGTTTTCTAGATGATTAGAAATTTTATGTCCATGACAGAATGGTATAGGGCAAGTTTATTATATAATCTCATAAAAGATTTATTATGTTTTAAGATAAGCTAGCTAATCTTATGTAGTTTCCTATTCAGTGTTATTTTCATTATAAGGTTATTTCACAAATAGCTACTTTTAGTAGTATCAAGAACTAGAATACTGTATTTGGTAATTTTTATACTCTTTGGTTCACTTAACACATTTATTTTGGTGGAAATTTTCTAAAAAAACTAATTACCTAGAACCAAAGTTTTTGGTAACTGTGTTTATGCTTAGACTTGGCTGAAGTAGGGTCAATAAGTTTTATTTATTATAGGCCCTAACAAACGGATGAGTTCCTTATTCCAGACACAACATATACAGTATAGTAATGCATATAAGTGATCCATATAAAATTCTAGAAATAGATAAATAAATCATCTCAACACCATATTTTTCTCTCAACAAGATAAATGCATAGCTGTTTATACCGATGTTCCTAGATTCAGAATTCATAACTTTAGTATATATCACTAGCTAGTCCTCCAACCATAGCCTCTGTTGATGCACTAATAGATTTAGCAACCCTGGTAATATACCGTAACTAATACAAGGTTGCACAGTACTAGGACAGGTCAATACATCATTAGCAAAGCGCTATAATTGGTACTGGTACTTTTCATACATCTATGAATATTTTGTAGCATCTTAAACATATTGTAAGTCACATACAGTTTTCACATATACAATTTTTAGTTTTACTGTAAATGTGTGATATAGCTACACTGGAGTATAAAAAGTTTTGAATAATTTAACTTTAACATCTGCACACACATATACACACATGCAGAAGTTTTTGTTGAGGTGTTTCTGTATGCTTATAATTGGCTATATTGTCTCATGACATCAAAGTCCTCAGATAGAGTAATAACTAGTGATGGGACGATTAATCGGAATTGGAATCAAGAATCGGAAGAATCAAGCATTTTTCAGGAATCAGAATCGGAATCGAGAGAATTGTACCATGATTTCCGATTCTTAAAACGATTCTTTAACTTTTAATTGAACCAGTTTTGCAATGTAAACTTTAAAATTTAAATGAAAGAGGATAACAAATTTTATTTTTATTGTGTTGTAGCTATACATTAAAACATGTACAGTGCCCGCGAAAAGTATCCGATCACTCAAGAAAATACAATATTTTCCCTTGATATTCAGAGACACGTAATTCACTTTCTATTTGTTCTAGCGACATCTGGTAACTTTGAGGTTGCTCGCTGATATGAGAGCTATCCAACGTATTCTCAAATTAGTGTTCTGGTAGCCTTCATTGCGGGTGGCTGTGTCTCAAATTTGTCAGATTTCACTGTTTGTGTAAATTTCTTGATTTTTTTTTTTTTTTTACAGAAAGTGGTGTAAATAAAATTTATATATAATGTGTGCTAAAAAACAACTTAAGAGTGATTGTCGAGGTGCTATTGTTGCTTTGCATGCATGTGGGAAATCACAGAGACCGATAGCTAAGGAATTAAACATATCCCAAAGTACCGTTAATTTATGGGTTTCACGGGCTAAGAACAATGGTGGCCTAACCACGCCAGTCCCTAAAAAACGATCTGGCAGACCGAGAAAAACAAATTCGCGAACAGACAAACTTATGAAACGTTTAGTATTGAAAAACCCAACAATAACTGCGAAAGAAATAAAATTTAATATGAATAATTTGTTATCTGGTGTTTCTGAACGAACTATCCAGGAGCGGCTCCAAAAAGAACTCGGATTACCATCTCGCCATACTGCTAAGAAACCGTTCATTAATGAAAAAATGCGTAAAAAACGTGTCGCATTTTGTAAAAAATACATTCATTGGACTGTTGATGATTGGAAAGGTTTTATTTAGCGATGAGTCGACATTTTTGACATTCAGAAGTTGCCCAAAAAAGGTTCGCCGGCCTATTGGCCCAAATAGGATGGACCCTAAATACACCCTAAAGACAATGAAACACCCTCCAAGTGTGATGGTTTGGGGTTGTTTCGGTTACTATGGGCGTGGAAACTTATATTTTCTTCCGAAGAACACAACTATGAATGGTGCACGGTATTTAGCAATGCTACAGGATAAACTTCCAATGGCAATGGCAATCCAAAGGACAAAAACATACATGCATGATGGTGCACCATGTCACAGGGCCAAAATAGTGACAAAATGGATTACTGACAATAAATTTGATATTTTGGATTGGCCTGGTAATAGTCCAGATCTCAATCCGATAGAAAATCTGTGGCTAATAATAAAAATAAGGTTGAATGCCACGACACTGGCTCAGTCGAAAAATTACAAGAGGCCATCAAAAAGGTATGGTGCAAGGAAATATCAGTGGAAGTTTGTCAAAACTTGATTAAATCCATGCCAAAACGTCTAGAACAAGTCATCCAAACCAAAGGACAGATGACAAAATACTAATATAAGGTTAGTATACATTTAAACATTGTTTTTTATGTAAAAAATACAAATTTCAAGGGTGATCGGATACTTTTCGCGGGCACTGTATATCCATGATGTGTAATCAAGAAGATTAAAATGAATTGTTACAACTTACAGTTGATTTTTATTTTTAAACCAATCTATTATAATTTATAATTTATATTACCATACTCATAATGTAAATAGTTAATCTTACCAGAGTAAAATATGACAATTTCCAGAAAAACAAGTATAGAATTATATTTAAAAATATTGAGAATCGGAATCGAGAATCGTATCGGAATCGAGACTTTTTAGTAGTATCGGAATCGGAATCAGAATCGTTAAAAATTTTGGTATCGTCCTATCACTAGTAATAACCTCACTTTCAGTGGCTAGCTTTTTTAGGATTCTGTAGCATTTGGCCACCAGTTGAGGTTCTATAACATTAGTAATGCTTAGTGTAGATCTGATTTTAACTTGTCATAAGCTTACAAATTTCTTAACAGCTTTTAATTTCACTAAATAATTATGAGATCACGGTCATGATCATTATTTCAGGTCAGACTTTAATCAAAACACAAAATAGGAGAGGGAGAAAACAATGCGAGGCGGACGAAGGCAGCCCAAGCAGTCAGTTTCATCTGTTTGGTAAACCAGGAAAGGATTTAATTATTCCAGCCCCTCTTGGCACTTTAGTAGAAACAGATGATGGACAGACATTAGGTACCATACCTTACAAAAATTATCCCACAGTACTAATCTGTCAGATATTGAGGTATTATGTAGTAAATATTAAAAACACATCTGATAACAGCTTATTGAAAGTAGCAAAAGAATTTCTGAAAGTACCTATAATGATAAACTAATTTTAGTTCTTAATCTTTTGTATTTAAAAGCTTTAGTATTGTTAAAAAATAATTAAAATAGAAGTGTTTTTAATTTTATCCTAAATTAGGCCTTAATGAAGAGGCTACTTAAGCTCTCAGTTTGAATCCTGTTCCCATTAGAGATTCCTTTGTTTAAATGTCTGTGACACTAATAATAATTATTTCTTTTTGATCAGTATTTAATTTAACCATTCAAATTTTGTTTTCACATTCAGGTGATATTACAAGAAATAAAGAGAAGATTCTGGTTGCCAGAGGAGGACCTGGGGGACAGCTGGATAATCAGTTTTTGGGTCAAGGAGGAGAAGTCAGTTCCTATTTACTTGTTTATTTGATTATAAGGTTTTTTTTTCAATAAACATATACTGTACTTAAGTAGGTAGTAGGTAAAATTAAATATTTTATCTGTAAAGGCTACCTAGCTATATTAAAAATGTTTTGAGGTCTTACTACCTAAAATTTACTTTAAAGTGTCTTAACCCATTAACTGCATGAGTGCCCAGTTATGAGTTGAGCCAAAAACATGGGCTATGCAGAGAGATATCTCAGTTTAAAGTTTAAACCTGTATATATACAGGGCTGCACAGAAATGGTCAGAAGTGAGAGCCCATGATATTATGGGTTATGCAGCAAATGAGTTAACCTCTTATATAGCTAAATCATGTATGACCATCTTAGTTTCTAAGATGAAAGAATAAGCTGAAAACCTTTCTTATTTAAACTTAATGCAGAAATTCACATGTTCAGTGGTAAATCTCTTCTCACTTTATGCCAATTCCTATTCTCAAGTTCTCAGTCTTGAGTCCCCACCTTTGGGTTTGGATTTAAGTTAAGTTCATATTAGGTTAGTTTAAATTAAATCAGCACTTTTCATATACAGCATTCTCACTCGCAGATTGCTAGTTACATTGGAATTACGTGATGTGAGAAATGCCATTATTGTAGCTATCAGGGAAAATGAAAAGTTTATCGTGGTTATATTTTGCAAATGGTGGATAAAAAAAAAAAATGTACTATGTTCATTAATCCTGTTGATCTGTTTACCAATTTTATGCCTTTCTTACACCTGAATTTTTGAAAGATGACTGTTTTTGCCAAGTGGGTATTTGTATAACTTTGAAGAGGTTTAGTGGATAATGCAACTATCAAAGAATTTATCATAAACTTTTCTGCTTCATTGTTAATTGTAACTTTTTTAAAAGAGAAAGTGAGGTGGATGTTAAATTTTACATACATACAGCATCAAAAATCTCGTATACCAAATGAGTTGGGGTGAGAAGGTAGACATGTTCAGATATAGAATATAGAAGGTAATGAAGAGAAAAGGTAGAAACTAAATCATACACATTCATTTACACTGGCATCCTGGTGGACCTGCACCCTGCCACATGGCTAAATTCCACACCTCTGGCTCTTCATACACCATTCTTGGTGGTGCTTCCAGGCTTTGTCAAAAATAAGAGACAGAGTCTTGAACTTACATACCTCTAACACACCTTTTCCATTCCAAACTACTCGTAGCCACTTCTCACGCATCACCTGGATCAAGTCCATGCTTCCTCGCATAATCCTTCACAATGTCCATCCACCTTCTCAGTCTCCCTCTCCTCCTTTTACCTTTACAAAAGCTCTTATACACTCATTTCACAACTGCATTCTCTTCCATTCTTTCAACATATCCAAACCACCTTAACATATTTTCTTCAACAATTTTCACTTCCACTGACTTCTGAATACCACATCCATCCAGAACCACACAATTTTTTATTCTATCAGTCCAGTGCAGACCAAACATATTTCTCAAGTTATCCATCTCAGCCGCTGTTACCCTTGACTGCTCCCTTTCATGCCATGGAAGGTGATTGATAATCACAGGCCTGCAAAATTGATGGTCCTAAAAACTTTTTTGAAATTGTATGCTGGTTTTATAGGAATTTGGGGTGCTAAATCCAAAAATGGCCTCAGATTTGCTCCATCACGTATAGTTTTTTCACAATTTGCTATGACGTTTTTATGTTGTAATATGTTACTGAATAAAATAAGTAGTGAAGAATTACCACATGAAACCTATTTCCTGACCATTTCTGAATATATTTACTTTAAAAAACTATAAAACTTGGATACTTACATCTTTACTTAGTGGAATGGCTTAGTAGTCCCATTTTCTTTTGCCAGTGAAGCTGCGCCTGTTGCATTTCCTTTGTGCGGCTGCTTCCGGATATTCACGATGCAGCATCCAGCAATAATCCCCCCATCATATTAATGTTCCACCGGCCTTGGTATCTCTTTTCCATCTCCTTAATGTCTTGATGGAAACGTTCTCCCTGTTCCTCACTTACTGCATCTAGATTTTCTGGGAAAAAGTCCAAGTGTGCATTCAAGAAATGAATTTTGATACTCATTGAGCATCCCAAAGCTTTGAATTTCTCCAGCATGTTTTCAACAATGAGTGCATATTCAGGGTCCTTATTATTCCCAAGGAACTTAGTAACCACACTTTTGAAGGAATTCCAAGCCTCTTTTTCTACTTCAGTCATCGTAGACAAGAAGTTTTCATCTGACAGCAGTCTTCTAATGTCTGGGCCTACAAAAATACCTTCTCTTAATTTTGCTTCTGATAGGTTAGGGAACTTCTTGCAGAGGTACTTAAAGCCTTCTCCACTTTTTTCTAATGCCTTAACAAACTGTTTCATAAGGCCTAGTTTTATATGAAGAGGTGGTAGAAGTACTTTCTTTGGGTCAACAAGATTTTTACGCAAAATATTCTTGCTTCCAGGTTCTAGAGATCTTCTTTGTGGCCAGTGTTTTGCTCCCAGTGTTGACTCTTTGCTCTGCTATCCCATTCACAAAGGAAACATGGGAACTTAGTATATCCTCCCTGCTGCCCCAGAAGCATGCACAATACCTTAAGGTCTCCACAAATCATCCAGTGATGATCATAATATTTTATCTTTGTAAGAACCAATTCCAAATTCTCATAACTTTCTTGGAGATGTACCAAGTGACCAACAGGTACAGAGGCATACTTGTTCCCATTGTGCAAAAGAACAGCTTTTAGACTTCTTTTAGAAGAGTCGATGAAAAGTCTCCATTCATCCGCTTTGTACTCAATGCCAAATGCTTGTACCAAACCATCACTATCACTACAGTAAACTAAATTGCCCTCACGTGAAAAGTAGTGAATAAACTCCTTTTCTCTTCTTCTATACAAATATATCGATGTTCCAGCTGATAATAAATTTCTTTCTTTTAATCTGGAGCCTAAGAGTTCAGCAGATTCTTTGGATAATCCCAAATCTCTCACTAAATCATTTAGTTCAGATTGAGTGAACAACTGGGGGTCTTGACTTCCTATATCACACTGAAATTCTTCATGATCAGTATCTGAACCAGAATTACTAGGCAAATCTTCCAATGTTTCTGGTGGAAGCGGAACTGGAACTTCTGGCCCATGAGGAGCAGGTCGAAAAGCTGATGGAAGATTTGGATAGAATATGGCTTTCTTATTTTTTGAGTTATAGCCTTTAACATCACAAGAGCAAAAATAGCAGTCATCACAGTGATTTTTTGGCTCCCTCCATACCATTGGCACACCAAATCTGAATGCTTTCTTTTTGCCTTTACACCATTTCTTTAGATCCTCTATGCAAATAAAACAAACTTTGTGTGGTGCCCATGGTTTGTCTTGGTCTCCTAGTTTCATTCCAAAGTAGGCATGGTACACTTGCCTAATAAAATTTGTTACGTTTCTTTGATGTTTCTTGATCACAAATTCCCCACATATGTAGCAGAAGAAGCTGTCGGGACTGTTGACACATCCATGGCTAGCCATGATTCACAACTTACTACAGTACCCAGAACACAATAAGAGTCTTGAATTTAATTTAATAAAGGCTAAATAAGGCTTTCCGGAAATCTGGCATTTTCTCGAAGTTGCTTCATAAAAAAATAGAATTTGTGAAATAAATGTGTGTCGTATGACATTTTTATTGTGTTTTTCGAATTCAGCACACAAAAATACATTGTAAACAGCTAAAATTATGAAAAACGTTTTTCCATCGCAGGCCTGTGTAATGGATCAATGTTTTATTCAATCAATGTTTTATTCATCAGTGTTTTATTCAATTTGTTTTTGTTCATTGCAAACTTCTTTAATGTTCAGCTAATTTTCTGATTACCTTCCTTGTCATTTTTATTTTTTAATACCTATTATTGAAGTTAAATTTGCTGAAAGATTACTCATCCAATTTAAATAAACTCACTCTCATTTTAAGGACACTATAAAGGGTGTAAATATAGTTTCTGTTTCATTTAGTTACCATTGGAATTGTGATTTTGCTGATCTGGTTAAAAAGATAACCACGTTTTACATACATACATACATATATACACACACACACCTTGTTTTTGCTTCTGCCCAAATTGTTCATTCTGACAAAGGTCAAGCTTGTCAGTGACTGTCACTCCACCTTAGACATACAGTTTAACATGGAATCTGATCCACGCCCCACCAGCAGCACAGCGTCTTAATCACTAGGCTACCCAGGGTACCCATTTATCTACCAACCAATTTCTTTATTGTGTGGAAGGATGAACAGCTGGGATTTGCTGCGTGCCGCCTGCCACCATTGGGTCTCGATCCCGGTTCCAATGGATTCGTAGTCAGTGATGCTAACCACCACCGAGGCGTATATATATATATATATTTTTTTTTTAAGTTCGGGAAGAACCGATTCGCCTCTATTTAAAAGGGCATATCTCAGCGGAAAAACAAAGAAAAAGTGAGAGGAAAGACAGAGGAAAAAGAAAGGGTGGAGGGGACAGTCGAAGTGGAAAAAGACCAAGGATGACGAGGACTGCAGGGTCGAGCCCCATCATCCTTGGGTGCTAGGGCCGGGAGGGCGCACGTGAAACCTCCAGGAACAAGCACGTACAAACGAGCACAAAGAGCACTCAAGAGCACGAGCTTAGAACCCCCTTGCGGGGATATATATATATATATATATATAATATATATATATATATACATATACAATTATTATACATACATACAGGGTGGGCCGAAAGTCTGGATCCATAGGAAAATATTTATTTTAATACATAAATTACAACAAATGGTAAATACTTAAAATGAATATCAACTTTAACTCGTAAATGCGTATCCGTGATACTGTACAGTGGTTCGTACTCCAGTATAAACAACAAATTATAACAAATGCTCAAATTGGCGGCCTCTGACATCGAGACACTTAGGGATGGAATTTATGATTTTTAATAATTCTTCGAATTGACGTTCTCGAGATGCGTGTTTCATTTGATAATCTTCTTGTTGACTTTACTGGACTATTCGTTAAAGTTTCACATACCATTGCAGAGGTATTTTCATCAGTTGCAGTTTTTGGACGACCAGAACGCCGTCGATCATGTACACTTCCTGTTTCTTTGAAACGTTTTAACAACTTGCCAACAGTCGCATGTGTTACTGGATGCTTATCAGGATGATTTCTATTGAATTCGGTAGCAACTTCTCTGTGTGTAGTGCCCTGTCTTGCGTACATGAGCACAAGTTCTACCCGGTCTTCTGTTGTTAGATTCGAAGCCATTTCTGGGCTGAAATAAAAAAAGTATTTGAGTATTTATACTGGAGTACGAACTACTGTACAGTATCACGGATACGCATTTACGAGTTAAAGTTGATATTCATTTTAAGTATTTACCATTTGTTGTAATTTATGTTTTAAAATAAATATTTTCCTATGGATCCAGACTTTCGGCCCACCCTATATATATATATATATATATATATATATATATATATATATATAATATATATATATATATATATATATATATATATATATTCCAAGTTGGAGATAATGGATGAAGTGTGTGTCTCATATTTTTCCACTTAGATCATATGTCTATCTACAATTGTTTGTATAAAGCATGTTCTTTGCTACCACTAATTTTAGTTTTTAAGACTCGCTCTGTGATTGACATTTCAGTTTTTCTCTTCAGGTTCGTCACATACAGTTACTTTTAAAATTAATAGCAGACGTAGGTTTGGTTGGTTTTCCAAATGCAGGGAAATCCACTCTCTTACGGGCAATATCGCATGCCACACCAAAAGTAGCAAGTTATCCCTGTGAGTACATACTGAATTCCTTTTTTTCAAGTTTTTTCTTTTAAGTGAATGGTAGTTGACTCGTCAAACATACAGTTTATACCCTTTTCAGGAAGTAAATAACCTTTGAATTTTCAGTCACAACACTTTTTCCTACGATTGGGACCATGACGTACAGTGATTCGCGTCGAATTTCTGTTGCCGACCTGCCAGGGTTGATCGAGGGAGCTTGGAACAACAGTGGAATGGGACATAAATTCCTTCGCCACGTCGAAAGAACGAAGCTCCTCCTTTTCGTTATAGACATCGAAGGATTTCGATTAGGTCCTGAATACCCTCAACGATCTCCCATAGAAAATATAATTCTGCTTACTAAAGTAAACAAGGTTTTTTTATTTTGTAACTCATGATTTACTTGCAGAAATTAAGTTCAAGTCGTTGTAATGGTTCTTATCCATCTGTTTTCCTGCAACTTTTTTCACTTGCAATATTTCACAGGAATTAGAACTTTACCGACCTGAATTAATGAGGAAACCTTCTGTATTATTGATTAACAAAATGGACAAACCAAATTCTGACAAAAATTTTGATTTAATTCAGGAGCAACTTTCAAACATTGATGGTAAGTGAATATAGTTCTCTGAATGTAGCTCAGTTGATACATTCTGTTCAGTTTCATTATAAAATGTTTGAATCTAACATTATTTTGAGTAAATTTGATAAATGTTACCTGGTACAAGAAGAGAGAACTCTGATTCATAGCAATTAGGCCTCCATCTCACCTCTCCTCCTCTAAACCTCAGCTTCTTTTTGTTACTGAAACCCAAGTGTCTAGGACGACTGACAGCAACCCCTTTTCTGTACCCTCTTACTTTCTCTATACTCAGTTTCACTCCAAAGGTGGATGTTGTGTATATGTACGCAATGACCTAACTTGTTCTCATATTCCCGAACTCGAATCTTCTGAATTCTATACCCTCTGGCTACGGCTTACATGCCACTCTCAAAATAAATACATCTGCGTTGTTTACCTTTCTCCTAATTCTTCTGACTATCCAAAATTCTTTGACTACCTCACTTCCAAAGTGGAATACATTCTTTCCCACTCTCCTTTGCTGAAATCTCCATTTTAGGAGATTTCAATGTTCACCACCACGTTTGGCTTTCCTCCCATTTCACTGACATCCCTAGTGAACTAGCTTTCAACTTTTCTATCCTAAATGACCTAGAGCAGATTGTACAGCACCCTACTCATATCCCCGATCGTCTTGCTTGGAGATAGGCCCAACATTCTGGATTTATTTCTTGCCTCTCATCCTCTTCTTACTTAGTGAAACTTTTCTGTCCGTTGGGCTTCTCCGATCACAATCTTATATCTGTTTCCTGTCCTATCCCTCCAATTCGGCCTTTGGATCCCCCCAAGAGGAGGCGCCTCTGATTGGGAGGCCCTTAGGCAGTACTTCTGTGATTTCCCATGGAATGATTACTGCTTTCGTGGTCGGGGCCCTTCTGAGTGTGCAGAGCGCATCATAGAGGTGATTCTCTCGGGCATAGAGGCGTACATTTCATATTCTATTCCTACTTGTTCTAATGCTATCCACAACAGAGAGGAGGCTTTCAAAAGGTACAGTCGCCATCCAACTCCTGACTCTCACTCAACTTATATTTCTTCCCGGAATCGTGCAAAATCTGTTCTTCGACTCTCCAAAAATTCCTTCATCCGACAAAAATGTGAAAATCTATCCAATTGTAATTCTTCTCGCTCTTTCTGGCATCAAGCTAAGAGCCTCTTCAACGACTTGACTTCCTCTTCTTTCCCTCCTCTTTTCCATTCTGACGGCACAGTTGCTGTCTCTTCTCCTGACAAAGCTGAACTCTTCGCTCAAACTTTCGCTTACAATTCAACCCTGGACGAGTCCGGTGCTGTTCCTCCATCTCCTCCCTCCTCTGACTTTATTATGTCTAAAATTAGAATCTCTTCTAAAGGTGTTTTTCCTGCCCTATCTGGGCTCAACTCTAGGAAGGCGTATGGTCCTGATGGTGTTCCTCCTGTTGTTCTTAACACTCCGGACTACTACTTACGCGTTTCGCGTCAAAACTATCCTACCCTTGGGTCACTTCTTACGCGGAACGCGTCAAGTTGATCTGGACAAAAGTAAATGCAAAATTCCTGTGAGTATTGTCGTCTTGAGTAGTGTGTCAGCTGTGACAAGGCACAGATCAACTTGACGCGTTTCGCGTAAGAAGCGACCCAAGGGTAGGATAGAGTTTTGACGCAAAACACGTAAGAAGTAGTCCAGAGTGTTAAGAACAGTGCTTCTGTGCTGACACCCTGCCTAGGCAAACTCTCGTCTTTGTCTCTCATCTGGTACTTTTCCTTCGTGCTGAAAGTTCGCTTTCATTCAGCATGTCCCAAAGAACGGTGACTGCTCTCAATACTCCAACTATCGTCCAATTGCTTTCATTTCTTACCTTTCCAAAGTTTTTGAATCTATCCTTAATAGGAAGATTCTTAAACACCTTTCTTCTCACAATCTTCTTTCAAATCGTCAGTATGCATTCCGCAAGGGACGTTCTACTGGTGATCTTCTTGCATATCTCTCTGACTCTTGGTCATCTTTCTTTCGGGATTTTGTGAAACGTTTACTATTGCGCTAGACATATCAAAAGCTTTTGATAGAGTCTGCCACAAATCTTTAATTTCCAAACTGCCCTCCTTCGGTTTCTATCCTTCTATCTGTGCCTTCATCTCTAATTTCTTTTCTGGCCGATCTGTAGCTGCAGTTGTAGATGGCCACTGTTCTTCTCCTAAAGCTATTAATAGTGGTGTTCCTCAGGGTTCTGTCCTCTCACCCACTCTTTTCCTTTTATTTATTAATGACCTTTTAATTCGCACTTCCTATCCTATTCACTCCTATGCCGATGATTCCACTCTTCACTTCTCCACCTGCTTCCCAAAGCATCCCTCAGAGCAATCGCTTCATGATTCGCGTAGGACGGCTATGGGACACCTGACTTCTGATCTTTTTGCTATCTCTGATTGGAGCGGAGAAAACCTTGTGGCTTTCAATGCCTCAAAAAACTCAGTTCCTCCATCTGTCTACTCGTCACAAACTCACAATCTTCCACACGACTATCCCCTTACCTTCAGCAACAACTCAATCCTTCCTCTTCTCTTAACATTCTTGGCGTTTCCTTTTCTCGTGATCTTTCCTGGAAAGATCACACATACTCTCAAAAACAGCTTCTAAAAGGTTAGGTGTGCTGTACCGCCTCCGCGGTTTCCTCACCTCCACTCAGTTGCTGTCTGTACAGGGGTCTTGTTCGCCCCTGTATGGAGTATGCTTCTCATGTGTCCGGTGGTTCAGCCCACACAGTCGTACTTGACCCGGTGGAATCAAAGGCTTTTCGTATATCATCAATTCCCCGCCTTTTACTGATTGTCTTCAATCTTTCTCTCTCTACTATCGCTATCATAACGGACATTGCTCTTCTGAACTCTCTAACTGCATGCCTCCTTTAATTAAGGAGAGCACGCAATACCAGACTTTCTACACTTTCTCATTCCTTTTCTGTCCCAACTATCTAATGCGAGGGTTAATTGGTATTTTCAGTCTTTCTTCTACTCAACTGGTCAACTCTGGAACAATCTTCCTCAGTCCATCTTTCCTCCTGTCTATGACCTCCCATCTTTCAAACGCAGAGTGTCTAGGCATTTCGAAAACCCCGGACCTTGATTTTGGCTCTCTTTTTCTATGGAAGAGGCGCTTTTGCGGGCATTTTCCCTTGGCCCCTCCTTCCTGCATTAAAAAAAATGTTTTGGTTCCTCTCATTTTTTCCATATCTTAAGAGCTAAAATTTTTAGGTGTTGATTTTCACGTTCTCTAACCATTTGTATATTCTGTTTGTTCGTTTATATATAGGCTTCCACATTTGCGTTTCTAATTTTTCTACAGGTTTTTGTATCATCCGCAAAAGATGTTACTGTACTGTTGTTGGTTACTTCGTTGTCTGTGGCTGTTAGCATGATAACGAATAAAAGTGGGGCTAATACTTTTCCTCGTGGTACTGAGCTCCGTACCTCCAGTTTTGATGATATATTTTGGATTTTAACAACTTAGTGGCGTTTCCTGAGTTATATATAGATAAATTTTCACGCTTTGCCTGTTATTCCCATTTGTTTCATTGTATGTGTTGTTGTAGGATGATCACACTTTTGGAATGCTTTACCAAAATTCATGTATATTACGTTGTACCGTACTTTTCATCATTTTCAATTACATCAGTGATATTATAATGCTTTCTTAGTTGTGATAGACACAATCTCCCTGATCACAATCCATGTTGGTTCTCATTGAATCTTTCCCATGTCCAAAAAGGTTACCAGTTTTTCCTCTATTTTGTCAAATATTTTGGTAAGATGAAATGTCAGTGACATCTATAACTCATATATATAATTTTTTTTTTTTAAACTGAAACCAAATATTATGGTACTAGTAACTGTCATTTGTATACCGTATTTAAAAACTCGGTTGGATTAGTTTTTAGTCTGGAACATATTAGGATACGATCTATAAAAGACAGTTTCAATTGGCTAGTTCCTTGTTTATGGTATTAATATGTATCATATCCAAAACAGCGTAAGCAAACCTGATTAGAAAAGTACTGTAATCTCGTTTGTTTCAACAGAAATTTCTAGAACGATGCCTGAAGAGATGCAGCCAGAAACAGAAATAAAATTTAGAGAGGTTTTATCCTGTTCAGCAAAATATGATGTTAACTCTGTGCAGCTTTTCAAGAAGAAAATTCGGAAGATCATCGATAAATATGATAGGAAAAAGAATTATAGAAATACTTTAATGAAGCTCAGAAGATAAAAGAAGAGTTGTACGAAAAGCAAATTAAAGTTACGTAGTTTTGTTTGTAAATAGTTATTTATAAAACCTGTTTTTATTTTTAAACTATCGTAAATGGAGTGCTAAGTTTTACTCGAAAAAGAACACTTTAAAACATAACCTATTCGTGTACTCAAGTGGGTGGACATTTAACGGGATTTATTTTAAACTTAAACGAAACTGTAGTTTGTATGCTTTCTTCAAGGTAACAAATATTAAAAGGTTCACTTTATGTACAGCAATAACTTTGAAGTTATATTTCAATATTTAGGTTTTTCTACGGCATTTTTTAACTGGTTTCTCGAGGCTCTTACAGATTTGAATTTTGAAACATACATACATACATTTTCTAAAAACCCATTTCCATTTGTGGACATGACGCTTGAATTTGGGGCCGAAAACACTCGGTACACACTAATACAGGAATGAAATCACACCTGGTGTTAGGGATCTACTGTTATTTTCTATTCCCGTCCGTTTCTCGTTAGCACTCATTTTTATATGACCACCACGTTTATTCACCCATTTACTGATTACATCCGTCTTTTTTCGCGGTCTTGCGTTCTGACGCTCAGACTATGCACTTAACTATTTTAAAACTTTTTTGCAAATTTCTTCACTCTAATTCGTGTTTTTAGTCATGAAAACGTCATAATATCACATTTTATGAATGTTTTGTGCGTGAAAATAATTGTAATTATCGGCTCACCCGTCTTTACAGTTTTGTAAAGGGTTCCAGAAAACCTTAGCCCCCCCCACATTTGCAGCTTACATGTTTACTTATATCGAAATAGGTTTTAGTGATTATAAAAATATATAAAATTCTTTATTTATTGCAGGTATTAAAATTACTGTAGCTGATAAAGTGATAATATAATGGCTTCTCAATTAATTGGTGATTCGGAGAGGCAACGTGTGATAGATCGCGTACGAGCAATAACATTTCGGGAAGCTCGTGATGCTGGAGCCACCTTTATAACACGTTCATGGGTTGCCAAAAAGTTGCGAAGAAGTGAGGACTTCGTCAAAAGAAATTGGAATAAAACTTTGGATGAATGTGAAATGGATACAACCAAATCTGGGCGCCCAAATTTGCCACTCTCTCAGGAAACAAAGGACATCATTGAAAGCGGTACGCGTAAGCGGAAAAACAGCTGTGCTAAACTTTCTAGAGAGATCGAAGTGTTGAGAGGAAAGATCGTTAGTGGTGAGATCATTCGACTGTACCGTCATAGGCAAGGTTTAAAGCCTTGGCATGAACTTCCAAAGCCCAAGAAAAACTCAACTTAACATCGATGACAGAATGTGGTTTGCCCATTATCTTGAAGATTGTGATGTGTATGATTTCAGGCATTTAGCTGTCTCCGATGAATTTTTTGTTCACGTAACACGTCGGCCTAACTACCAAAATGATCGAGTGTGCTGCCACAACACCAGATGAAATCGATGACAATGAACATTATCGCGAATTATTAAAAAGTCCAGACTGTGTTGGTGTGTTTGTTTTGTTCACTGCAAAGAAGCTCATGTGGGTGCTGAAGCCAAATGGTCAAGAGTTGGGATGGACAATATTTTCGTGATATTATTCTATCTCAGCATGTCATTCCTTTTCTAAGAAACCCAAACAATGTTATGGATGTCGATCAAGTCACACTTCTGCACGATAAGGCCTCCTGCTTTAAGGCATTAGCCACTCAACAGTTGTTGCGGAACCATGAGATCGATTTCTTTGGAAATGAAGAATGGCCAGGAAATTCTCTTGACCTGAACGTCTGTGAACACACTGGATCAGTTATGAAGGACAAGGTTGAATGTCTCTTGTTTCAAGAACCTGCAGCAAATCGATTTTCGAAGGATACAATGACGCAACACATTGAAACTGTTTTAGCAAATTTGCGTAACGATCAAGATCTATTCACGTCACTGTTGGCAAGCTACCCAAAGCGAATTCAGGCTGTCTTGGAAGCCACTGGCGGGAACACCAAGTTTTAATTGTTTCTCATTAAATGCAGGATTAAATTCTCTTTTGTAAGGTATGTTTAGTTTTACTGTACCTCTAATGGTTTAGGCCATGGGCAGGGGGGCTAAGGTTTATTGGAGCCCCGTAATTAATTCACTTTTAATTTAATGATTCCTTTTCCCAAGTGTTGCACTTTGATCTCGCGAACGATGCAACTTAGTTTTTTAGAGTCGCTTGCCCATTGGAGGAATTTGGAAGGAGCAACAAACTTGACCTTTGTGGAGTGTTGAACACCACCTCTCCTCCTCTGAACTTCGCGTTCTCTTCTTCACCGAAACTCGGGGTGTCTGGAACGACTGACAGCAACACCTTTTTTTTACCTTTCTACTTTCTCTATACTCAATTTCATTCCAAAGGTGGATGTTACATATATGTACACAACGACCTAACTTGCTCTCATATTCCCGAACTTGAATCTTCCGAATTTTACAACTTCTGGCTATGGCTTACGTGCCAATCTCAAACTAAATACATCTGCGCTGTCTACCTTTCTCCTAATTCTACTGACTATTCAAATTTTTTGACTACCTCGCTTCCAAAGTGGAACGCATCCTATCCCCCACTCCTTTTGCTGAAATCAACTTTTTAAGTGATTTAGGGTGATTTCAAGGGTGTAGAATTCCCAAGATTCAAGATGAGAAATACGAGAGCAAGTTGCGTACATATACGCAACATTCACCTTTGGAATGAAATTGAGTATCTAAGAGAAAGTAGGAAGGTACAGAAAAGCGGTTGCTGTTGCCTGTTAGTCGTCGCAGATACCTGAGTTTCAATGAGGAGGACAGGTGGTGGTCAACAGATTGAAATTTGAGGAAAGGCCACGAATGTGGCAGAAGTTTATGGAGAGTGAATCAGATAAAGTTCCAGGTCATCTCGAATGGGTGGTAGCAGGACCAGTCCCGCTGCCCAGGTCTCCATTCCCGGTATCGGCAGCAGGGGAGCCAGAAGTGGGGACTGAGACTGTTGAAGATGGTACCATTTTTATTTTAAAAATTGTGTAGAGAGGAGTAGAGGGAGAAGTGTGTGTTTGAGAGTATGTTGGACTGCTCACAGTGTAGATGAGACACGAAATAGATCAGCTAAGGAGGACAATGACTGGAGGGGTGGGAGTTCAAACACTCGCTGTTTCCTGCCTAACGTTCTCCCCGGAGTACTTCCCTGGTCAATATATATAATAATGATAAGTTTTATTGCCAGGATATAAATCCCATAAAATAGTACAAAATGCTTATTAAAAAAAAAAATAAAAAAAATAAATAAATTAGGACTTGGAGATAAAAATAAGGCGTACTGAAACAAGAATAATAGAAAAACCTACCCACTGCTATTGCTAAGATTACAAAAATAATAATGACAATGATGCTGTTAATTGGCAAGAGACATCCCCAAACCTAAAAAAAAAAAGGTACGGTATTCATCACCGATACAACCAATTAAACACTAAAATTATTACACTACTCAAACCAAGCAAAAATCCAACAGAACCAGCTTCCTATAGACCCATTACTTTACTATGCACAGTGTATATGGGTGTATGTGCAGTGGTGTAGTGCTGTGGGAACGCGTGGGAACGGCGTTCCCTTACTTTTTTTGGTAGACGGAACGGCGTTTCCTCACTATTTCAAATAAATCCGAACTTACAAATCTCTAACGTCATGAAATTTTAATTCCCACCCCTAGGAGAAATATGAGAAAGAATCATTAACTGTTTCATTTCTTTTAGCTTCGACTGAGGCAATGCTAGCCTATAAAGATCTGGTGAAACAGTCACCACGGTGTACCAGTTGTTAACTTTTTTTTAGTTAATCATTCCAGTTGTTAGCTATTTTTATTGATCGTACTGGATGTCGTATATCTAATGACACTGGAAATACTGCATCTTCAACCTTGGAATATATCCTAATATCCAGTGCATATGACCTCAAAATATCCCTGAAATTGGTCAGATTTCAAAAGATTTCCCGGGGGGCTTAGTGCCCGCATCTGAGTAACACTTTCAAAATGCGTTCCCTCACTTCTTTATTTAGCACTACACCACTGTGTATGTGTATGTATATATATATGGATGGTCTCAGGGAGAAAATATGTCATCGCGGGTCTAAAGGATAGTTAAGTGGGAGATTCAAAATCCGAGGCATGGATGGGAGAGTCCTGGAAAGGTTGGACAATGGGCAGTCAGCTCCCAGCCAGTGTTCTCGCAAGTTTAACGGATCTCAAGATACAAGACTTTCAGTGCAAGAAAGATGCCAGTTTTTTCTGTAAATAGGCTGAAAAGGACATTCTATACTGGTACCATATGGCCTATTTTATTATTCATTTATTTATTTTTATAATATATATCATTGCAAAAGTATACCTTATAATTAAATTGGCAATATCTATATTAATTATTATTAAATTTTTTTTTTTTAAAAAAACGACAAAAAAAACAACAACATGGACATAGAAAAACCCGTTTTTTAACATCACTAGCTCCTACACACTGTTTCAAAGTGGTTCTCACGATTGCAGTGGCTGCATGTGTGGCCATAGGCTGGGCAGTCTTTCTTTCGGACCCACTTTTGCCGTGCCCTTTCCTGCCGCAATATGAGCACACCTCATGGTTGCCGACTGTCTTCTCCTTCAGAGCGTCCTTCTTGTTCCGTCTGCAGGCGCTGTTAGCAGCCTCGATGCCCTGAGAGTCGAGGAGATGTGATGCTGAGCGCTTGCCGGATTCTTTGGCCTCGACGAACTGGAAGACCTGCTCTAATGTCATGTTCTGGTTCGTGTTGGCGAGTAGGTAAGTGCCGCTTTGTGGACCTCAGCCTCTTTTGCTGGAGAACAGCCTCCACATTCATGTCTTCGCACATGTCCATAGCTGAGGTTTGTGCAGCCACAAAGCCTGTTGTTCTGTAAGTGCTGAGAATTGTTTGTTTTCCTCAGCAGATTGACAGCCACATCCAACTGCATTGAGGGAGACTGGATTAGTTTGCTGACTTGCTGTATGTGGCTTAGGATGTCATACCACACCACAGTGCAGATTGAAAACCGGTATGACCATATCTCCTCTGCCAAAGACTGGGCCTCAATCTTTATCACAGGGTCAGTGGTTTGACCCCTCACCTCAATGAGTGCCTCTCTCACTGATGCTGCTTGGTGCCTTACTGGCTCAGTACTCTTCACCCTGCTTTCCCACCTTGTCTCTGACCATGATTTTAAAGTTAACATGGTTCTTCAGGATAGCCCATCTTTGTGTAGAAGCCGAGAACAGGGTGTAGAGCTTCTGCAAGATGCCAAAGTAGCCAGTGGCATCTGTGGAGCTTTTATCAGCATCAGCTACCACCAGATTTAATGTATGAGCCCCACATGGCACAAATAGAGCCCGTGGATTCTTTTCGAGCAGCCTGGCTTGGACTCCCTTGTTTTTGCCCTTCATGTTGGCTCCGTTGTCATACGACTGTCCTCTGCGGTCGTCAAAGGGAATTTTTAGGTCCTCTAGTCTCTTCAAAATTAGGGACGACAAACTTTGGCCAGTGGACTCCTCTGCCTCCAGGAACCCCATGAAATGTTCCTTTTCTTGGGGTTTATCATCCAGTGAAACAATCCTGATTATCACTGACATTTGTTCTGTATGACTAACATCTGGGGTGGAATCTAAAATGATAGAAAAGTACTTTGATTGCTTGATCTCCTGCACCATTGTATGAATGATCTTGGTACTGATGGAGTCAATCAGTTCGTTTTGAATGTGTTTGTCCAGATAGCTGGTGTGATTTGCTAATCCACTTTCCACCCTGTGAATACGATATTTCATTACTTAGTAAAATTTTGCCATGAGCTGAACCTCGTTTAAGAAGTTCCCGTTTGATGGCGTGTGCAATGTTTCTGTGTCCCCCCTCAGTGTCATATTCCTCACTGCCAGAGACTGTACTATGGCAACCACCCGCACCAGAACATCTCTCCACCGCTTCCTCTCAGCCTCAAGGAGTGCCATCTCTTTTTTTGTCAATGGTTTCCCCTTTTCTAATCCACACCCCCATTTCTTTCCATGTTGTCAAATGTTTTAAGTGTTCTGGCGTGTTTTCATGAGAAGTGAGCAAGGTGGTTGCATTCTTCCAGTCGTTAAGTCCTCCCTTTATTAAAGAAAAGCCTTTTGTCGAGAACAGCTTGCAGCAAAAGCAGAAGAGGCTGTTGTTTTTGGTAATTGTATACAACATCCCCCTCACCTCAATTTTATAAAATTGACTTCACAATCGATGTAAAACCTTTATTTATAGCATGTAATTACTTTATTTATTTTTGGAAACCAACCTAACCTAACCTTACCTAACCTAGAAAAATGTATTTTTTACTAAAAAAGTGCATAACTTAACATGTTATTACATTATCATTTGTATAATTTAGGTCTCGGGGGGTACGGGGGCGGAGCCCCCGTAATGATCACCCACCACAAAGTGAACCCTATACCGATCAATTTGTGATGCGTGGTTTTTACGGGGGCTCCGCTCCCGTACTCCCGAGACCTAAATTATACAAATGATAATGTAATAACATGTTAAGTTATGCACTTTTTTAGTCTTCATCTAGGGCACATGACGAATCAAGTTCTCAAAGTCGAAACTACACGAACAGCACGTCATAATTCTATCACAAACACGACCAAACTGAGGTATTACCCAAACTGAATCCAATTAAAAAAAAAAAATAGCCAAAACAGAAACCAACCAACTAATTAAGTCGTAGAGTAGCGAAAAAATAGCCCAATCAGAAAAACGTCACGTCAAATGGATATCGTTAATTAAATAATATCTCCATAAATATGATCGACCGAAATTTTTTTTACTTAAAGGAAAGGTTTTATTTATTATTTTCTACGCATTGCAATAATTTTTATTAGAAACTGAGGTGAGGGGGATATTGTATACAATTACCTTGTTTTTCTATGAATACATCAGCCAACTTCTCTTCATTTTCTCTCCATTTACCAAGATTCTACAGATTAATTTTGGTGCAAAATATTATCCTTCTACTACTTCTTTCACCACCTTTCTCTACAAAAAAAAAAAAAAATGGTGTCAATAATCCAGCAGGGTTGAAAGCACCTTAAACAGAAAAAACAACAACATTCTATTGAAGTATTGGCGGTGGCATTTTCTTCCGTCCTCTCTCCTAGGAAAGATGAAGTCAGGTGTTATCTGGTATGGTCCTCGCCTAACAAATTCTGTCCTCATTTTGTTATTCAGGAGAGAAGGCCATTCAGCAGGATCAATTGGTTCTGCATCTGTCTATCACCAAGGATAAATATTTATCTCCAACCTGGGTTGGTGAGACAGTGAGTTGGTAAATTTCTCGAGCCCTGGACTGGAGCCTGTTTGAAAAAAAACAAAAAATGGGCGTGCTATGTCGGCCCCGCCACCAATTGGCGCCCGCCTATATCGCCCAGGGTTGCCAATGTAGCTATTGTTTAGCTAGATCTAGCTAATTTTGCTGTAATCTAGCTAAAGCAAATGTTCACCTAGCTAATAGCTATAATTCTAGCTTATTTCGAAGTTAATCTAGCTAGTTCTAGCTAATTTAGTGCCAAATTTGAACTCTATTAATTAAAATTAAATAAAATTCTAATTCGGAATTGTCTGTTCAAAATTCACCATGCGGACCGGAATTTTCCCTTATCGACACACTATACTTATGTACACTTTGATGAAAAATACGTTTGGGATCGTAGAAAATATGTTTGGGATCATATTTTTTACACTGAATAAAGATACCTATATGGGTAAAAATGTAATTGACTGTTTTTGGTAAATTTTAATGAAGAAGAAAATATGTCGCGTTCTCAATAAAATGCGGTTAGTAACATATTTACTTTTTAATTTCGTACTTATTAATTGTTTAATTTAGTACGCATTTATTACATTTCAGTATGCTTGAACACGTATTTATACATTTAGCAAACCAGCATTGGGATTGGTTGACTCTGTCTTACTGTCTCTAAGCTAGTCTTTCGTCATCGTTCATAGAGGTTGTATCAGTATTGTGCCGTATATAATATTTCTTTTCATTTAACTTTTAATTTACGAATGTTTGAACCCTTAATCATGCCAAAACAAAAAGTGTATACATAAAAATTTCGCAGAGAATGGTGTGAAAAATGCTCTGTATGAATTGGTCCACAATTAACCCACCCCTTATATCTCCAGTTTAACTATAGAGTAGATCAAGTCTAGCCTTGTAGGGGTCAGCCTAGAGATTCCGGAAATGGTCCAGAGCGGGCAGATAAATTGAGGTCCACAGTAGGATTCCTCACCAAATTAGGTTAGGGCAATCTACCTTCACTTTTGTTAAGCTATGAGTTGATGCTGGGTCTTAGGCCACAATGTAGGCGTAAGTTGTCTGACCCAGCTTAATTTAATGAGTCTACGTCTAACTGGGTTAAAAACACAATTAGTCACTTACTGCTAGTTATTAGAGTCCCTTTTCCCGTCTTGTTTAATTGTTAAGAGCGTACTTGCTGGTGGGGATCTTTTTTCGTTGTCTGTTCTTGTCCCTTCTCCCGTTCCGTCTTCGTCCTCCTTTGTTCTCCTTTTCGCGGGTCTTTTTCTACCAGCGTCCTCTTAGTTTTTTCTTCGGTTGGTTGATCGGTAATGTATATCTATTACCGAGCACGCTCTTGTCACACAGTATATAAATACTAGTGTGGAGAATAACTCTGGTGAGCAACCAATTGGTTTCATCCACCCAGTTATTGACATAAAAGGAATTTAATAATTGTTAGATTAACTACCTACCTACTCAGTGAACCATTTTCGTTACCTCGCAACTACCCACTCATCAGTTTTCCATAATGGCTTACGAACGAATTATTTGTAAAATGGTTAGTGGCAGTGGAAGATGATCCCCTTATAGCTCATTGCAGATTTTGTAAATGCAATATCAAAGCAAAATATAACGATTTAGTTTTGGCTATACTTTTAGCCAATTGACAAAAAAATCTAGCTAATTCTAGCTATAAAATATAGCTTTTCTACCTATAAACCCAAAGTTTCATTTGGCAACCCTGATATCGCCTATGCCCAGGACCGCCACTGATAACAACACTGGCACCCGTATTCTGAACCATTACTCCATATTTTAATGAGAAAAACAACTTTGTCTCTATAGTATTTTTCGAAATTTTGCTTAATTAAGTGGCGCCCGTATTCTTCGCTAAAGTTTGGTTTAGTTTTGCTATGTTTTCAAATTTCGTGAGCGTGCAAGTATCCAAAGTGAAAGTGGGCTATCCTTCAGTAATTTAACATTTACTCATTCTTTCAGTTAGCTAGGAGCCGAACACAATGATGACTACAAGTGAAACTATGCCTATAAGATTTGATGAGCAGGTCGTTATTATTACTGGAGCTGGAGCGGGTAAGTCGAACTTCACGCCAACCTTTGCCAAGGCCAATCCCAGACTGCAAAATCTGCTCAAATTTTCCGACGGCATCGCGCGAGGATTTCTAAATTACATCACTCATGCCTGACGCGTCGGGCGTGAGATTGTTATGGAAAAAGTTTGGTTAATTTTTAGTATAACCTGCCACCTGAATTCAGAGTAATGAGTATTACCATAAGATTCCTCATGATCTGGAATGCACGAAACTATCTCATAGTCTGGAAATGCATTATTACAAAGTTCGAAGCCCCAGTAAGAATTTCCAGAAATGACACATTTATTACCTACTGCCATGACAGGAGATAGGAGAGATGCAATGACCAGTTTTCTAGGTAAGGTTAGTCCATGTTTTGGTATTATTATAGTATTACACCCATCTAACGTCCAGCAATTATTATATAGTCATTAGGTAGATTTTTTAATTCTAAGACACTTTTCTTCTATAGTATTTCCGTCGCAAATGCTTCGTTTTCGAGATATAAACGTTTTTTTGGTGTGTATCTAGTGTGTTCGTATGTTCGTTTGTGTGTTCATTACATGTCTGCCCAATCACTGCGCTCCATCCATTTCGAATTTGAATTACTTTCATACTAGAATGGAACACTCATTCTACTCATTCAGAAGTACATTAGGCCTGGCTCTGTGATTTATAGTGATTCCTGGGCTGCCTACAAGACTAAGTGATTTAGGATAGGTTAGGTTAGGTCAATTTTGAAGGTGAAATTTGTTTTTACTATGGTTTTTGATGTTTTAAACGAACATTCCTATTTTTCTTTTAGGATAGGTTAGGTTAGATCAGGTCAATTTTGAAGGTGAAATTTATGTTTTTTTTATGGTTTTTGATGTGTTTTGAACGAATCTGACTTTCAAAACCGTCGGAAATGACTAGTTTTTGATTGCTGGCTGGGGGGAGGGGGGTTATCTAAAAAACGAGTCATTTCCGACGGCTTTGAAGGTCAGATTCGTTCACAACACATCAAAAACCATAGGAAAAACATAAATTTCACCTCCAAAGGGAGACAGGTGTAATACTATAAATTTACCTATGTTTCCAGTAGTTTTATTCTAATCTGATGTTCTATTATTGTGCACATAGGCCAAGCCATGCATCAATTTTAACTTAAAAAACATACATTAAATTCTTGTTTCGCAACTTCCTGTTTTCCATAGTGGTCCATAGCATGTCATATTGTTGGGTCACCATTTTGAGTTTAATTTTTATAGTGAAGTGATCATGGATTGTACCAGCTGTTATTGGTTAATGAGTTTTATCGTACTCAGAATATCAAAAGCAAATGTAATTATAAAATATTAAAGCATAATTTTCTCATCATTTTGATATAAGTCACTATGCTTGCAGATGCGTCTTTACAAAATTATGTAGATTTGAATATTATGACATTTTTGCGACATGAAAATATGATATATGAGCTAGGCTTGGGCTATTTTTTTGCTACTCTGCGACTTAATTAGTTGGATGTTAACAGGTTAGGCCAACTGAATGCCCTTGATGATTGGTTAGGTTAAGTAATGATATTTTCGTTAGTTTTAGGCATTTTAGGTTACTATTTCCACTTACGTTAGTTTTAGGGTTAGGTTAGGTTAGGTTAGGTAAGGTTAGGTTAATACCAAAATATATTTTTATAGTAATATTTGATGTGTTTTGCTTAGATTTTGACCTCCATTTCCCTTGAAAATGAGCCAAACTTCAAAGTATTATAACTTTGTTGGAGCTCATTTCCGACAGAAATGGAGGTCAGATTTGAACAAATATCAAATACTACTAGAAAAATGTATTTTGGTGTGTAAAATGACTGAGTTACTCAATACACATAATTACCCTATTATTTTAAAAGTAGATTTTTTGTAGTTTTGGTACTATCTGTCATCTTGCCACCAAGTTTTAATATAGTTAATTGAATGGACCAGTTAGGTCAACTGTATGCCCTTGATGATTGGTTAGGTTAAGTTATGATATTTTCATCATATTTTTTTCTATTTTCTCCATTGGTATATTGCTAGAAATGCTGTAAACTTTATTTTGATATATAAAACATCAAAAAATTCATCCTTGAAAGTAGGAGGTCATGAAATGAAAAATTACCAAATGTACTTTGGCTCATTTGCATAAAAATTAACAGATTTGAATAAGGCATATCAAAAACTACAAGAAACATAGATTTTTGTATAAAAATTGAGGTGGCAGCTTATGTTAAAAATTTGCTAAAAATTTCATTCTGAAGCATGTTAGATTTCAAAATATTATACATGAAAATTTTCGGTACTTTTGCATTATCCTCCCAACACTAATTTTTTTTATAATGGAAGGAAAATAAAGTACGTTAGCAAAACACTTGCGGTGGGCTGTTTTTAACCTAACCTAATCCCAACACTAATTTTTTTTATAATGGAAGGAAAATGAAGTACCATAACCAAAACCAAACCAACATTATATAAAAAAATCAGTGTTGGGAGGATAATGCAAAAGAACCAAATTTTCATATTATTCAAGACTCCCAATTTTGGAAGTGAGAATTTGCCAAAAAATGGGAGTCTCGTGAGAATTTTGCAGATTTTGGAGTTTTGGGACCTGTTACAGGTCTAAACCCTCATAGGCCCAAACCAATTAACTAGTTAGTTTTCAAATTTTTTATGCCTTAGAATTTATCCATTCAATGCTAATTAGAAAAGTTATTCATATCTAAACAGGGGTTATATATTTTCTAAAAGGTACATATTTTTCCCTCAATGGCAATTTCAGAAGGTATTTTCTTCCCTAGACCAGATGTCATGAATTTACCAATTTTTAATTTTTTTTGCTGTTAACATGGCAGGGGATATATTTTGATTAGTCAGTATGCAGAACAACTTATCACCTGAATTATACTTTCATATTTCTGTAATTGTTCTGGCAACAATACCATCAGTATGATGATAAAAACCCACTCTAATAGACAGAGTTTGGACAGTTTGGACTGTTTTCCCTCTTGTTTTTGGTTCATTCGTTTTTCTGTATCCACCCAAAGAGGATGCCAGTGGGTATTGAAACTGTTGTGGAAATAAACTCTGTTTATTAGAGTGGGTTTTTATTATCATATTGTGACTTTCATGTAGAAAAAGTGAAGTTTTTTTGCATTTAATACCATCAGTAATGACAGAATGATGTTAAATACATTATTTCCTGTAGGATTTACAATGGAAGGGCAGTAAGGCAGTAACCAACTGACTGTCAACTTTCTCATCACCAGGCAGCAGTAGTTCCATGTGGTCATTTTCGCTAATGTTGAAGCTGGGGAGTGGCACATCCAGTATATCTAATCCAGTGGTGCACAAACTTTTTTGATGTGAGGGCCAAGCGAAGAAAATAACTAAATGTATTAGCCTACTTACTTTCCATCTAAGTCATAAATTGGGTCACTTTTATATTCTAACTTTTTCATTGAATTGAAAAGACCCATGGGGCCACTGAAAAGACCTGTGGGGGACACATTTGGCCCGCGGGCCAGGGTTTGTGCATCACTGATCTAATCCATGGTGAAGCCATTCTGCTAGTGATGGATGATTATGCAGATTTTTAGAAATTGCAATCACTTGCTGGTGGGCAATTACACAGATTTTTAGTAATTGTGATTAGCTACTTGTTACTTTGAGCCTAGGTTTTTCTCATTTGACATTTGAGTTTTATATCAGTAGCTACTAGGCAAGATAAAGCGTGTCAGCACCAAAGTTGCATTTGATTTAGGAGTTCTTTGAGAACTGGACTCTAACAAGCTGAGTGTGCAAGTGTTTTGTATGGGGTGCACCCAAATTTGTCAATTGTACAAAACAACTTTTTTTGTTGCTAAATTTGTATATATTGTCTTTGTAAACCATTGAAAATTTGGGATCTTTTCCTTTATAGCACCCCAATTGTTTTACTCTGTCCTTACTCCTTTTATGGCCAGTTAGGTCAACTGTATGACTTTGATGATTGGTTAGGTTAAGTTTATATATTTTTGTTAGTTTTAATGAAAATATTATGAATTAACCTAACCAGTTGTTGTTTGTATCAAACTTGTTACAAACTGAAAAGAAGAAAATGGGGGTGCTATAAAGGAAAAGATCCAAAATTTTTTATATTTTTTAGACTTAGTGTAATTTTTTGTCTTGTATTCTTTCCCTTGACACTCTAGCCTACAGTCTATTGTGCAGTTGAGTCATTACCCCTTAAACTCCTGACATAGTTATTATTTGAGGAAATTAGGGAGTAGACACAAGGACAGTATCATAATTTTGAATAGATTTTCTTCCACACCCCTCTCTCTTTCCCTTTGATCATCCCTTCCCCTCCTCCTCCCTTCCTTTCCTTTTCCTTCTCTTTTCCATTTCCTTTGCCTCCCTGCTATTTCCCATATTTTCTTTCCTATTTCCCCCAAAAAGTACATTTTTCCCAGGCTGATATATATGGGTGCAAAGTGAAGAATATATACCCCTGTATCTAAATGGTTTAAACCTGAGAACATTTTGAACATCTATATACTATATCTGGCAAAATTCCAGAATCCAGATGCAGTTGAGAGACAGAATTCATATACAGTAGAACCTCATCATTTGCAGGGGTTATGTTTTTGGATTTCCCCATGAATGGTAAACCTGTGATGCATAAACTTAAAGGCTTATAGGGAAAATAGCGTTAGGTACTGTCAACTGGAGATATTTAGGACAGTGGGGATAACTTGGGACATATTGACCTTCTTGGCATTTATAGCTAGATACTTTATAATGTATATATGAGTATGTAAAACAATAAAAAATGCCCCCAAATTCAGCCCTTTTTAATTTAAAAATGCTATTAAAGCCTCAAAAACTAAATGTCCTGAGTTACCCCCCCTGTCCCAAGTATCCCCAGTTGATGGTACTTCAAGTCTAAAAATTTTTACCCTTTATATATACGAGTTTGTGCATTGTTATTGTGGTATATAGGGTACTTTACTGAAAAAGAATGAGTTGTTATAAAAGAACAAAAATAGCTGTGATAAAAATAAAACAACACCACACCCTTTTAGGTAAACTGTACATACCTGTAATACTATAATGATAATAAACTTGGTGCAAGGATGAAAATGATGTTGATAATGATGGAGGGTTTTGAGGGGGTTATTGCAATGACATGAATAGTTGTGAAGCTTGACTATTTATTTTATTTAATTTGGCCCTTAAGCTTTAGGCTTTACTGGTCTCTTATTAAAAATAGACAGATAGTTATTAATTAATAATAAATAAATAAATAAGTATTATTAATAGTTGAAACATGTATTAATCTTAAATTATCACTACCGACAAGACAAATGCAAGGTCACCACTGAAGGCATCATACCAATACCATACAAAGAAACCAATATTATACATGAGAGATAAGAACTGAACAATCCCAAGAAATGTGTTTTTAATACTAGATTACACACAAGAAATTAATAATTAGCAAACAATATTAATAGACATTAATCCTAGATTTTTGTTAGTATGCCATTATTAATCAGGATTTCAACTTGGTTTTGAACAAATTTACATTCACAATATTTTTTTTATAGCATTTAAGTCATTCCATAGTTTCAATCCAATGAAAATGGGTAGTTTTTGAGATGAAGACAATTTAAATTGAGGTATAACAAGCTTTGATCTGTTTCTGGTCTGATAAGAGTGGATTTCTTGATGAGTTACAAAATATCTATCTATCCATTGTAAATTAATGATTTTGTTTTTACACTTGTAAATAAAAATAAAATGTGCCAGTTCAGTTATATCATTGAGCTTTAGTAGGTTTAGCTCTTTAAATAATGCACTAGAGTGATCAAGGAAATCAGCATCAGATAATAGCCTTATTGCTCATTTTTGGATGACAAAGATACCATTTAATGCATTCTTAGTGGAGTTGTGACATTGTGACTCCGAGGATGACACATAGACACTCATCAAGGCAAATAAAAAAATCAATGGTTATAATGCTGCACCAGCCTGAATTCAGAATGCTCTTGTGTAAGCAAGAAATTTGAGTGTGTTTGGAGTGATAATTAGCAACTCTTCTAAGACTGCCTGGAGCACTTGCACAATAAGATTTAAAATTCAGTTACTGAATAATCATTCATGTGTTAAGTGCATCATATTTGACAAATTGGCTCGAGGGAAGCAAGTATGCAGGTACCAGTACCATAAAGAAAATGTAAAATATAGTTATAAAATATATACAACATTTATTGCTTTACTAATAATGCAATTTATTTGTATAATATAAAAAAGTATATTAATTTAGGCCTATTGAACACAGTCATAGTGGCACATTATGTTTTGCATTTTGGAAAAATAGCATAAAATAGCACATGATTGCCAAAAGTTTGAGCACCACTGGTCTACTGTAATAGCTTAGTAAAAAATAAAATTAAGTTAGATTAAGTAGGTTGGTTTGGTTTGTAAAAGTTAGGTTAGTGATTAGGCCTCTATGGTCTGTTTCCAAACTGCATCAAGATTCGGGAATTTTACCCTATATCCTCTTAAATAACTCTGCTCTGTCCGATAACCATTCTTCTACCCAACTTATGACTGAACCTGGGTATTTCATAAGCCTTTAATTTATAGAGAAGTTTCGGTGCTGGTTAAGTGTGCGGTCTACCTACGATTGGTTAGGTTTAATCATGATATTTTCGTTAAAACTAACAAAAATATCATGACTAAACCTAACCAATCGTCAAGGGCGATTGACAATGGGATGTAAACAAACAATTAGTAAACAAGATAAGAAGCTATAATTAAAAGGTAGACCGCTGAATCGTAGGTAGACCACACACTTAACCAGCACCGAAGTTTCTTATATGTTACCTTGTCAAATGCCTTACTATAATCCAAGTAAATAACATCTACATGGTGTCCATCATCATCTACCTGATCAGTTATAAACTTAAAAAGTTGGGTAAAGCCTTTTTTATCTAATCTCTAACTAAATGGTATAATTATAAATAATGTAGCCATAGGCTAGGCTATGTCACTGAGTAAACCATTCAAACTGGCAACAAGAT
This sequence comes from Bathynomus jamesi, assembly GCA_023014485.1. NCBI lineage: Eukaryota > Metazoa > Arthropoda > Malacostraca > Isopoda > Cirolanidae > Bathynomus > Bathynomus jamesi. Next base: position 717,452 of record JAJOZX010001634.1, read on the forward strand.
TGAAGGTAAAGGGTAGGTTAAACTAATCCTGAATATTGAGGCTAATTAATTTTTTTATTTCAGGTCTTGGAAGGGCATATGCTCATCTGTTTGCATCTCGTGGGGCAAAAGTAGTAGTAAATGATTTAGGAGGAAGCAAAAAAGGGGAAGGAAAGGATTCTAAAGCTGCTGATATTGTTGTTGATGAAATAAGAAGAGCAGGTAAAAATATATTTTTTAACTTCAGTCTCCCATATGTCTCATTTATACAATTTGGCAAGTTATCTTGAGATCTCAATCTAAAATTTCATAATTTCACCAGACTTCCAGACTTGCATATATGTAAAGAACACATTATATACAGTACATAAGGTAGCTGTATAATATTAAGTAGCAAAAGAACATCACCTCCATAGTATAAGGAAGAGATTGTAGACACCAATCAACCAGGGAAGCACTCTGGGGGGATGTTAGGCAGCAGACAGGAAGTGCTGGAACTCCCATTTTTCCTGTCACTATCTTCCTTAGCTGATCTTTTTTTCTTATCTACTCTGCTAGCAGTCCAGCATGCTCTTGAACACACATTTCCATCACTTGCATCTTACATTGTACATAATCTTTTCAAAATTAAAAAAATCAACAACATGACATTGACCTCAAGAGCCTTGGAGTCCCCTGGGGAGGGGACCATAAATGTCTCCACTTCTGGCTCCCCTGCTGCTGATACTGGGAATGCAGACCCAGTCAGCAGTGCTGGTTCAAGATGTGGGCCTGTGCCTGATTCCCTTTTCATAAACTTCTGCAGCATTCATGGCTTTTTCTCAAATTTTCAATCTGTTGAACACCACCTCTTCTAAACCTCACTTCTTCTTCACTGAAACTCAGGTGTCTGAGACAACTGACAGCAGCTCCTTTTCTGTACTCTCCTACTTTCTCTGTACTCTCATTCCAGAGGTGGATGTTGTATATATGCATGAAATAACCTAACTTGCTCTTGTATTCCTGAACTTGAATCCTCCAGATTCTACACCCACTAGCTATGGTTCACATGCCAGTCTCAAACTAAATATGTATGCACTGTCTACCTTTCTCCTAATTTTACTGACTATCCAAAACTCTTTGACTACCTCATTTCCAAAATGGAATGCATTCTATACCACTCTCCTTTTGCTGAAATCTCCATTTTAAGTGTTTTCAATGTTCACCACCACCTTTGGCTTTCCTCCCATTTCACTGACATCCCTGGTGAACTAGCTTACAATTTCTCAATCCTGAATGACCAAGAAGAGATTGTATAGCACCCTACTCGTAGCCCTGATTGCCTTGGGGATAGGCCTAGCATTCTGGATTTATTTCTCGCCACTCAATCTTCTTACTCTATCAAACTTTTTTCTCCATTAGGTTCCTCCAACCATAATCTTATATCTGTTTCCTGTCCTATTGTTTCTGTTTCACCTTTGAATCTGCCCAATAGGAGATGCCCTTGGTACTTTGGTGCTGCTGATTGGGAGGCCCTTAGGCAGTATTGCTCTGATTTCCCATGGAATGATTACTGCTTCCATGGCTGGGGCACCTCTGACTCTGAGTGCACTGCATGTATCATGGAGGCATACATTCCATAGCTATCCCAACTGCTAATATAAAAATTTTTTCATTTGACTTTGCTTGTTCTAATGCTGTCCACAATAGAGAGGAGGCTTTCAGAAGGTACCATTACCATCCAACTCTTGACTCTCACTCTGCTTATATTTCTGCCAAGTATTGTGCAAAATCTGTTCTTTTGACTCTCCAAAAATATCTTTCATCCAACAAAACTGAAAACCTATCTGATTCTTCTCATTCTTTCTGGCACCTAGCCAAAAACCTCTCCAACAACTTTACTTCTTACCCTACTCTCTTCCATTCTGATGGCTTAGTTGCTGTATTTTTCCTGATAAAGCTCAATTTTTCACTCAAACTTTCACCTCCAACTCAACCCTCGATGATTCTGATGCTGTTCTTCCATCTCCTCCCTCTGACTTATTTCTAAAATCAGAATCTCTTCCAAAGATGTTTCACCTGCCCTATCTGGGCTCAACTCTAGGAAGGCATGTAGTCCTGATGGTGTACTTCCTGTTGTTCTCAAGAGCTATGCTCTTGTGCTGACACTGCCTTGGCAAACTCTTTCACCTTTGTCTTTTATCTGATACTTTTACTTCCTGCTGGAAGTTTGCTTTTATTCAGCCTGTCCCAATGAAGGGTGACTGCTCTCAACCCTCCAACAATCATCCAATTGCTCTGATTTCTTGCCTTTCTAAAGTTTTTGAATCTATCTCTAATAGGAAGATTCTTAAACACCTCTCTTCTCACAATCTTCTTTCAGATGGTCAGTATGGGTTCTGCAAGGGATACCTAACTGGTGATCTTCTTGCATATCTCTCTCACTCTTGGTCATCCTCCTTTTGGGTTTCAGTGAAACTTTTGCTATTGTGCTAAACATCAAAAACTTTTGATAGTCTGGCACAAATCCTTAATTTCCAAAGTGCCCTCTTTTGGTTTCTCGCCTCCTCCCTATGCCTTCATCTCTGATTTCCTTTCTGGCTGATCTATAGCTGCAGTTGTAAATGGTCACTGTTCTTCTCCTGAAGCAATTAGGAGTGGTGTTTCTCAGGGCTTTGTTCTCTCATCCACTTTTTTTTCCTTTTATTTATCAATGATCTATCAAGTTGGTCTTCAGAATATAAAAAACTCAACAACAGTGACTTAGAACTTTTTTCCATTGTGGTGCAGAAACAAGAGCATTTCTCCTCTTTTAGGCAATATTTGGGATTGCCTTGCTTCATAGATGTTTCCATATTCAGAAAACATTCTCTCTGAAAATACAGAGGATGCGGGTGTGCAGAGAAGCTTTGAAACAATAGTTTTAAGGAGAGGAAATCGGTCCTCCTGCTTCCAAATTTGAACTGGACAGCATTTCCTATCTACAAGAGGTTCAGATGCATATTGGTCTAACTCCCCTGCAATCAGTAGAGCAGGAGCAGTCTTTTTTTCAACCTTTCTTTTGTAACTAACTTCTCTAGATTGCTCTCCTTTTGTGATCTCCATAAAACACACTTCAAGAATGTCCTCTTCATCTTTCCTCTTTCGCATAGGAGAACTGGAATTTGAGCTTCTTTCACTTCCACTTTCATTACCTTCACTTTCATTTTCATTAGAATCATTATCATCTTCGTTATTTTCAATACCTATGACTTCTTCAATCAGCCAGGATTTAGCCTGCTCTTTTTGATCTTGTTGAAAGAAAGATAACTTATACCACGGATCTATTGCAGTTGCAGTCACATAAGTCCTGTTTTTCATTATATTCAAAGACTTCCCATCATTACTCTCCAACAAGAAACGCGCTCGAAGAGAAGTCAGGAGTTCTCTCTTTGTTGTTTGAACACCTTGGTCATCATGGCCAATCTTTGAAAGAAATCTTTGTAAAATACAAATGCTTGGGATTACAGAGGACAAAGTTGATTTTTCTGAACTCATTTCCTGACTTAGTTGGAAGAATGGTTTTAATATTTTAAGGAGATTTTGTATCAGTGTCCAGTGTCCACTCGAAGGATGTGATGGTAGGTAATTCACTATGATCAGCCAAATACAGTTGCACTGGAATTTTTAATTTATATAATCTTTCTAACATCAAATATGCACTGTTCCAATGTGTTGGGACATCTTGAACCAATAGGAGTGGCTCAAGATTTTGCTGCACTTGAATGTGTTTGAAATTGTTACAGGCCAAAGGAGAATGATTAAAGTGAGTTGCAAGGTGGCGACTTTTTGCAAGGATATCAATTACACTCCTCTGAACCATAATTGAGTCACTAATAACCAGTTGGAGTAAATGAATGCTGCAGTGTATTGAAGGTATTTCAGCCAGGTCACTACCAAGAGCCATATTACTAGCTCCATCCCTCACCAATAAATTCCTCTTATTTGCATCAAGATCCCAACTATCCCACATAGAGCGAAACTTTTCAGATATACTGTATTCTTGCCAGTATGTGGCCCTGAGAAATGAGAGGCATGTAGCACAGCATCGTATCTTTCAAAATCTTTACCTATCCAGTGACCCAATAATGATATAAAACTTTCTTGAGAGGTTGTGCATGTCCATATATCTGAAGAAAAGCTGACATGCTTTACTTCTTCCAGCTTCTGAGCAATTTTAGACTTGAACTCATTATAAAGACGAGGAATTATAGTAGCAGAGAAGTACCTTCTGCTCAGTAAGAGATATCTGGGTTGGAGCTTAGGCCATTAGATCAATGAAACCATCATCTTCAACTAAAGTAAATGGCTGGTTGTCCAAAGCCATCATCATGCTAATTTTACGGTGAATCATCACAGACCTGGAGTCATTGATGTCCCATATTTTTTTAGATGAAAAGCTTTCCTCTATTGAGATCTGCTTACTCATTTGGTCCATTTTCTTTTCTTTCAGAGTACTACCAGTAGAAGTTGATGATCTAGCCCATATTCTATCTATGCCTATTTCCTTTGATTCAGTTGCAGCTATTCTTTTTTTGTCATTTTCGTTTTTGGCTTCAGCATACTCTTTTGGGTGATTAATCTTCAAATGATTATGATGAGGTGTTGTGTTAAAAGACTTTTGGCCACCTTTCTCTGTCCCACGTTTGATAGTCTTTTGGCAAATATTACACTTTGCAGTGATATTGCTAGGATCATTTATTGTATACAGTGACCACACAAAACTTATGATTAATACTTAATAGTTTAATACAACACAAGAACCTGAAAGAGAACAAAACAATTTAAACATCTGAATATACTTAAATTATTATTTATCTTATATTGGGGGGGGGGGGCACTTGCCCCCAATGCAAAACAAAACACAGCAATATGAGTGCAAAAATAATACGGTACCTAATAATATATATCCAGCCAGATAGATATGGCCATATCTGGCATATCCGGTATCTGGCCGGATATGAAAAATTCATAGCTGGTGAATCCCTACTTGTCACAATCTTCCACACAACTATCCATTTACCTTCAGCAATACACAACTCAATCCTTCCTTTTCTCTTGACATTCTTGGCATTTCCTTTTCTCATGATGTTTCTTGGAAAGATCACACATACTCTTTCTAAAATAGTTTCTAAGGGGTTAGGTGTGCTATACTGGCTCCTCAGTTTCTTCAACCTGACTCAGTTGCTGTCTCTGTACATGGGTCTTGTCTGTCCTTATATGGAATATGTCTCTCGTGTGTGGGTTAGCTGAACCCACACAACTCAACTTGACTGACTGGATGGAACCAAAGGCTTTTTGTCTCATCAATTCCCAGTCTCTTACTGACTGTCTTCAATCCCTCACTCTCTCTTTATTATCATCACTATTATAATGGACTCTGCTCTTCTGAACTCTTTAACTGCGTGCCTCCTCTTTTAAGAAGAGCATGTAGTACCAGACTTCCAACACTTTCTCATTCTTCTTCTGTCCAACTTTCTAATGCAAAGGTTAATTGGTATTTTCAATTTCATCCACTCAACTGGTGAACTCTCTGGAACAACCTTTTTCGATCCACCTTTTTCCCTGTCTGTGTGACTGTGACCTCTCTTTTAGATGCAGATTGTCCAGGCATCTTGAAAACCTTGGCCCTTGAATGAATTTGGTTCTCTTCTTCCTCTATGGAGGAAGAGTGCAGTTTTGCAGGCATTTGCCCTTGTCCCCCCCCTTCTTGCATGAAATTTTTTTTTTTTTACAGAATACAGTACAGTATATTGGCATTTATATTCAGTTTTGTATTTAGTGGCAGGTACGGTATATAGTAAAAATATTCTTATCTGAATATGCTGTTGGGAAGTATAAGAGCTTTTATTTACACATTTTGCACACTACCTTTCATTCATGAAATCTCCTAATGTTCCTAAAAACTATCAAATGAACTATTATTTATTACATCATATGGCAAGTGATTCCAAAACTCTACTACTCTATGACTAAGGAAGTATTTTTGTAGATCCAATCTACAGGTTGGGATGGTACAAATATCCGCATTAGCATCCACAGAATATCCACAATATTTTTGCACCCACATCCTTGTCCATGGATATAAAAGCTGAATATTCACAACTGCATCCACATCCATGGATGTAATTTTTTTGACATCTGTATCTCTATCCACTTTATTACTAGCCTCTAAAGCACTACTTAAGAAACACTGGTAATGGGCCAGAATGACTAAGTGACCCTTTTAAAGGCCTTTCCAATAAACATTGCAAAATCATTGTCAATTCTTCCAGTTTTTAATGTATCACATAGTGTAGTGCCATAACTTTTGAGATTCTATTCTTATTCTAAATGAAATATATGGCTAAGAATTGTCACCGAGTCCATCCTACAAACCACACAGTCTATTCCATAATCCTATTGTGGAGTCCAAAGAATTACCATACAGTTATTACCAATATATTATTTCCTATATTTCAGTTAGTTATTGTGGTACAAATTAAATTTTAGGCAATGCTAATGAAGACAGTAACCATCCTTGAAGATTGCTTCCTTACCCATATAAACCATCATATCCTTTTGAAGATATGTTTCACATAAAACAGTGTAATTTGTGACCATATGTAATTGAATCCCTTTATGCAAAAACTTGACGAAGCACTAAACTGAAAACCTTCCATATTGTATTAGGGTTATTTCAACAAGTCTTATTTCTTACAATTTCAGGAGGTGTAGCTGTTGCTGATTATAATTCAGTTGAAGATGGTGAAAAAGTTGTTGAAACGGCTCTTGAAAACTTTGGTAGGATAGATATACTAGTCAACAATGCAGGAATACTTCGTGACAGATCATTTCCAAGGATGTCAGACACTGACTGGGGTGGGTAGAACAACAAAATAAAAAGTTTGTTCATTTAAAATAATATAAATATATATAGGGTGGGGCACGGGAATCAAGTGTTTTTTGAATAGCTAGTAATCGGCCATTAGGAATGGGAGGGGCGTGCGGTAGGTAGCATTCCATTCCTGGGTTCATAGCATTTAACTTTAACTAACACTCACCTTTATCTTTCAGGTGCCATCATGGAGCAGTGGACGTTAGAACACCGCATGTTCGCGTATGATCATTTTGTTAGGAGTGGCGAGTCAGTGACAGCAGTTCAGCGTGCGTTTCGCCGCAGATTCAACATTCATCGAAATGACTCTGTTCCCGCTCGTGACACAATCTTACGTTGGGTTAACAATCTTCGAACAGGAGGCTCAATAATGAAAACAAAACCGAAGGGGCCGCAACGCACTGTGCGTACTCCAGAGAACGTTGAAAGGGTCAGACAAGCGATGTTGCAAAGCCCAGGCCGCTCTGCTCGGAGACATTCAGCTGCACTCGGAATCAGCAATCGTACTGTTAGACGGATTTTGCATGAAGAATTACATTTTCACCCATACAAGTTAGCGATGGTGCAGGAATTGAATGTAAACGATTGCCCCCAACGACTGAATTTTGCACAGGAAATGCTTGCACTTTATGAGCAGAATGAAAACATGATGGTGGTAATGAGTGATGAAGCCCATTTCCACCTTAATGGGGCCGTCAACAATCAAAACTGTCGGTATTGGGCTGCTGAAAATCCGCGACAACTCCATGAAAAACCGCTGCATAGCCCTAAGGTTACAGTTTGGTGCGCGGTGGGAAAGTTTGGCGTCATCGGTCCCTATTTCTTCGAACAAAATGGGGTTACCGTTACCATAACATCTGGGCGTTACATTGAGATGGTGAACACTTTTTTCATCCCTGAGTTACGAAGAAGGCGTATTGCTCGTCGACATTTGTGGTTTCAGCAAGATGGGGCCACGCCACACACCGCCAGAGCGTCAATGGCTGTTCTTCGCCCCCTGTTTCCCACCATCTCATTTCGAGATTTGGTGACATTGCATGGCCCCCTCGGTCCCCTGACTTGTCCACATGTGACTTCTTTCTATGGGGGTACCTCAAGTCACGTGTCTACGAGGACAAGCCCCGTACATTAGATGCATTGAAGGAAGCGATCCGTCAACAAATCATCCAAATCAACAGAGACCTGCTGGGAAGAGTGGAGGCCAATTTTCGTAAACGCCTTCAACAATGCGTCGACGGCCAAGGACATCATATGCCAGATATAATTTTCGGTACATGATTATTATGACATGAAATGCTATGTTCTTACGAATGTTGTTCTACCAATATATTTTCTTTACAAAAATAAATAAATATTTTCCTGATTATTCCAAAAACACTTGGTTCCCGTGCCCCACCCTGTATATATGTGATGAAAAAACCATGAAGGAAAGTAAAACGGGGAAATAGTGCTCAAGCACTTTCATCTAATGACATTCTCAGGAATACTGAAATTAATCACAAGATTGAGGCTATAGCTATATAGATCATAATGAAAAAAATATGATGATTGGTGCAGAAAATATTTTTTTAGGAGCAGCATACAATTCATTTGGAAAGCTACCAGAGTTTTAACACTTTCCTTCTTATCTAACTCTGTTCTGAATGAATTCAAAATGATAGGATCGAGTAAAAAAAGCCCTTGGCTAAGGTTAAAATTGTTTGCAAGTTGAATAATGGCAAACTCAAGAATGTTTCTATTAACAATGTTGCTTGAGTGAAACAAACTTGAAGAATTATTCCAATCAGTACAATGGGACAACTCTGACAAATGAACAGAAAGGGCATTGGATGACTGTCCCATTCTGACGGAATATTATTGTTGTTTTACATGCGTGTTCAAGTATTTTCCCGTCTGTCCAATGTAAAAGAGGTCACATTGTTTACAACCAATTTTATAGATACAGTATAATGCCTGAATTATTGGTAGAACTATTCTTTATTATGAATTTTCCACAATATTGTCATATGAAAATACTACATTAATGTTCAAAAGTTTGACTACACTAGCAATGCCTAAAAAGCCTTGGGAAAAATGGAAGTATTAAATATTCTTTGACAAAGTGCGAGTGTTATTTTCCACATGATAGAAGGTTTGTTTTAGCTTGTTAAGGCAAGATTCCCCCCCAAAAAGCAGATGGGTAACACAAATCACTTCCAATATTGTTGATTTTTTCAAACAGCATCCCTGTATTCCGGACTGGCGATCCTAAGAGCACAGAGAAACATTGAAGAAAATATGGTTTTCTTGATCGGGGTGTCATGTCTGGAGTAAAAGTGTACATAGGACAAATTGTTTGTTTTTTCCGATAGATACTAAACTTAAAACATGGTTTTTCCCTATGTGTACACATCCAAAAACGGGATTGAGTTGTTTTGTTCCACTTCCAAAGTAAACTTAATGGAGGGGACTTGAAGTCATGACAAGGACGTCATCTAGGTCACGTCTCATAGACCAGATACACAAAATATCGTTGACGTACCGCAACCATGGGTTGCCAACTCCCAGGATTCTCGAAATGCAAGTTATTTCGAAAAACTCCATATAATATTGGGAAGGAGGGGCGACAAGGGATTACCCATGGCCATCCCAAAAACCTCTTGATAATATTGACCATTAAATGTGAATTTGCACTCTTTGATGTAAAGTTTAATGAGTTCCGGAACAATGTGTAGGTAGTGGTTGGTCATACTTGTGTAATTTTCGTGAGAGAAAGTCAAGTATGTCGCCAATTGGCACTTTTGTGAAAACGAACGAACGTCGAAACTATAAATCTATCATCTGTCGTTGGTTTCAGTGCATATAATAATCAGTTTTTCAGCAAGATCTATGAAATTTTTTATATGTGAATCAGAGATAGAACTTTCCTAGAATGGGGAACAAAACTTTAACAAGCCATTTTATTATCCTTTATCCATTAAATTACTGTGGAAGTGGAACAGAACAACTCAATCCCATTTATGGATGTGCGTGTACATAGGGAAAGCCCAAGTTTTAAGCTTAGTATCTATCGAAAAAAACAAATAATTTGTCCTATGTACACTTTTACTCCAGACATGACACCCCAATCAAGAAAGCCATATTTTCTTCACTGTTTCTCTGTGCTCTTAGCATCGCCAGTCTAGAATACATGGATGCTGAGTTAGAAAAAATCAACAATATTGGAAGCGATTTGTGTTACCCACTTAACAAGGCAAAACGAACCTTCTATCATGTGGAAAGTAACATTACATTTCATTTGAAAAACATGAAGCCATTCGGGCCGATCGAGGTAATCCAAGTCATGAGCTACACTTTTTAATAATAATAAAATTTTGTAAGATGTCAAATTCAAGTCAACTAATTAATATACAACTACTGTATTTACTACCACCATAGTAGCCTTTACCCTCGCACTTTGTCAAAGAATATTTTATTACTTCCATTTTTCCAACGCCTTTTAGGCATTGCTAATGTTATGTACTCAAACTTTTGAACATTAATGTAGTATTTTCATATGACAATATTGTGAAAAATGTCATAATAAAGAATAGTGCTACCAATAATTAATTCGGGCATTATATCTATAAAATTGGTTGTAAGAAATGACTTCTTTTACATTGGACAGACGGGGAAAATACTCGAACACGTGTGTAGAAAACCTCATCAATATTCCGTCAGGACGGGACAGTCATTTAATGCCCTTTTTGTTCATTTGTCGGAGTTGTCCCATTGTATTGATTGGAATAATTCTTCAAGTTTGTTTCACTCAAGCAACACTGTTAATAGAAACATTCTTGAGTTTGCCATTATTCAACTTTCAAACAATTTCAACCTTAGCCAGGGCATTTTTCGCTTGATCTTGTCATTGTGAATTCATTCAGAACAGATTTAGATAAGAAGGGCAAGGTGCGAAAATTCTGGTAGCTTTCTATGTGAATTGTATGATGCTCCTAAAAAATATTTTCTGCACCAATCATATTTTTTTTTTGTCTCAATCTTGTGATTAATTTCAGTGTTCCTGAGGGTGTCATTAGACGAAAGCGCTTGAGCACTATTTCCTGTTTTACTTTCCTTCGTGGTTATTTTCATCATAAATATTATTCACGTGTTACTTTCGTGAAATAATAAAAAAATACATATATGGGATAGAACTCAGAATGATCACCTGAGATCTTTTATGTTACCCAAAACTGTGCATGGAACAGGAGAGTTCCTTGTTCAATGCACGGTCTGTGTGTAACTATATATAATATATATATATTATTATATATATATATATATATATATATATATATATATATATAATTTACTTTTTATTTATTTATTTAATAAACTATTAAACTGCCTAATGGTATTCTTCCAAATTTGATTAGTCATTCCTATTCTATGTAATAAATAGTCTCTCTAAAAGAAACTAAACAAACACACACAAAAGAGAAATTACAAATTACAATCCCTGCTCAGAAAATAACTCCTACCTTCTTGTAGATGTTCTTCTTTTTGGATTCAATTTAGGTTAGATTACACAAGGTCACCCTAACCTAACCTAAAACAAAAAACTGGGTGTGTAAAATCCTGAGATAGTATGAAATAGCAGTACAGTAATTTGGTTTAGATTTTTTTAATTAAAATTCGGACATGAATGAAACTTAAAAAAATAATTATTGTATATGTTAAAGCACATTTTCTTAATTTTTAATGGATACCCCTTCCTTCCCGTATCTTAACATAAGCGTAAGTAATTAAAAATTTAAGAAAATAAAAAAACATCACCTGTAGGAACTAATGTAACTTCAGTGACCACTGACGGAAATGTAGGAGGAATTTGGTGTAGGAATATATAGTTATATACTGTATAATGAAATGTTTTTTACTAGATTTGGTTCACAAAGTGCATTTGCGAGGCTCCTTCTTGGTCACTAGAGCCGCATTCCCCCACATGAAAAAACAGAAATATGGCCGTATTATTATGACTTCATCAGTTGCTGGCGTTTATGGGAACTTCGGTCAAGCTAATTACAGGTAGGCAGTGTTGGGGTTATCCTAAAGAATTTGGTTTGGTGAGAAACCTTTGTAAGAAGAGAAACGTTTTAAAATAGTTTACTTTTAAGATTAAAGCCTTTGATTATTCACTTTTTCTGAAAAATAAAATTTTGGTGATACGTCATTGATTGTTTATTATCTTTTGAAGGGGTTACGGCGTGGCCGCGTCGTAACACCGCTTCCCGTAGGTTCAGCGAAGTTGATCGACGTTGGGTCTGGTCGGTAATTGGATGGGTGACCATCCTCCGCGTTTGGATCTCGCGTAAAGCGGTAGTAGGTCTCCTCCGTCACGTGACCCCTCTGTCGTTACCAAGGTTAAACAGCGCAAAACATTATTGTTCATTAAGGAAGGTTGGGAAGCATCAGTTCTCGCATTTAAAGAAAAATTTTATTTGAAAATGATCGTCTTTAATGTCTCCAAATTTCATTAGATAACGTTGATGAGAGCTACTATATCCGGGCTCTATGTACCAGTATATAGTTAGATAATTTGTTTGCGTGATTAAGATAGTCCTCACCTCAAGTTCTATTTTTAGTGCCTGTTCTCTAGCTCCGATATGTTAACTCCACATGATACTGATCTCATGAATGAAAAGTTACGTACTTGGTGGTAAGTAGATACTTTTTACCACGATCTTTATGATTTAAGCGCGGCAAAACTTGGTCTCCTCGGATTGAGTAATACAGTCGGTATCGAAGGACGCAAATACAATATCCACTGCAACACTATTGCCCCCATGGGAGGTACGAGACTGACTGAGGGAATTCTTCCCCCAGGTAAAAGGATCACCATGTCATTTATAAACTAAAATACTTTAGCATATTCATTTCAGTAGTAATAATAATGATGATGTTAGCTCTGGAACCTATACCCATTTCGTTGACAGGACCAAACAATCGACACTAAGAAACTAACAACCTAGCATAACCTACCCTAACTTAATCTAACTCTCAATATAACTTGTCGAATGTTTGGTGTTGTCGATGAAATGACGTTAGTCCGTAGTATTTATAATGGCTTTACACCTTATTCCTTATAGGATAGCCATATTATAAATTTGTATAGTTATAGAGCTAAGTCGTGGCCATTTAACAACATCGCTTCCCGTTAAATCGGATGTAAAGTGACGTTGAGCCCGCTCAGTAGTTAGATGGGTGACCATCCTCCGCGTTCAGATGATATAGTGACCCTTATCCCGCATAAAGGCGTAGGTCCCCGCGTTATACAACCTTTTTTTTTTAAGTTACGGAGGAGGTTAAACAGCCCCAGACATTACGAGTGTAGTTAAACTGTATCTCATTGACTGTGATTAAGAAAAGAGATTGTGAAGTAGCGTTTCTCCATTCAAAATGTATAGAAGTGAAAGCCTTTTGGGTTTTGTATTATTAATACCGTTTCGTATCTTCCTTAGATTTATTTGATGAATTAAAGCCTGAACTTATCGCCCCGTTGGTTCTTTGGCTTTGCCACCCGCAATGCGAAGAAAATGGAGGTCTTTTTGAAGCCGCTGGAGGATGGTTTGGAAAGTGTGAGTTTTGGCTTTTAAAGGCGCTTCTTATCATCATTTTTCCTCCCCTTACTAGATCTTTTTATTTCAGATTTTGCTTTTTAAAATTTGCGTACTTTTGGGAGGATTTTTTATTCTTTTGATAACTGTTTAATGGATGTAGTAATTTTATTAGATAAAGGGCTCATCATTACTAAGTAATATAACGAGGCTAAATGAATGATCATTTAAACATTAATTAGAAAGTTGGATAAAGTAATCAATATAGTATATGTATAAAAGTTTATTCCTTTATTGTCATTCAGATCGATGGCAAAGGTCAAAGGGATTCATGTGTAGAAAATCACTGTTGGAGTCTGTCAGTCCGGAAGCGATCAGAGATAATTGGGATAAAATTTCAGATTTTACCGACCCAATCTACGTTGAGAGCAATGAAATGGCGGCTGCACTCCTCGGCATGGTAAGGGTTCTTCAGCTTTTGGTCGACGATTGGTGGCCGAAAGAAACGTTGGCACTTGGTACTGATATCGCGAGTCGTAATCATGGTATATCGTAAGTCTCGTAAAAGGAAGTCGATTAATTTGTCGAAATCTAGTTTTCGATATCTATCCACGCTTTCACTGTTACGTGGTGGGGCTTTTTTTTTTTCTCAATTACCACATGGGTCCAAAATTGCAGTCAATAAACTTGTACAAGGCATGAATTTAAATGATCATGATGATAAAAGACTTAACTCCAAAACCATATGCATCTTTGCCATCATACAATCATGGGTGAAAAATATTCTTTTCTGACGCTATTGTATCCCATATCAGAATCAGATGGTCACAAAAACGATGCCGATGTTTAAATTTAAAACTGAGGAATGTCTCCTTTTGTGATTTTTAATAATTTGGTATTAATCTTTCGCTGGAAATTCATTATCTTTTGGTTCATAGACTCGCAGTTTTGAGATCTTACTTCAAGTACTATTCACTTTATATTTTTTTAAGTTAGTTATAGTGACAATAAAAGTCGGTTAGAAATAGAAATTGAACTATTTATGAAGACTTTAAATTACTGTAAACCTGCGAAGACGAATTCATTTGAAAAGCTAATAATTTTGTGTAATTATATATATATACACACACACACACACAGTATATATATATATATATATATATATATATATATATATATATATATATGAAAATTATTTCACGAAAGTAACACGTGACAAATATTTATGATGAATAAAACCAGGAAGGAAAGGAAACACAGAATGGTGCTCAAGCGCTTTCGTCTAATGACATCCTCAGGAACACTGAAGTACATAAAGAGTTACAGCCTATATATAGGTTACAAAATATATATATATATATATATATATATATATATATATATATATATATATATATATATATATATATAAAGGGTGATCCAGAGAAATGGGACCCAAAAGAAACCCCTGTAACTCTTAAAGTATAAGTCCTTTTATAAAATCATACGCATCATTCGAAAGAGGATAGTTACAAGTTTGTACAGGATTGTATAGGTTTTGACAATACAATACAAGACAAGATAAGATACAAAACAAAATAAAAGTGTTAGTTAAAACTAACCCTTCAAGATGACTGCATGGACTGTGGAACAGCTGCGTTTCATAACTGAGCAATATTATGAGCATGGAAGAAGTGTAGTTTCAGCTCAAAGATCTTTCAAGACAAATTTTCAGATGTCAAAATCACCTTCTAAGAAAGTAATCCGTCGGTGTGTCAGAAATTTTTCCCTAACTGGCAGCATTGGAAAAAGAAAACCAACTGGAAGAGTGCGCACAGCAAGGATAGACGAGATCATTAACAGAACTCATGAAATTGTACAGGATAATCCTAACATAAGCATCAGACGTGCTTCTCAGCTGTTAGGAGTTGGATATGGAACAACACACCGTATATTCAAGCAAAATTTAATGCTCTTTCCATATAAAATTCAAACAATGCAACAACTAAACGATGGAGATTTCGCACGAAGACGACAATTCTGTCAATGGATCCAACAGAAGGTAAATGACACCACCAATTTTCTAGCAACTTTGATTATGTCAGACGAAGCCCATTTTCACTTGAATGGAACTGTAAACAAACAAAATTGTCGTTTCTGGGCAACAGAAAATCCATTGAATATTACCGAAGTCCCGTTGCATGGTCAGCGTGTAACTGTTTGGTGTGGTCTTACTGCATCTCAGATCATAGGGCCGTACTTTTTCGAGGATTCCACCGAAAACACGGTCACTGTAAATGGTGATCGCTACGAAAAAATGTTGACCGATTTCCTTATTCCTAAATTAAGAGATCTTTGTCTAGAAAACCACTGGTTCCAACAAGACGGAGCTACCTGCCATACCACGAGGAACTGCATGGCAGTTTTGCGTCAAACGTTTCCAGGCGAGTTAATCTCAAGATTTGGAGACGTTGAATGGCCCGCAAGGTCTCCGGATTTTTCTCCCTCAGATTATTATCTCTGGGGATATTTAAAGAGTAGGGTCTACAGAAATAACCCAATGACCTTGCAAGAATTGAAGGCCGTCATCACAAATGAGATACAGGCCATACCACCGCACACTCTTGCAAAAGTGATGCAGAACTTACAAGCGAGAACACTGGAATGCTTGGCAACTAATGGAGCACATTTCAAAGGAGTCATTTTTAAAAAATAAATATTTCATAATAAACTTGTAACTCTACTCTTTCGAATGATATATAGTTTTTATGAAAGGAATTAAATATTAAGAATATTTGGCTTTTTTTATGGGTCCCATTTATCTGAATCACCCAGTATATATATATACACACACACACGGAGGAAAAAAAAAAAAAAATAAAGGATTGTGGGAGGAACATACAAATTTATTTATATATATATATATATATATATATATTTTTTTTGTAACTATATATAGGCTGTAACTCTGTATTTCAGTGTTCCTGAGGCTGTCATTAGACGAAAGTGCTTGAGCACCATTCTGTGTTTCCTTTCCTTCGTGGTTTTTTTTATATATATATATATATATATATATATATATAATATATATATATATATATATATAGCAAACAACCACAAGGAAAAGGAAACACAAAGTCCGAGCGCTTTCGTGATATATTCACATTATCAAGGAGGAACAGAAAATAGACGGAGATTACAAAGTATTTGAGTTAAATAGACAAGCAAAAAATTCACAATTGGCACCTCAAATTAAAGGCCTTAAAGCCCTCTAAAGATTTTTTTCCCAAATTAATAACATAATCTGTAGGCAGCTAAATAAATGAATAAAAAATATATACTGTATAGATGAAATTAGACAAAAAGAAAACCAATACAGAGAACAAAAATTATTATAATGGTTATTAACACTAATATTTAATTAAAACAAGCAATTAATAGGCAAGAATTTAATGAAAAACAAGTAGATGACGTAGATAACAAATAGAAAACATAATCTGTAGGCTGATTAATTACTATACAGATGAAATTAGACAAAACACCAGTACAAAAAAAAAAAAAAAAAAAAAAAAATTATAATGGTTATTAACACTAATATTTAATTGAAATAGGAAAAATTAAAAGGCCCGAAATTAATGAAAACAAAGGGAAAGTTGCCATCGTCTTACAGATTATTACAAAATTTCAACAAACAATAGTAAATAGTATCAGTGTCAATTACAATTTTAAATTGGTAAGCTTTGATGTTATCGCTTTATTTACAAGAGTCCCGGTGGAGGATCTTTTAGTGTTTCTTTCGGAAGAATTGGTTAAGCATAATTTGCCTTTACCTGTGGCCACAATTATAGAATTAATTAAGCTGTGCATAGTAGACTCAAAATTTGTGTTCAATAATGAATATTTTAGACAGAAATTTGGTATGGCGATGGGAAACCCCCTCTCCCCCATTTTGAGTAATTTATATATGGAGTTTTTTGAAAGTAAGTTATTAAGGAAGATTCTGCCAAATTATGTTCCATGGTTTAGATATGTAGATGATGTTCTCTGTCTTTGGCCAGTGACTTTAAATCTCAATGAATTCCTACCCAAACTTAATAATTTAATTCCCTCTATCAATTTTACAGTTGAAATAGAAAAAGATTCTTCGATCCCTTTTTTAGATGTTTTAATATATAGGTCTGGAAAAAAGTTTAAGTACAATGTTTACAGAAAACCCACTAATAATTGTTCCTATATACATTATTATTCTGATCACCACATTAATGTAAAACGATCCGCTCTTTCTACTTTGTTTCTAAGAGGCCTACGAATTTGTAGCCCTGAGTTTATTGACGATGAAATTAGTATAATATACAAAATTGCTTTTGATTTAAAATACCCAAAGAACTGCATAGATAAGTCCTTAAAAATGGCAAAGAAAACCTTCTACGAAGTAAAGGATAAGATTCCTTATAACACAAAAAATGTTTTAGTGTTACCATTCAGAGAAAATTTCCTCGAGCTCCCGAATCTGCTGAGGACTTTTAACGTAAATATTGCGTTCAAAATTTAGATGTCATTAAGATTCATTGATTAAGAACTCCCCTTTAAGTGAACATGGTTGTGTATATAAAATCCCTTGCACAATATGTAATAAATTTTACATTGGCCAAACTGGTAAGACTCTTGAGTTACGTATTAAACAGCATCAATACAGTATAAGAAGTGGCCAGGAATCTAACGCCATTTTCATTCACGTAAGAGATTCTAATCACCCCATTGATTGGAAAAATGCTTCCAAATTAAGGTTTAGTAAATCTATTGTTAGCAGAAATATATTGGAATCAAGTGTGATCGAGAATAATGCGGATTTGGTCTTTAATATTAGCCCTGGGTTGTACAAATTAGATTCGTACATTGTCAGTAAGTTGGCGATGGGCCTACTGTTTTCTTAATTGCATTTTTTGCCTCTTAATGGTTTGCCCTGGTTAAATAAATAAATGTTATTGTAAGAACTGTTAACATTCTTATGTGTCTATTTTAATTGTAATATTTCTTTCGTGTATAATCTTTGGTTGCTGGGTGGTTTATTGGATATTTGAAGTGGGTTGCTGTTGGGATAACAATTTTTTTCCAGATTGTTTGTTGAAATTTTGTAATAATCTGTAAGACGATGGCAACTTTCCCTTTGTTTTCATTAATTTCGGGCCTTTTAATTTTTCCTATTTCAATTAAATATTAGTGTTAATAACCATTATAATAATTTTTTTTTTTTTTTTTTTTTAGGTTTTCTGTACTGGTGTTTTGTCTAATTTCATCTGTATAGTAATTAATCAGCCTACAGATTATGTTTTCTATTTGTTATCTACGTCATCTATTTGTTTTTCATTAAATTCTTGCCTATTAATTGCTTGTTTTAATTAAATATTAGTGTTAATAACCATTATAATAATTTTTGTTCTCTGTATTGGTTTT
The DNA here is from genome assembly GCA_023014485.1 of Bathynomus jamesi. Classification (NCBI taxonomy): domain Eukaryota; kingdom Metazoa; phylum Arthropoda; class Malacostraca; order Isopoda; family Cirolanidae; genus Bathynomus; species Bathynomus jamesi. The sequence goes on from JAJOZX010001634.1 coordinate 736,331, forward strand.
CTTTTTGTCTAATTTCATCTATACAGTATATATTTTTTATTCATTTATTTAGCTGCCTACAGATTATGTTATCAATTTGGGAAAAAAATCTTTAGAGGGCTTTAAGTTAAGCCTTTAATTTGAGGTGCCAAGTGTGAATTTTTTTGCTTGTCTATTTAACTCAAATACTTTGTAATCTCCGTCTATTTTCTGTTCCTCCTTGATAATGTGAATATATCACGAAAGCGCTCGGACTTTGTGTTTCCTTTTCCTTGTGGTTGTTTGCTTATTAATAAGGTCACGTGTTATTTTGTGATTCTAGTGCATATATATATATGTAAAATTTCCTTGGCTACTTTTCCAGGGTCAAGGTATTTTCTTCAACCTTTTTCCGTACCTGCCTCTGGCAGGGAGGGAGCGGAGGGTGGGGAGAGAGCCTTCTACTTTTCTATCCAGTTTTCTACTACTGCTAGGATAGTTGAAAGAAAAATAAACTTTTACAAAATTTTCCCTGGCACCCGTTGCCATTGGTACCTCCTCGGTATGGGCCGCAAGGCCTTTTGAGGTACTTCTTTTCCTTGTAACTCTCTCTCTCTCTCTCTCTCTCTCTCTCTCTCTCTCTCTCTCTATATATATATATATATATATATATATATATATATATATATATATATATATATATATATATATATATGAGGGGTCGCGCGTCTTAAAGTACCTAAGCGCCGCCACAGGCGAAAACGTGTTTTTGATGAATATCACTATTTTCACCCTTCCTCTGTCGCGTGGTTTGGGTTATAATGACCTTACGACACTAGAAGTATGGTTGAAAACCTTATGAAGCGAACTACTTTTTTCACCTCTATCGCCAGCCAAAAGTTCACCCAAAGTTCGGCATAATAAGAAAATAAAAAAATAAAAAAAAATATATAAAATATGAAAATCGATTCCAAAAACTCAACATATTCATTAGCATACTTTGAACTCTAATTTAGCCAAAAATGAACGTTCTAGCTCAATTAATAACAGAAATACTATTGCCAGAATATTGCTGAACTTTGGAGGCGATTTCTGACGAATTTTAATTTTGGCGCTTAGGTACCTTAAGACGCGGGACCACACACACACACACACACACACACACACACACACACACACACACACACACACACACACACACACTGGTTAATACCAATGATCAGCTGTTCGATAGATGAATCTGTGAGGGTGAAAAGAATATTTGGTAGATAGATTATTAGGTGTTTGGGAATCCACTGATAAAGGAGAGATTAGGTTTAATGAACAGGTTTTCTTTAAAAGAATGTTAAACAATTGTATCTCATTTTCTTGACTGTAAAAGATTTCACTCTTATTTCCTTGCAGTCCCTCGAAGAACTGAAATCGGAAGTAGAAGGAATTGCTCTCGCACCAGCGTCATCCGATTCAGCTCAGATTGGACCGGTAAGCTTTATATATCTTTTTCACTCGCTCTTTTTAGACAGTTTTAATACTAAAAAACTCGCTGAGCATCTCGAAGTAAATTCCCTGGTTCAGAAACGGAGCGGTTATTTTTTTTAGACAGTTTGGAAATTTTTGAGTAGGTCTAACCAATTGCTTAAAGTTTTTATTTTAAGTATGCGTAACGGGAAGTGATTATTGTGAAATGGTAAATTTTATCTTCCTTTTCAACAGTTATCGGCTGTTGGTCTTTCTCGGAAAGGAATCTCTTTCACCTATGATAGTAAAGATGTAATTCTATATGCATTAGGAGGTAAGTTTTGTATTATCGTGGTCTTTTAAATTTATGCTTATTAGTAGTTTACTGACTGTAGTTTTGGCTCGTGTGTATAGTTCTGACGAAAACGTTAAATCACGTGTAGTTGGGTGGATGACCGTCCTCTACGTTCGGATGATGTATCGACCTTTAGATGGTTCGGAGCTAACGTAAAGCTGTAGGTTCCTTCCGTCACCGTGACCTTTGCCATTACGAAGGAGGTTGAACAGTCCCAAGTGTTAAAAGTAATTTATCGAATGGTATTAAGATATTAGAGTCTAAATCTGAAATTGAAATGCTCCGCCCTACTGTAATTAACGAGTGTTCTAATACGGGGGGGGTTCAACCTTTTACATGCCGAGTACTCTTACAGGATCACTGGAATGTCACGCGTACTCCTTGGGTTTATGACCTGAGGGAGGAAAGTGAGTGAAACAATTCACTTGGTATGTCACACAGCCCTAGCCATACAGCCTCGTCATGAGAAAATGAGACGCTTTTCGCGAGAGAGTTGAGGCTAATTTTTATTCAACAAGCCGTGCCATCCTTGCTGTTGTCTTCGTCAATGCACAGCGAAACGGCTTCCACGACCAACCGAGATCGCACCTTTGATTTAATGACGAAAAGGCAGGAAAATCCAGTCTCACACAGGCAAGTTGAAGGAAAAAGCAGCAGACTCCGAGCAACAACTCCCGTAACCCGAGTGTAATAGTCCGTCATTTTGCACCAGAACTTCACGAGTGACACTCTTTTGAATATATCACGGGCGGCTGAGTCGTTGACAAGATCAACGAATTCCTCTTGAATGCTATTTTGAACAGAAGCAAGATCACCTTTAATAGGTTTCTGACAAGCTTCAAGTCAGTCGAGCTCTGACAGATCGGGCTAAAAAAAGTCAGGAAGATGATGTTCCTGTATTAGAGGTGCCAATTGACTTGGAGCAACACCATTCTTCTTGACTGCTACTCGATCAATGAATATTCCTAACACGTAAAACTTCTCTTCTCCAACTTTCCTTTCCCATTAGCTACAGTTTCGTCAGGCAGGAATGTTGGCTTCAAGAGGACGACGAAACAAGAATTCCCCCTTGAAGTCACCATCTTTGATGTATCCTATAAGAACCAATCACTGCGCCAGTGGACTCATTCAGTTGGATTGCAGGTAAACCCAAAGGAGCAGCTTTCATCTAGGCGACAACTTCAGGGATACGATGCTGAACAGTGTTGTCAAACAGAGATAGCTTGTTCAGTTTTTTTCGTACTGCTCTCGCATTGTTACCCGAATTATATCTTTGGCGTAGGGCTGTGTCTTCACTGGTGTGCGGCGGCTTTTTTTTAAGCCATTCGGAGTGACACGATGTTGGAAGCGTGGACAGCCGCTTTGTTTTAATGGTGTAAAATTCCAGATTGGTCCAAACGAGAGCGCTTCTACCGCTTTCTCTCCCTTTGAAATATAAACCGTCCTTGTTGAGCAGTTCTGGGTGACATCCATGCGAGTGTCGCTTCAGCACGCTCGGTTTTATAGCACCCGCGGAGAGCACGTTTTCGCATTGTCAACCAGCTCCGTTCTTTCCAACAGATGTTAACTCGTACTGAATATAATCACAGTAATGCCGCTTTTTCTCACTCTTGTATACCATTTTACCCGTAAATGTGAAGGATAAATATCTAATTATGATTCTTGCTTTTGCAAGTTTTTTTTTTAATACAACCTTGAAGACCAGGAGAATCACACGTAAAATATTTTAATAGCGTTAAGAATAGTTAAGAAAAACTTTCAATTACGAAAGAATTAAAGCAAATGAGTGAATGTGTAAAGATAAAGAAATCGTATCAAGATAACGTAATTGGCAACCAGCTGGGTCGTAGTGTATCCCCTGGCAAATCCGTGGCCTACCACTAGGAGTACGCGTGCCCCAGGTTGAAAACCTTTTCTTCTAACATGTAAAATAACCAAAATAGGTTTCAAAATGGGTTTCAAAATGTACTTTTAAGATTTACTTTCCTCGTATTAACGTACTCGCGTACATTAATAAAATCTCGTTTCCCAATATGGATTGGGCTGAAAAAGCAGAAATAGCTCGGGTGCGAAATGCGGGAGGTAGTGCAGAAGGGAAAGCGTAGAGACCAAAGCGCACGCATCGTGGCGGACCCACGCCCCCCTTCCCCCTACTTCACATGGCCAAATTCCACGCGTAAGTGGCCCTTCATACGTCTTGCGTGGTGGCATTTCCAGGATTTTCTTCATATTAAATAGATTAACAAGAATCTCTGCTCGTATTTATCGAATAAAAATGGAGAAATTAGGTTAAATTGTTGTGGTAAGAGAAGAGTCAGAGTTGACTAGTCAGTAATTGTAATATACAGTCGCATTGTATGATTTCAGTTGGAGTTTCAACCAGGGACAAAGAAGGTTTGAAATTCTTGTATGAAGGAAGTGACGATTTTTCGCCTCTTCCAACCTTTCCGATTGTGCCGTCACAAGAAGCGCTTTTTAACAGTGGATTTATCCTTAATTTGCCTCACTGGAACATCGATTTCAGTAAAGTAATTTAATTGCTTTTTTGTTTTGTCTGTAGAGAGTTACTTTTTTTTTTTACGATGTAAAACAGGGGTGTCCAACCTTTTTCATGAAGAGCCATATTTCAATTAATGACCCACACCGAGGGCCAGTGTGCAAATTTTAGGTAAAATTTTATCTTGAAATTAAATTTTATTGGAATAAAATATGACATTAGATAATGAATTTTTGGTATCCGCTGGCCAGCATCCGCCAACCGTGCCTGATACAAATCTTTGGCCGGCCGGACTCTTGCCCGCGACCCGTATGTTGGACAAGCCTGATGTAAATCGATAATTCTTACGCTATATTTATGGCAACGTGTCGTACCAAATATTTCCGAGTTCCTGCGTACTCCCTTTATATTTCGTTGTTGTCCCTCTAAAAATTGTTTTTATTACTTGATTGACGATCCCTTTTATTACTTTTTATAGAGAAATTGATAGTGGCTTCTTCTTATAGTCATTTGCTTCTTCTCCCTTGATTCAGTTTGAATTTTATTTGCTTTTGGTATAATTTTCAGCCATTACAAATTATTCAAGTCAATGTTTATCTGGTTTGAGTTGAAGTACAGGGTGTGTATAAAGTAAGGCGAGTGAAGAGACAAATTCGATTTGAATTACGTTAACGCGAGTGAACATGAACGGGTAATACTTATTACATGGACTTCATAACAACTGTATATTCGATAGTAAGGTTTATAAGAGGTGTTGAAAATGTTTTTACGAGTTAGAAAACAAGTTGAAATTAGTTTAAACCAGTTCAAATTGGATTTGGCTCTTCACTCGCGTTACTTTATACACACACCTTGTACTAAGCTATACAAGTCGCCATAAACAGATCAAACTGTCGTAGTGTATACGATTCAAGTCTGTAAATCAGAATGTTGTAAGTTCGAATCCTATCCCAGACTTAGTGACTTCACGTTTTTATGTTCTCTGTAGGAGATAGTTGTTCTCACGTGTATCTGTAGTTGTATCGGTGTTGGATTAAGTTAATAATAATAGCTAGATTGCCAGCAAAACAACTTATCACCATTCCTCTAAACTCTAAAGCGTCTTAATTTCTCTCTCGACAACCTAAGTTGACCAATCAAATATATGAACAGGACCCGCGAGGTTTGCATTTATCATTTATGTAGTTTATTGGCTATCTAGAAATTATAATTTTGTTTTGAGATGTTCGAGTTAAAAGAAGATAAATGACTGATTTTTTTTATTTTTAGGTTCTCCATGGTGAGCAGTACCTTGAGGTCTTCCGCCCTATTCCCACTTCGGGGACTCTTACTTCTGACATAACCGTCGTTGATGTATTGGACAAAGGTTCCGGAGCTGTTCTTATTGCTGAGAGTAAGGTTTCATTCCTTATTACCCAACTTTTGCTTTCTTTAATGCGCACTTAAATAGCATTTTACTTTTGTAAATACTGTAAAAGTTTGGTTTGTTAGAAGCATTCTTTCATGGCCGCTTTGAATTCATTGTTAATAACTAAAGAATTTTTTAACATTAATCGATTCTTAAATCATTATCAACTGAAAAGTATTTTAGTTGGTTGTTTAAAGTTAAACAAAATTTTTAAGGGTGTGCTGTTTGCGTAATTTGGGTGTTTTACGTTTTTTACAGTTGATACGAAGGACGAATCCCAAAACTTGGTTGTGAAATCCCAGTGGTCGATATTCGTGGTTGGTGATGGCGGGTTTAATGGCCCGAGGAACAGTAGTAAGGCAATACCTTTGGAGAAACCTCCGAATCGAAAGCCAGACGCAGTTCACACCTTCGTCACATCTGTAGATCAAGTTAGTAGTCGGTAAATGGTATATCAGACGTTTTCAGACCTTTTTCTCTGGGGGGGCTTACTTTCGTCCCCCATTACCAACACAAAGATTTTAAACCACTCTACGTTATGTATCTTACGACGTTATTGGTCGAAAGATGGGAAATATCGTGGTTTGTGGTTTGTGAAAGTTGTAAAAAGGAATGAGTTACATTTGAGTTTCCTTTATTCATCCTGCGTAAAGTAGAGTGTAGGTGATAGTCTTTTAAGTACGTGAGATGTGTGTATTGAACAAAAGAGCTACGATTGTGGATGAAGTTAACAGTAGAGCGAATCGAGGAAGAAAGGTGACGGGTGTGATGAAAACGGAGACTGGATCGAGATACTGAGATGTTTACATGAAGGTGTGTTAGTATGGACACCTTTTGTATGGATGTGAAACATTGACATGGCATAGATGGGAGAAGTCGAGTGTAAGAGCAGTTGAGATGGATAACCTGAGAAGTATGCGTGGCGTCTGTCGATTTGATAGAATAAGAAATCGTGTGGTTCTGGGAATATGGTGTGCGGAAGTTGATGAAAGTGAAAATTGAGGAAAATGTGTTAAGGTTTGGACAAGTTGAAAGAATGGAAGATGACCGAGTTGTGAAAAAGAGTATAAGATTGGAAAGTGAAAATTGAGGAAAATGTGTTAAGGTTTGGACATGTTGAAAGAATGGAAGATGACCGAGTTGTGAAAAAGAGTGTACAAGATTGTTTGCGAAGGTAGAAGGAGGAGAGGAAGGCCGGGAAGAAGAAAACATGGTAAATGATTGCGCGAGTAACCAGTGATGGGCATCGATACATGAAAATCGCTAAAGCGATACCGATACATCGATACATGAAGAACGTCTTAGGCGATACCGATACGCCGATACTTTCTAGATGTCTTAAGCGATACCGATACATGCATCGCCGATACATGTATTGCCGATACATGTATTGCCGGTACATTTTTATAATTATTCATTTAATATGTAGGTATTAGATATTATTGTTTATACTAGTAATTTGTACGCACTGTAAGTAAAATCAACGACATTTTAATGGTTTTTATAGATGTAAATAAAAATAATTGCTTTATTTAATGAAAGTATGTTTTAATTTTGTAGGATACATGAATAACTGAAAATATTACACTAACAATTAAAAGTAATTACTATTACACTTCAAAAATACCAGCTGGCTAAACATCTGGTCAGACAGTCTATTCCTTTTTGGAGCGTGAATGTGACCAGCCAAACTAAACAACCGTTCTACAGCAGCAGAGGATGGTAGTGGTGTGTTATACTTCAGGAAGACCCGTAGAATTCCTGGGTACTGCCTCAGAGATTGGAGAGAATGACTTCCGTCACCCAGATACTGTAAAACTTCCATCTCAGTGGAATCTTGGGTTGCAGAGACATTAGTGGAAGCAGACTCATAACAGAATTATGGTTAATTAATCTCAATAACACAAGTACAAACGTGTTTAAACGTTGCGCCGTACTGTGTGACGTGACCAGTAGAGTAGTACTGTCATTAAATAAATATTTAATATTATTATTTGTGTATATTCATAAATATAACTCAGTAGTGTCATATTATAACATTTATTTAAATATTTAAAAATTCTTATTAATGTATCGAAGTATCGATTTTTTTCGATACATTTAAGAAAATTGACCTTAGCGATACCGATAAATCGATACTTTTGTCAAGTAGCTAAAGCGATACCGATACCGATACAAAAGTATCGATCGATATGTATCGGCGATACATGTATCTAGATATTGCCCATCACTGCGAGTAACTGTGGATTTGATGTGGGTGATGCATGAGAAGTGGCTGCAAGTCGGTTGGAATGGTGGAGGTCTGTTAGAAGTACGCAAGTTTGGGATTCTCTTATTTTTGACAAGGCCTGGAGGTACAACCACGCATAGCGTATAAAGCGCGGTAGGTGTGAAATTTTGCCACATGGGGCGGTGGCGCTGGTCCGCCACCCTGCCTGTGCGAATGGATGCGTACGCTTTACTTTCTGCTTTTTCTCCTTTTCATTAACTTCTGTATTTTACATCTGGGTTGTTTTCTGCCTTCTCACCCCAAATCCTTGGGAAATGAGCTTGATAATGTATGCATGTGTAAAGTAAAACAGTGTCAATCTTTCGTGTACATATTTCAATAGATTTATGCAGCTTCCTTTCAGCATAAAGGGACGCTACTCGTTCATAACTGATGTCGTCCTAAATGTAAGTAAACGCATAACTGCGTAAAAGAGGGAACTGGAAACTTTCACTTTGGAGTGAACTGTTATGTTGAAAATATTAAAAAGTCGCTAAAAATAAAGTTGGCAATAAAATGGTTGTTGTCGCCATTTTGTTGGGATTAACTTAGAAGAGTTACATTGGTTAATTGTGGTAGCTACAAATATAAAGTCATTCACTCTTGTAAATACCTTAACTATAAGATAACCAATACTTTTTACAGATTCAATATTCAATTTTTGTTTGTTTAAAGGTAATCGTAATGTCAGCAGACCAGTTGTTGTCAAAGTCCATTTATATAACCCTAAATAAAACTGCATGAAACTTTGCTTTTTATAATGCTTAGCCCTTAAACTTCCCTACAGAAATGATATGTATTTTAAAGAAATTATTTCTGACTTTTGCGAGTCAGGAGATAGACTCTAAGATCAGAAGAATCGAGATTTTAACTGTGGTTTCTCAAAAATTTTCAATATGATATAAATTTCTCGAAGGAGACGTTAATGTTTTGCAGGCGGCTCTTTACCGTCTAAGCGGAGACAAAAATCCTCTTCATATTGACCCGAATTTCGCTGCGATGGCCGGCTTTGATCAGCCAATTCTTCACGGTCTTTGCTCGTTTGGAGTAGCCGCGAAAGCTGTCCTGAAACAGTTCTGCGATGATGATACTAAAAGTTTAAAGCCATTAAAGTAAGTGACGAAAAGCAAAATGCTGCTTCATGTTTTAAGTAGGTTATAAATTGATGTCAAGATTCACACCCTCTACCCCCACCGTCTTTCTTGCCGCCAGCACTTGATTGCGGGTTAAAATACTTTTAAAACCAGAAGTGGCCTAGTTTTGATTGAAGCTTCACAGTAGCAATTCATGGCATGGTGCGTCTCATCATAATCACATTATTAGGATTTCTTACTTCTCATTGAAAACCTTGTAATGACTTTCCAGATTTCTCTTATCTTTGTTACTGCAACAATATTTTGGTAAATTTTAAAAGTGATCGAAATTCCTAAACCGATCACTCCGGAACTTAGTGTACAAGTTCTATGAAGATAACCGTTTTAGTCGTAGATAGGTAATGTGGGGTATGAACGACCTCGCGCTTCCATATCTAGGTTGTGTGTGTGTGTGTGTGTGTGTGTGTGTGTGTGTGTGTGTGTGTGTGTGTGTGTGTGTGTGTGTGTCCAAACACATTTAATGTGGCCGTCATTGGCAAATCAGTCGCAACACTTCAGAGCTGCAAATGTGGGGAACCTTTTATCACTGCTTACAGCTTTATTTATTTAGAAAATATAAGTAATAATAATAAAACGCAGTGACACGTATTCCCAAAATGCATATTTAAAGTTTCAATACTAATTCTTGTTTTGATATTTCTTGAAGAGGAATTGTGATGAGTTATTGGAAGACTTTAAAGAGATTTTTCTCTTCTAAATGTCTAAGTAATTATCGTACTTTTCAGAGCCGCTTCGCAAAACCTGTTCTTCCCGGTCAGACACTGGTGACTTCGATGTGGAAGGAAGGAAGCAGAGTCTTCTTTGAGACGAACGTGAAAGAGACGTCAAAAGTCTGTCTGACCGGTAATAATAATGATGTCACTTTGCTAGTTTTTAGCTTCATCCGGATGTAGTCGTTATTTGTTTCAGTAAATTTAAGAACTTCTAATATTTAATTTTGTTGTTACTTAAATTTGCTTTCACATGAAAACCGAAAGCGCACGAAGTATTCAAGGAACGAGATTTAAAATTTGCCCACTTAATAGTCATTACTTAAAATTAACTTAAGTTGTATTCAAAAGACCTTTGAGCTTAACTTATATCTAACCATTATTTATATTTCAAAATTGTGGCCATAAGATTAAATGAGTTGTAAAACGTTATAAAAAGTTTTAAAGTACGGGGTGTACACAAATTATCTTTACAACTTCTCTCTCAAATAAGAATATTAGGAAACGAGGTATACCTACCGTTTTTGCGCTATCTGTGAAAGAAAGTAATAAAGTTTCACGTGTAGTTGTCAGATGTCAGATTATTGTACAAGGTGTACACAAATTACGAAATTGGTACGAAATTCCCTTCACATGCATTTCCCGAATCGGTGGATTGGCCGTGGGGGCCCCATCTCGTCTGGCCAGATCACCAGACATAATACCCTGTGACTTTCTATGGGGTTATGTAAAAGACTGCGTGTACACAACTCCAGTGGCCAACATCGACGATTTAAAGACCAGAATTGCCGTTGCAAGAGTTGACGTTGAAATGTTGCAGCGTACATGGATGGAGATAGAATACCGTTTGGTCGCCTTACGTGTGACAAATGGTGCCCATGTTTGAATGTGTTTGAGGTTATGTGAAACTATATTACTTTCTCTCACAGATGGCGCGAAAACGGGAGGTGTACCTCGTTTCCTAGTATTTTTATTTGAGAGAGAAGTTGTAAAGATAATTTATGTACATCCTGTATTATTAATTAATTAATTAAGGAAACTGTTCACTGGGACTGTTTCATCAATTCGGGTTTTCTAACATCGGCAAGAGTAGGCGTCTTTAAAGACTCGTAAACTTTCCTCGTTATAATTTATGTACTTAATTAATATAGTAATAATTGAATTGAATATATTATTGGGCATATTTGTAGGTTCAGCAAAGAACTAAAATGTATTTCACATTTGTCTGATTCCGCGCATATATATATATATATATTACACACAGGGTGGGCCGTAAGTTTCCATACATAGGAAAATTTAAACGTTTGTTTTTATGTTTCAGATACCCTAAGAATATGCGTTTGTAAGATCTTGTTTACTGATGAAGCAAATTTTTACGTCAATGGAGAGGTTAATCGGCAAAACATACGTTATTGGAGTAATGCTAACCCTAACTGGCTGAGTCCGACGAAGATGCAAGGTGCCGGTAAAGTGATGGTGTGGGCCGGGATATGGGGTGACAGAATTATTGGACCAATTTTTGTCAGTGGAAATCTTAATGCCGAAAGGTATCTTAACATGTTGCAAGAAGAGATTTTCCCATCCCTGCTAAACGAGGAAGGTAACTTCCCAGTTTACTTCCAGCAAGATGGAGCTCCACCTCATTATGGTCTTCACGTGCGTCGGTATTTGGATCAGCAGCAGCAGTTTCCGGATGCTTGGATTGGTCGGCGTGGTCCTGTGGAGTGGCCTCCCAGATCCCCAGATCTCACCCCCTTGATTTCTATCTTTGGGGGCACTTGAAGGCCATGGTGTATCAGGAAAAGATACGAGACATAAATCATCTAAAGGAACGTATCACCAACGCCATTACAAGCATAACGTCAACTGTGCTAATGCGTGTTCATCAACAGTGGGGAACACGTATTGAAATGTGTTTTCAAACAATGGCAACCATGTAGAGCATATTATATAAATAAAAATGGTTGTCCATAAAAAAATGTTTATTTTTCCTATGTATGGAAACTTACGGCCCACCCTGTATATATATATATATATATGTTTATATATATATAATATATATATATATATATATATATATATATATATATATATATATATATATATATATATATATATATATATAATATATAAAATAGTGAAATGTTTCAGGTGGATACGTCGATATTATTGATAATGGAGAGTTTCATAGACCGGTCTGGGAAAATTTAAATTCGGTGACTCTTTTACGAGACATCTCCAAGAAAGTTGAAGAAGATTCGGAGCAAATTGATTGGAACGTTGATATCGTGTTGTGGGTGATCACTAAAGACGGAAAGCCAGCGGCAGTGTGGAGTAAGGATGTATTTAATAATTACCTTAGCTCGAAGTAATAATTAGTGCTTTTTTCATTGTTTAGTGCAAATTTCCAACTAATGATTAGTTTGTTTTTTTAATAACCTCGGGCGCATTTCTGCCAAGTTTTTTATGAATGCGATAGTATCATAATTGTGCGCTTAATGACGAGTATTTTAGGCCTTACACACTACACAGTAACGTATTGTGTATTATTAGAAATTTGTGGCAGAAATTAAATAATCATTAGTCTGACGATAACAGAGTTTGATTGATGGACCTAATTGGTAATATTACCGCATATGTACACTTGTACAGTCGTGAAATATTTTTGTCGATATTTGTCATTAAGGCACGTTGGGGTTTGACGATAGATTTTTTTAAACTAGCGCGCGTGTCTCTATTAAAAACCACTTTTTTCATTCGCAAATGACAGGTTTATGCGCCCTTCTTGAACTCCGGCGGACATACGGTAAAAATGTTCAAAATTATCATCATTGTAGAATATCTGAAAATATTTTTAGTAATTTTGATGTGTCTAAATGTATCCATAATTTGCTGAAATCATTCTGTAATATAACTTAGATTATTTTTTATTTATTTTTTTTTATGCAGGAAATTAGTTTGTTATATAACTGCTGAAACTTGCTTAATTTTTACACGCATAACCGTGGAACATCTTTAAATGCGGTTAGTAATCATAGGATTTACGCAGCGTAGAAAACTTCGTTTTTTTTTTTTTTTTTTTAATCTTTTTTTTCGCCTCCAGCTTTTGACTTCGAAAATCGCCCCAAAATCATCTACGAGGGACGGCCGAAAGGTGGCCGGAAACCTTTGTCCACTCTCACTCTGGATGACGATGTGTTCATGTCTATTTTTAAAGGTAAAATAACCCCTCAGAGGGCTTTCTTGGACGGAGACTTGGAAATTGCTGGAGTTCCGCCGAATTTTAAGGCCATATATTCTCTTGGTTTGGCCACGCCATCAATGCTCTGAAGTTCAGCGTAAAGAAGAAACGTGGATGAAATGACATTTTAAGAAAAATTCTGTTGGGTCATGTCTACTTTTAAAGTTTATGATGGGGTTGTTTTGGTGTTACAGTTCAAACTTGGCCACGTTTTGTGTATGATGCGCTTTAATTCACACTGTACACTATAGCTACACGAGTATGATATAAATATTTTCTTTCACAACTGGTTTTTGATCATTAAAAACCGAGTAACATTCGTAACTGGTAGTTTGATGGTTGATCATTTTTCGTAGCTGTTGTTTTGAGCTGGTAAAAACTATATATTCTTTAGATAAATTTGATATAAAGAGTGTTCATTAGTCATATTACAATTTTTAGGTTTCATTTTTTTCTGGTTTTTGCGTGGGGTTAAACGAGTACCGCAGAATCTGTTCTATAACACAAATTTCGTCCGAATTCTTTACAAAAATATACGGTTTACACTCGAGTATATGGTACATTTTATTGTTGCATTTAAAACTATGTAGTTCAAAGTTAACTCTAACCAACAGAATGATTTACAGGCAAGTATCTGTGTACTGTGAGAGTTAAGTTATAAGGCCCATATACATAAGAATCCAATTTGTATATAATTTCTGACACATACATACATACATACATACATACATACATACATACATATTTGAAAATTGCCACTGGCAAGTTAGTCATTCCATTTGTGGTGCTACTTTAAACATTTACAGCCTGTTTTAGATGTTGGAAATTTAGTTTTAACCTCTAGCTGTTTTTAGATACTTTTTATCTTTAGGTTTTGAAATTAAATACTTATTAGTGTCATCTGTGTAATGGGGTATGTTCCGAAATAGTAGTGTGTGCTATGGAATGCATTTTTTCCGAAGCAGCTTGCTAACATTTAGTTTCTCCTTAACGCTTTTCTTATCCCATGCTCGAATTTCTATTTTGTGTTTTATTTCTATGCGCGAATTTCTATTAACTAGTAAATACCCTTTTTTCTTACCTTTGCCAGTGGTAGCGTGGTATCATATGAGATTGGGGAACACAGACAAGAGAAGACGGAAGTATAAATGGTGTTAATATCTTGAATTCCCCTTTTGTATCGAAATATTTTTCAGGAATCTGTTTCCCACTTTCAAAGGGAGACGAAGGTATTGTTGAAAATTTTTTCTTACGAATCTATTTGAATTTTTTTAACCCCCCCTCAGTCTGTTTGTCGAGTTTGTACAAAGTTTCAATCTAATTGGATAAACAGTTTTGAAGTTACGAATGTTTTTCTTGCCTCCCCTTCTTATACAGGGTGTCTCAGAAGTCTGGACTCGTAGGCAGAATTCTCTTTTTACCTTTATTTTAACAATTGTTCAAATTGCTGTATGTCATTAAATGGCATACATATATCAGTTGTTGCACCTACGTTCCTCTCAATGTTTCTTATTTCCCCCACACTGATTTTGTCGCATAAAATTAATAAATAACCCTAACCCCTCGTATCAGTCCAGACTTCTTCTGAGACACCCTGTACGCTTCTCATCCACTTTTGAAGGTAGTAATTTCATCATCATCATCATGCGATTCGCTAAAGATCTCGTAAAACACTTTTTTTTCAAGTAAAGCTCGTGTTCTCTTATATTTTTGCTTCGAACTAACTTTAAAGTTCTCCCAAAAAATGTGTTGGTATTCCTTTTACAGCTACTAAACGGATGGGTAAACCTTCGCTTTATTTATGGTTTGTATTCCTCTCTACATTTTATGTTCCTTAAAAGTCGATGTGGATTTTGAGGCCGAACGAATCGGATTCTAATGAAACCACCTCTCTATGCTCTTCTCCTCATCTTAATTTAATGTGTTTAGAGTATTCAAATTTATAAATAAAGTAAAATTATATATATATATATATATATATATTATATATAATATATGGGCGAAGTGTGTTCCATGTAAGATGTTTAATTCTTCATACTTCCACTTAAACTATGAATGCATCGATGATTAAAACACGCACGCGCACACACAACACTAGAGACACGTGTTAATGGGTGAAGTCAGAAGAAAGGTATTACGTATAAAGTATGTAAAAGAATTCAGTTGAACACTGAAACTGATTAATCACTAATATAACCCACGGGGAAAAAAAAAACAAGAACCCAGTTTTCAGTTCATTATAACTCAGGAAATTACTGGCGAAACGAAGTTATCTACATCCCCAGAAGTAGTATCGTAATAAAACGGAAAGTATTGGGAAGGAATTTATACACCTCTGAGAGTTATATTATTCGTAAACCTTTCAACCTTTCAGATGTTCCGTGCGATGATTCCGCGTGTCATGGAGGTCAGGCTTCTTGTACATGTCAAAACGTTTGTTGCGCATCGTAAATGTGGATTTTTAAAGAATGTTCGTAGTTGAAATTATATATTTTAATAAATTTTATTATTAAGTTCGGTTATTTTACCCACTGTATTTAATTTTCTAGTTTCGTACAGGGTGGCCCGCAAAAGTCGGATGTTTGAAATGCTAATAAAAACCGCACTGTGTAGGTACTGCAAATGTACGGTAAGGTTTATTTGGAAGATAAAAGTAAATTTTCATCTTATCAAAATGTATGCTCAAATTGGCGTCCTGATCTTTGTTCGCAGGCCCGAACCCACATGGCATAACTTGTAATTTACAGTCATTGCCTGAAGAATATCATTGTAGCCTTAAATCCAGGAATTGTCCTAAAGAGAGTGATTGAAAGGGCGAAAGGTCCGGAAAACTCGAGAGAGAGGACGACTGGGAAAGTGATTCGTCAACTACTCCATTCAAGTCTTGAGATACGTGCTCTGTGGCACCGTCTTGTTAAAACCAAGCTTCCTACACGTTAAGCACACAATGCCAGAAGAATCTGTTGAGCATATCTACGCACGTTTCTGAATTTTCTGTAATAGTGTTAAAAAAAAAAACCTATAAAAGCAATCATACACGGAGGTAAACCCTCAGTGCGACTGCAATGGTAATTTGAGAAAATCAAGTTTTATTCAGTCCCCAAAACTGACGGCTTTGTTTATTGACCATTTCTGAGGAGGTACACGTGGTACTCGTCATTGAAAATAATGTTCTGCCGGTTTTGGCGAATGAATAAGCCTTTCGATTTTGTAGAGTTACCATTGCACCCCAAAAAATTACGATGGGGTGTGGCCTCAGTGTTGATCGCTTTTACGGCCCTATATTTCTTTGAGGCTGTTCGGAAGGGTACGTCGATATGCTCAACAGATTCTTCTCTCACTGTGTGCTTAACGTGGCGCATATCAAAGACTTAAATGGAGTGATTGAAGAATCACTTTCCCAGCCATCTCTCCTCTCTCTCTCTCAGGTCTGAATTTACGTAGCACCCTCAAATTTCTGAACTTTCGCCCTCTCCATTACTTTCTTTGGGACTGTGTCAGTCTCGCGTCTTTCGTGAGAAACCAATGACATTTCCTGAGCTTAAGGAGAGTGACGCGAGTGATTTCAACTGTTTTGCGTGACATTTCAGTGATAATTCAAATTTTGTCATAACGGGTTCGTGCCTGCGCACAAAAAGCTGGATGACGACAGTTTGAGTATGTTTGACAAAGTAAAAATTAGTTTCATCTTCCAAATAAAGCTTACCCTAAATTTGTAGTACCAACAGAGGTTTTTATTAGCAATTCGAACATGTCCCACTTTTGTGGTCCACTCATAGGTTTTATCAGTACAATATATTTTATTTATACGAAAACACACGCAATTATTGAGGGATTATATGTCGTTTGCAAACAAACTTCAGTTAAAAAACATTATAGGATTATTTTTATTTTGCCATGAAAATATGAACAGGGAAACAAATTTCTTACTCATTAAAGTCCTACACGTTTCGACAAGGAAGAATTGTGTAATTTGTCTCAGGTGTCCACACAAATGGTTGTCGAAGTTTGAATGCTTTATGAACAGTACTTAACACGAGGGCTCAAAGACGTTATGGATTGTATGGGAAGTGCTATTCGTAACTAATGGGATGACTTTGAAGTGGAAGAAGACGATGAGTAACCTTGGATTACAGCGATGCCTGTTTCTTCGACAGTGCAATGATTGTCGTAAACTTCTGAAAAATAAAAGGCTAAATTAAAAATCATAAAAAATGCTTTGAATATATACCTTCGTTGCTCCGCCCGAACTGTTCATTCTGACGAAGGTCAAGCTTGTTACTCCACCTTAGACTTAGTTTAACGTCGCCACGCCCCACCAGCAACCCAGTGTCTTAAACCACTTGCCCAGGGTACCCATTTATCAACCAACCAATTTTTTTTTAATGTGTGGAAGGATAAACAGCTGGGTTTTGCTGCGCGCCGCCTGCCGTCACCGGGTCTCGGTCCCGGGGTCGATGGATTCGTAGTCAGCGACGCTAACCACTACACCACTGAAGCGCATCTATATATATATATATATATATATTATCAGACGGGGGTAAGAGTATAGACTATTACAGGATTTTTTAGAATATATCATAATTCTTTGGCTGTAATAGTAATAGAAGGCAAAGTAGTAGATAATAGTCTATTACTTTTCTATTACAGTGGCAGTGGACATATTGTGTGAACAAAGAACTGAAAAAATGAACTAAATCTACTCTAAACTAAACTAAACATGTATGTGAACTAATATTGTGGCAAATTTTTCCTTCAATAAAGTAAAATTTATGAAGACTACAGTCTGAAATTGTAATGATTTGGTTGAAACAAATATTTGTTAACACACTGCTTCTAATTGCTTTTAAATAGACATGAAGATCCTTTTCAAATGAGTGAAGTACCCCACATACAAAAGTAATAGTAATAGTAATAGATGAAAAATAAAGTAATAATAATAGAAGAAAGTAATAGTAATAGACCCCATGTCACACACACACACACACACACACACACACAAAAAGACCTACCACGATAAAGTGAGCACCCTGAAAAGTTATTGAAACAGCTGATTTTTATGTGCAAGGTTGCGTCGAGAGACTACATCGTGCAAGATTCCTCGAACAGTCGTTCGTGATATATCACCATTTACATGGCGTGTTATTGAACACTCGGACGAAATAGTGGACTTGCAAAAGCAAATTGTTCACCATATGGCAAATTTTCGTCAAACGAACGAGTAAACAAGAAGCCGTTGACAAAATCGTCCCTCTCAATGAAATCCAGTCCATGCTAAAGTTAGTTTTATCTATTTTTTTATGCAGGAAGGAGGGGCCAAGGGCAAATGCCTGCAAAAGCGCCACCCCACTTATAGAAAAAAAAACAAAGCAAAAGCCTAGAGTTTTTGAGATGCCTGGACACACTACATTTGAAAGATTAGAGGTCATAGACGGGGGAATGATGGATTGAGGAAGATTGTGCCAGAGTTGACCGGTTGAGTAGATGAAAGATTGAAAATATCGATTAACACTTGCGTTAGACAGTTGGACAGAAAAAGAATAAGAATGTGTCGAAAGTCTGGTGCTGCGTGCACTCCTTAAAGGAGGAGGCATGCAGTTAGAGAGTCCAGAAGAGCAGTGTCTGTTATAATAGCGATAGTAAAGAGAGAGTGAGCCTGTGAGGGATTGATGACAGTGAGTAAGAGGCGGGGAATTGATAAGATGAAAAGCCTTTGATTCCACCCGGTCAAGTACGGGTGTGAGTTGAGCCACTCCGACACATGATAAGCATACGCCATACAAGGGCGGGCAAGACCCCTGTATAGAGAGAGCAACTGTGCGGGGTTGAAGAAACTGCGGAGGCGGTTCAGCACACCTAACCTCTTGGAAGCTGTTTTGGAAAAAGAGTATATGTGATCTTTCCAGGAAAGATAACGAGAAAAGGAATCGCCAAGAATGTTAAGAGAAGAGGAAGGATTGTGTTGTGTATTGTTGAAAGTAAGGGGATAGTTGCCTGGAAGATTGTGACGAGTAGACAGATGGACGAACTAAGTTTTTGAGGCATTGAAAGGCACAAGGTTTTCCCTGCTCCAATCAGAGATGACAGAAAGATCAGAGGTCAGGTGTACCATAGCCGTCCTACGCGAATCATGGAGTGACTGTAGAAAGGAACGCTTTGCAAAACGGGTGGAAGAGTGAAGAATTGAATCATCGGCATAGGAGTGGATAGGACAGGAAGTGCGACTTAAGAGAGCATTGATAAGTAAAAGGAAAAAGAGTGGGTGATAGGACAGAACCCTGAGGAACACCACTGTTAATAGCTTTAGGAAAAGAACAGTGGCCATTTACAACCGCAGCTATAGATCGGCCAGAAAGGAAATTAGAGAAGAAGGCACGGACAGAAGGATAAAAACCGAAGGAAGGCAGTTTGGAAATCAAAGGTTTGCTATGTCTAGCGCAATAGCAGAAGTTTCACCGAAATCCCGAAAGGAGGATGACCAAGAGTCAGAGATATGTAAGAAGATCACCAGTCGAGCGTCCCTTGTAGAACTCATACTGACCATCTGAAAGATTATAAGAAGAGAGGTGCTTAAGAATCTTCCTATGAAGGATAGATTCAAAAAGTTTAGAAAGGCTAGAAATCAAAGCAATTAGACTATAGTTGGGATGTTGAGAGCGGTTACCTTTCTTTGAAAGAGGCTGAATGAAAGCGAACTTCCAGCAGTAAAGAAAAGTACCAGATGAAAGACAAAGACGAAAGAGTTTGCCTTGGCAGGGTGTCAGCACAAAAGCACAGTTCTTGAGAATCATCTTTCATTTTTCTAAAAGAGTGTTTTAAAGTTAAATGCACGTTTTTCCTGGGGTACCTACAAGTAGTGATGGGCATCGATACACGAAAATCCCTAAGGCGATACCGATACATCGATACTCGTAAATCGTCTAAAGCGATACCGATACATCGATACTTTATAGATGGCTAAAGCGATATCGATACCGATACATATATCGCGATACATTACTATAAGAATGAACAAATCTTACTAATATGTAAATAAATTTTTACTTTGTATATTGGGTGTAAAAAACGATCAATTCAGTCAAGAATAAATGTATTTTATACCAAGTTAGCTCACAGAAAAACTTAAATGTTATAAACTTTTAACGAGGAACATAAGAAATTGTAAATAATCGTAAATACATTGATGTGTTGTATGCATGCATTACGCGTCGGGTGAAAATTGGCACAGCATAGCGCGCTTCTGTATTGAAATTATGCATCTAAAGGGTTAATAGCTTTGGAAAGAGAAATATTTCTGTGGATGCGCGGCGCGAAAAATATTATTAACATGATATCATTGATATGTATGATATAATTGTAAATATCAGATCTCTTCAACATTATAACTTAAAACCATATTATTTGAAAAAAACAGAAGTTCAGAAAATTTGCGGATTATACAACTTTTTACAATTTTACTTACTATTACTTTCAGTTATTTGCATGAATGTATCGGTGTATCGATGAATCGATTTTTTTCGATACATTTAAGAAAAATGACCTTAGCGATACCGATACCGATACATCGATCAAGTAGCTAAGGCGATATCGTTACCGATACAAAAGTATCGCTCGATACGTAACGCCGATACATGTATCGCGATACTGCCCATCTCTGCCTACAAGACCTGATGTAAATACATTTGGGAGTACCTTCATCATCACTTGTGAAAACTAAGATCTTCCGGTGTCTGTGGCAGTTTTAAAAGAAATTCGAGTCGAGTATTTTCAAAATTTTGAACAAAGTGATAAAAAAACTCGCTACCTTTATGCCAAAACACATCCTAGTCTTTGATGAGGTCTGTGAAGAAAGCTATTTGATATGAATTGTTTTTTTTTCTTATTTTGTCAACATCTTCAGCGTATGTCACGTGCCGAAATAACGTTTCCTTTTGGTACAGAAATGCTTGAACTCGCGGTGTCCGACTAGTTTTCTCTCGGGAAGTTGAATGGAAGTGCCGGTTCGCTTTTCGCTTTCTTCTTTCTCGGGGAGTTGAATGGAAGTACCTGGTTCGCTTCCCGCCTTCTCTCTTCGACTAAGAACTGCATCTCGTTCAACGAAGGGGCGGTAAACGGGAATAATGCTCAATGTTCTTTCCCTACCGTGGACGTGAGCTCCACCGCGCCATCTATTAATGCTCGACGGAGTCATACTTAAAATAAGTGGTGCGGGTACTCATTACCTTTTACCCTTTACAGGGGTGCTTATTTTACTTTGGCAGATCTCTTAATTTTTCTGTATAGTAACACAAATAAATTTATATGTTAAATCTAACTACAGAATATTTAAGAAATATTTAACCTTTCTTATACGCTTCTTACCTTCTAAATATGGTCTTACATTTAGAAGTTGAACGGCTGGTAACTTTTGAAGCTGAAAAAAAAAGTAATATACTTTAAGCTTGTACCGTAAAAACAGTTTATCATAAATAATGAAAGTTTCTAAAAATATAACTGATTGTAATCATATTTACAAATAACGTTACGCTACAGTATACTCCAAAATATGCGTTATGAAAGAAACGTAATTGCTGCATCTCGAGTATAAAATCTGTGAAATTCAAGGCTCATAATAAACTTTACTCAGAAAAAGAATATAACTTGTATATATTGTATTTTTGCAATATATTCAGAGAGCGAATTGACTATTGTATACAAACTATTTGGGTGGATCCTATCTGAAAAGCAGTTTTATATATATATATATATATATATATATATATATATATATATATATATATATATATACAGGGTGGGCGGAAAGTAGCTCCCTATTTTCGATTGGTAAAAAATACGTATATTATCCATTTATTTCAGAAGAAATAATATGAAAAGGTAGGCATACATGGTAGGTTTTCTATAAAATTCAATGTGGGCTCCAACTCTTTCCACCAGCTTCTGGAGCCGCCCAGGAATGGCGTCCACTGACTTTAGCAGGAACTCCGGCGGGATGGAGGACATGACTTCCCGAATTCGGTCCTCCAGTTCTTCCAATGTCCTCGGTTTGGTGCGGTAGACTTCTTCCTTTACCCACCCCCAAAGAAAGAAGTCGCACGGTGTCAAGTCGGGGCTCCTGGCTGGCCATTGATGTGGACCACGACGACCCATCCAACGCCCAGGGAAGTGGGCATCCAGCCACTCACGGACAACAAGAGCGAAGTGCGGAGGGGCGCCATCTTGCATAAATATCAGATCGTCGATGTTCTCCCATGTGCTGACAACCGGCCAGACCTCGTTTCGCAACATAGCAAGGTACCGCTCAGCATTCATGGTGTTGCGCAGAAGGAACGGGCCCACAACCTGATCTGAGGTCATACCACACCACACCGTTACACTGAACCGATTCTGCCGTTTTTCAGCGGTAACCGTGCGACTTCTTTCTTTGGGGGTGGGTAAAGGAAGAAGTCTACCGCACCAAACCGAGGACATTGGAAGAACTGGAGGACCGAATTCGGGAAGTCATGTCCTCCATCCCGCCGGAGTTCCTGCTAAAGTCAGTGGACGCCATTCCTGGGCGGCTCCAGAAGCTGGTGGAAAGAGTTGGAGCCCACTTTGAATTTTAGAGAAAACCTACCATGTATGCCTACCTTTTCATATTATTTTTTCTGAAATAAATGAATAATATACGTATTTTTTTACCAATCCAAAATAGGGAGCTACTTTCCGCCCACCCTGTACATACACGTATATATATATATATATATATATATATATAATCATGCGGGTTGCTTCTACAGAGCTTCAATTTAATATTTAGGAGAAATCCAATGACAAGGAGAAATGTAAATGCCATGAAAAGTCTTCTTTAATGCGCAACGTTTCGAGCAATACGCTCATCTTCAGGCTGTTTAATAACAATGTGAAATTAAAATCAATATTGAATGAAAAACAAAACAGAAAATTTCTATAACCTATTCATAAAGACAAATTTTAAAAGACTGAGAAAAGAGGGTTAAATTCTAAGTTATACAGATTTACATATAAAAATTAAGAAGCTATTTTTAAATACATATAGTAAATGTGAAATTAATACACTGGAAAAATTAACAATAGTACACTGGAATAATGAAACTAACTAACCTTACACTGCAGTTTCCGAGGCTAACTAATTTGAGCAGAGGCAAGACGGGAAAAACAAGAGATGGCGAGGGCGATTGGGGAAGGGGGGATTATAAGGAATTGGGGAAGGAGGAGGGATCATAGCAAATTGAGGGGGACGGCAGATGAGTCAACATTCAGACTAGGGGACAATGTTTTAATGAAAAGCGATTCCAAAATTCTTAGTGAGTTGGGACAAGTATTACAACCAAGAATTTTAAAATTGTCTAAAGTGACATCAGTTTTACATTTTATGCTGTGTTCGCGAATACTCGAAACTTCTTTAGTTTTTAAAATTTTACCTGTTCGGCCACTTATTCCCATATGCGAATAAAATCTAGCCCTGAGAGAGCGAACAGTGCTGCCAATGTAATTCCCAAGGAGACACCTAGGGCAGGTAAATAAATATACAACACCGCTACGCAACGAGTCAGGGGTTCGATCCTTCGCTGAGAAAAAGCTACCTAAAGACGTTTTATTAATAAATATGATGCGGAAATCAGTATGATAAAAAAATTTCCTTAACAATTTTGTAAATGCTTAAATTCCTTATTCAAAGGACCCATTTCAGGTACCAAGAAATATTTTATATCCTTCGGCACTGTAATACATGGAAGTTGAGGGCTATAAACATTATTTAAGAAGGATCTAATTAGTTTGTCTACATATTGAACAGGAAAACTATTATTAGTAAAGTATGATCTTAGATTATTAAATTCATCATTAAGTAAGGTAAAACTAGAGGTCAAATTATATCCTCTGAACAGGAGAGTTTTAATACAAGACATCTTATAGTTGAAATCAGTAAAACTAAAAAAATTCATGCCCAAACCAGTGAAAGTGGGTTTCCTATAAACTGATGTAGTAATAGAATCACCGTTTTTCGAAATTAAAAGATCTAAGAAGGGGAGGGAGCCATTTTGCTCAGTTTCCATTGTATACGTTATATTGGGGTGCAAAGAATTTAGGAAGTTAAAGAATTGTTGCGCTTGTACCGCATTATCAAAGACTGCTATCGAATCATCAACGAAGCGTCGATAGAAAATTGGCTTGAGATGAGTGGGAGATTGTCTAAAAATTACACTTTCTAAATGAGTCATAAAAAAATCAGCTGCTAACGGTCCGACAGGTGATCCCATCCCTACTCCATCAATTTGTTGGTAAACCTTATTGTTGAAAGTGAAATAGCATTGTTTGAAGACCAATTCTAAAAGTTCCTTAAAATGAGACAATGAAAAACCATGAAAATTATCAACTGAGCTAAAAACCCTATCTAAAATAATGGCAATAGTTTCAGATACAGGTACATTTGTGAAAAGCGACTTTACATCAAAACTGACAAAAAACTTTTTTGAATCGAAGTTTTTACCAAGGAGGTCTTTTTGGAATTCAAACGAGTTATTTATAGTGTAAGCATTTTTCGCAAAGGGGGACAGGAGACGAACAACAAATTTTGCCAATTGAAAGGTGGGTAAGTTATACGAAGCTAAAATAGGACGGAGAGGTGTTCCAGCTTTATGGATTTTAGGCAGACAGTATAATTGAGCAAGATTAGCACCAGATGCGAACAACTGAGAGTAAGTATCATTTTTATTATCTTTAAGGACTTTAGTCGTGACAGAAATCTATTAACCTGGTCTTCTAACCTTACAATGACTTTATTGACAGGTTCTAGAATTTGTTTGAATTTAGTAAGATCACTTAGGATTTCATTAGTTTTGTTTATGTAGTCCGATTTATTCAAATAACCACTCCGTTACCCTTGTCTGGTCTAGTCACAACAATCTCCTGGTTCTTTGCCAAATTCTTAATACACTGCAAATCACTCTTCCTAAATTAGAAAGATTGAAATTTAAGATTTCTAAGTTTATGAAAAAATTCTTGAGTTAAATTTGAGAACTGACATTTGAAATTATTGAATTCACCCACATGGGGAACATTTTTCAAGCCATTGAAAAATTTTTCAAAGTAAAGAAAAAACGAAGGCTTATATATTTGAAACAACGGAAGCTTAAATTGCAAACCAAGACAATTTTAAAATTCTTGGTTGTAATACTTGTCCCAACTCACTAAGAATTTTGGAATCGCTTTTCATTAAAACATTGTCCCCTAGTCTGAATGTTGACTCATCTGCCGTCCCCCTCAATTTGCTATGATCCCTCCTCCTTCCCCAATTCCTTATAATCCCCCCTTCCCCAATCGCCCTCGCCATCTCTTGTTTTTCCCGTCTTGCCTCTGCTCAAATTAGTTAGCCTCGGAAACTGCAGTGTAAGGTTAGTTAGTTTCATTATTCCAGTGTACTATTGTTAATTTTTCCAGTGTATTAATTTCACATTTACTATATGTATTTAAAAATAGCTTCTTAATTTTTATATGTAAATCTGTATAACTTAGAATTTAACCCTCTTTTCTCAGTCTTTTAAAATTTGTCTTTATGAATAGGTTATAGAAATTTTCTGTTTTGTTTTTCATTCAATATTGATTTTAATTTCACATTGTTATTAAACAGCCTGAAGATGAGCGTATTGCTCGAAACGTTGCGCATTAAAGAAGACTTTTCATGGCATTTACATTTCTCCTTGTCATTGGATTTCTCATATATATATATATATATATATATATATATATATATATATATATATATATAGTTGCTATAATATGATTTGAATTAAGTCTCTCACTACTTTAGTATTTGGTTACCACTGAGTAGAATTCCAACTAAGCAACATTAAACTTGGATTTGATTTGTGGAAGGAAACAGATGCTGTCTTTGATTTTGATATTGTGACGAGCGCACCTCTGAGACATGATACAGTTCAGAGCATTTTTTAAGCTTTTCCCACTGGGCTACAAAGGCAGATCGGGAAGTAGGGAGGGGGAATTAAGGCAGGGGTGTGCTGCCAATTTCTTAACAACCGGTTCTGATACAGATCGGGGTATAACTCGGCGAGCGCCAATGGCGCGAGTCATTAAGTTAGGGGGTCTGGGGTGAGCGGTAGCTCCCCCAGCGGGGTCCGGGGCGGAGCCCCCCAAGCCAACGCATTTTAGCTTTTTCAAACAGCATTTTGTAATATTTTGGCAGAAATTATTTAACATATTCTTTATACCCATTAATGACATAATTATCTAAAAATAAACTAATTTTTCATCAAAAAATAAATAAATATTGAAACGACCACTGCTTGTGATACTACCTATATTTTTCTATAAAATCCTGAAAAAATGAAAAAAAATTAAATATAAATAAATTTCTACTGAATGTTAAATATTTGGGTACTTGTAGGCTATCTCCCCCCCCCCCCCCACCAATTTTGACAATATTTTTGTTAAAACTAACGAAAATATCACGACTTAACCTAACCAATTATCAAGGGCGTACAGTTGATCTATTATTAATTATAACATTGTTTGTTTCTGGAATAGTATTTACTATGACGCATAGATACAAAGTATAAAAATATATATTTTTAAAACATAAATTTTTTATGTTGCTCTGGAGGCCAAAATGCAACTATTGAACCAAGTATGGCTTCAAAGGGATCTTGACCATGTAGTCTGGATCGCCACAGATATTCACACAAATACGAATCTAGCATTTGGCGGTGTGTGCTGTGTTGCCTTTTGTTTTGCTCCTTTGCGGAGCGCCACATCCTTTCCACATTTTGGGTATGTGCCCCAGTAGTTGAGTTCACAAAGTTAATACTGTGGTTTACCGTACAGTATTATGCAAATAATACATGTGTAGTTGGCTATATCCTCGCCATTCGTCCGATACAACTGTCGTACCGGGCAGTATAGCTTCTTGTATTATCGGTAATAAAGTGGAAGCAGAGTGATTGGTCAGGATTGGTTTGAATGCCCAGTTTAACCGGGCATTCAATCTAATAGATCAACTGTACGCCCTTGATAATTGGTTAGGTTAAGTCGTGATATTTTCGTTACTTTTAACGAAAATATTCTGTCAAAATTGGTGGTGGTGGTGGGGGGAGATAACCTACAAGCACCAATATTTGTTAAAGACAAACAAACGGTTCGGTGATCCAATCAAAATTTAACAACCGGTTCGGGCGAACCGGACCGAACCGGTCCCAGCACACCCCTGGATTAAGGATACTATGGATCCGGATGTTCCCTAACCAGGCCACCATCCCCGTGTGGTCTGAAATAACACTAGCATTATCTATATATAAATATTCAATGTAAATTTCATATTTACATTTAGAATAAACAGTTCTAATTGTGACATGTGCATGTATTATATGTATTTATATGGCTTCCAACAAATGCTCCCAAGACAACTCCCAAGACAATTCTATTTTTACAAATTTTGAAAATTCCTTGTCGCCCAGTACCCTAAAATTTCATTTACTGGGCGACAAATTTTATTTTCTGGGTGACGTTCATGTCGCCCACTCACTAGGTTAAAAAATGCTCTGGTACAGTTTGTAAATGAGAAGGCTTGTAACAATTAAATCGCCTTACAATGAACGTAATATGGAACAACCAACCAACCAACCAATTTACTACTCTTCGGCCTAGGCTTGTCTTTCATTGCTTAGCTGTTGCTTAGCTGTTGCTTAGCTGTTGCTTAGCTACCTCGGATCCTAGTCTCAGTATCCTCAGCAAGAGGAAGGGCGTGAAGTTGAACACAAGGCCTTAGATCCAAGTTTCAGCGGATTTAGTTGTTAGTAGGCTTATCTTCCTAGGCCTAGTTTGAGTTTAATTGTTTGAGCCTATATAATAATAATAAATAAATAGAACTACGAGTTCAGTTGCTGTAGGCTTAAGCCCTTAGTGTGAGTTGAATTCTTGACATCATAATAGGGTAGGTGTAGCCTCAGGACCGTGTAGGGCCGCAACCAAGGGGGACCAGAGGGAGTTTACCGAAACAGGATTAGAAAGTAGGCCTTCCTTGCACTGATCGCACTGTAGACCCAAATTTGAGGCAAGTTGTTTGGGCATTATTTACAGTTCTGGATTAACTAGGACAAGTAGATGGACAGGCTGATCATATGACTGGAAATTAATTAGGTCTTATTGTAAACATCAGAATTATTTCAAAGCCCACCTTGGCCTCCCATTTTAAAGGGGAATTAACTAACATAGAAACATGTAGGTTATCTCCATTTAAAATCGTGGAACTTTGTTTCAAACTTGTTTAAAAGTTCTCAATGGTGAATTTTAAGAATCCAGACGCAGTTCAGAATCCATAGGCTAACAGCTTGGTAATATGTTAAATTAGTTTAGGCTTAGGTTAAGCTAGGTTAGGCTTGGTGTATAATTAGAATCTATGGACTCGCCTCTAAAGTGCGTCTGGATTCTTGAATTTTACCTTTTTATTTTTATAGCTTATATTTATAACATATAACCTTTACAGAATCTCAGGGTTTATTTCCTTAACTTATTTAGTGTGTGTGTGTGTGTGTGTGTGTATCACTTTCACTAAAAGGAATTTTATATAACCCTCTCTTTTGCTCGCTCACACACACGGACGCTCACACGGTATTATTAATCGGTACACGGGAGTCCTACTCGAAAACGAACTTACATCTTTTTCAATATGTTTCTGAGAGTCTTCTCTGAGCGTTCGTAAGTCTTCGTAAGAATAAAAATTAACAGCTGGTATCGTTGCATTATTTGTGGGAGAGATTCGCCCCGTAAAATGGCTTGGAAACGTAAAAGAAATTTGGGAATCGGGTGGAGGAATGTGAAGGGTTTGAAAGTGTGCGCCGGAGGCAAACGCTGAGGTCGAAGAGGGTGGGTAGGTCGATGCCACTTTCGGAGGGTGCCATTCACCAGACTGGGTATGGATGAGCGTGATAATAAGGTACAAGCAGTAAATAAACGGGTAAATTTAATAAAATATTATCCATATATAAAAAATTATTAAAGTTTATAAACTGATTGAAATTAAACCATTTTGCAAGTTAAAATTAATGTTATATTTATTTCTATAAAGTCATTAAATCTCATCAACTTACGTGCCTTCTTATACGTCAATATACTATTTACTTGAAAAGCTGCACTTCTGGTGATTATCTAAACATAGCATCATATTAGTTAAGTAAAATATAAATTATTACTATACTTACTAGTGTCCTGTGTCTGTGTATTGACATTAATGCCACGATGAAGAGGAGAATTAACACCAGAATTCCGATTCCCAAAACACAATATACAACTGTTGTCAAGATACCTACACGGAAGAGATGCGCTTTAATTTCAGTCAAACTTTATTTACAGAGTAGCTACATTTCACTTAACCACATGATGTAAAGCAGGGGTGGTTTTATGTATTTTTTATCATTTTTTTTATCATATTTTTTATCATATTTTTTATCATATTTTTTATCATATTTTTTGTGTGCCCGCTCGTGTTCCAGCATTTGGAAAAGTGCCCGCCTGCGAAAAAGTTTGAGCACTCTTCGTGTAAAGGAAACTAGGTAAAAGTTAAGATTCACGATAATGAATTATTTTAATTCAAAACCCCGCCCATATAACCCATAAACCTAATCTAATCTAACCCATGTCGGTTTTAAGAGCAGGGTTTTGAACTCTTAAAAAATTAATTTTCATAAATATGATATTTAGCCGAAAACTATCATATATATACATACAGCACACATTGCTCCTACCCAAAGATTATTTAAAAAATTAATAACTTCATAGTTCTATATATGACCGCTCTTTCCAAATCTTATGTACAAGTTAAAATGAGTTTCTCATTAGAATTACCTGAATTGTAATTTGGGTAAATTTCTTCGCATTCATTTAAGAAGATTGATTCATTAAGTGGATAAGGAAATCCAATTGGGCAGACATCTTGAAACGCAGTGAAATTCTGGCATATAATTGATGTATTAACTTGGCAGAAATTTATCCATTCCGGGAGGATCTGGCTTTGTAGTTCAAATTCATGTCCAATGAACAAGAGAGAGACATCTGAGTTTTCTTTACGTTTGAAAGTTGAATCTGTGATGATAATTTTGATTGCCGTCATTTCTACCACCGCTTTTCCTTGTAAAAACATGTTTGTATTATGTATGCGGAGTGTTTTTAGAATCGGATTAAAAAGATTTCTCGCATGGGCTCTGGAAGAATTTTGTTCTGGATTCATAACCGAACTACTACTGGTTGAGAGTGATAAAAGAGAGTCGTCAGGAAACCACCACGAACCAACATTAATTACATCGATTAACGTCAAACCAGTAAGGTCTAATGAACTCCCATAGTTTCTTAAGTTCGTTATATCTTTTAAAGTAACTTGATAAATTGAATCTGAAATTCCACCTGGAAATATCTGAGCAGTTTTGCAGAATTCTATGAATATGAAACTGCCCCACGAACTTTTCAATTCAATAGACTCAAGATTAAGTAACAAGATGCCAGATGTAGAAGATTCTTCACTAACAGCAGAAGGTTCAATAACTAAACGTTGCACACCATTTACGTTAAGGTTCACTGAACTGATTCTGATGCTGTTCGTCTGGAATGTCACATTTCCAACTTCATATAATGATATTTCTAAAGTTGGACCATCTCTGTTTTTATCCTTTGACTCGTTATATTTTGTATGTTGTCCGTAGTTCAGTATTCCATACTGATGATCATACAAATCCGTTGGGAACAAAATATCTTCCTCAATATTCTTCATTAAGATAGTAAGGGACTTTTTTCTAACAGCTATGGATGTCGTGGCAAAATAAATTTGTTGAATTTTACTTAATGTTATTTCTTCAAGATCCGCGGAGAGACTTCTCTGACAAAATACTACTTCAGTTTTGTTTTGTAAAAAGGATGTCAGAGCCTTTATGGCTCCTGTTCCTAATACAACAGCAGCATCCGAATTCATTATCCTTTTACATCTGTCATTACTTCCGTGTAAAGAGCTACAAATGCTAGCGAGTTTTTCCTTTAAAAGAAAATAAAAAAAGGATATTAAATTAACTAAATGAAAAAACTGTTTCAACAGTATAATTCTGAAAGTTATTTCTATAATTTATAACATTAGCTATAACTGTCGAACATCTGTTGGTTGGAGATTGGACTCGGGTTGCGAAAGCCAGGGTTCATTCCTACCGCCGCGCCGCCCATCTTCGAGTTCGCCCGGGCCACTGTGACTGCTCGGGCTCCACTGACTTTGGGAGTTCAGCCCCAACCTTCATATGGAGAAAAACGAACTAACTACATCTGATCGACGAGTTAGTGAGTGTCAGATTAAGGCGGGTTAGATTAAGCTAGGTTAGGTTAGGTTTAGATTTTTAGATTGTTGATTGTTTGGTCTTGTATCTCTTAGATTGGAAAGAAAGTCTTCGGATGAAATATCGAAACCAAGAACTAAAACTTTTCACATTAATTAAATGAAAAAAAGAGAATTTGCATCACAAACAAATCAGTTTAAAAAAAAACCGAACCAATTTTATAAGTTTACTAAAATTTAAAAAGTATACGATATTCTCTTAACATCATCTTCACAGGTTGACAAAAGTAAATGACACCACGATGATTGTCCTCAAAAAACAGAAAAATGGCGAAGCTCATTAGTGGAATGTGAGAACGTGTGTCACCTCTACATAATGCGAAAAATGGGGCAACACCATTCTAAAAATATTCATTCAATAAATATTATTTATTGACTTTTATTATGAAATAAAAAACTAGGGAAAAACCCAGAAATGTGTGTGCTTTCGTCAATCCTCTGTATACGAGTTTAAGGTACGAGGGGCGGTCAGAAAATAAGTTTACACGGCGTATAATTTCGTAACTAAAGGACCTACATTGATTGTTTGTATCAGGTGAATTCGTTCATCATTGTTGGCGACACTGCACGTCGATTCGGCTGCCATCTACCATACATTGGTTATATGAGTCAGTTGAACATGGCGGCTCGACTGGAACCGTGCCCTGCCCTACGGAGCAGTCCAGGACGTTTATGTTTAATGGCCGCTCGTAAACGTTCCAGTGTTGAACAATATGAGCTGCATTGATTGTTGTGCTTTTTTGCGTGAAGTCTGCGAGCAAAACGCTTTGTGGTCCAAAAACACGGTAACCATCACTTTGCCAGCGGACCTCGCAATCTTGAACTTCTTTGGTCGCGGGGACCCAAGGTGTTTCCATTCTATGCTGGCACGTTTTGTTTCCGGAGTACGGTAATGAACCCATGTCTCGTCTCCGGTGACAATGCGCTCGAGAGATTCTTGACCACTGTCAGTCTCGGAATATCGTTACAGAAATGACAGGGCACTGTTCCAGTCGAGCCGCCATGTTCAACTGACTCGTATAACCAATGCACGGTAAATGGCAGCCGAATCGACGTGCAGTGTTGCCAACAATGATTAGCGAATTCACCTGATACAAACATAATCAATGTAGGTCCTTTAGTTACGAAATTATACGCTGTGTAAACTTGTTTTCTGACAGCCCCTCGTATATACGAGTCCTCCAAGGAAGAAGTGGCTAAGCGACAAAAGTAAAAAACGCCAGAAAAACGCAGTGAAATTTGTATCAATTTGGAAACGGAATAACTTTTGAACTTTAGAAGATATTTCGTCGAAATATCGTCATAAGAGATATCTTCATAGTTCATAGGTTTTAGGTTTGGTCAAGTTACGCTAGATTAGGTTAAGTCGGTCAAATTTGGTTTGGTTAGATCATTTCAGGTTTTGTCTTTGTTTGTGAAACCTCAAAATACATTTGTCGAGAAATTTTTCATTTAAGAAAAATTTGTCGCTATCTCGAGAAATTATTCCGTCGGTCAAAAGTTTTGTCGTTGAGGTGTGTGGGGCCCAATCCTGATTCGTTACTCGTTCATATCGTTGTAACTGCGTCACACTTTCTCAGTGATACTTACTTTTATTTCGTACCGTTCACTGGTATCATTAAAACTTTGCATGAACCCATCTTCTATGATAATCCAATCCTGTAATAAAAATTTGAGTGTTCAAAATAAATTGTATAAATGCTCGGAGAAAACTGTTGTTTTCTCTTAAAAAAAAAATTATTATATGGGTGGGGCACGGGAACCAAGTGTTTTTGGAATAATCAGGAAAATGATATTTATTTTTGTAAAGAAAATATATTGGTAGAACAACATTCGTAAGAACATAGCATTTCATGTCATAATAATCATGTACCGAAAATTATATCTGGCATATGATGTCCTTGGCCGTCGACGCATTGTTGAAGGCGTTTACGAAAATTGGCCTCCACTCTTCCCAGCAGGTCTCTGTTGATTTGGATGATTTGTTGACGGATCGCTTCCTTCAATGCATCTAATGTACGGGGCTTGTCCTCGTAGACACGTGACTTGAGGTACCCCCATAGAAAGAAGTCGCATGTGGACAAGTCAGGGGACCGACGAGGGGCCATGCAATGTCACCAAATCTCGAATGAGATGGTTGGGCAACGGGGGGCGAAGAACAGCCATTGACGCTCTGGCGGTGTGTGGCGTGGCCCCATCTTGCTGAAACCTCCAACCAAATGTCGACGAGCAACGCCTTCTTGTAACTCAGGGAAAAAAGGTGTTCACCTCTCAATGTAACGCCCAGATGTTATGGTAACGGTAACCCCATTTTGTTCGAAGAAAATAGGGACCGATGACGCCAAACTTTCCCACCCGCACCAAACTGTAACCTTAGGGCTTATGCAGCGGTTTTATGGAGTTGTCGCGGATTTTCAGCAGCCCAATACCGCAGTTTTGATTGTTGACGGGCCCCATTAAGGTGGAAATGGGCTTCATCACTCATTTACCACCATCATGTTTTCATTCTGCTCATAAAGTGCAAGCATTTCCTGTGCAAAATTCAGTCGTTGGGGCAATCGTTTACATTCAATTCCTGCACCATCGCTAACTTGTATGGTGAAAATGTAATTCTTCATGCAAAATCCGTCTAACAGTTCGATGCTGATTCCGAGTGCAGCTGAATGTCTCCGAGCAGAGCGGCCTGGGCTTTGCAACATCGCTTGTCTGACCCTTTCAACGTTCTCTGGAGTACGCACAGTGCGTTGCGGCCCCTTCGGTTTTGTTTCATTATTGAGCCTCCTGTTCGAAGATTGTTAACCCAACGTAAGATTGTGTCACGAGCGGGAACAGAGTCATTTCGATGAATGTTGAATCTGCGGCGAAACGCACGCTGAACTGCTGTCACTGACTCGCCACTCCTAACAAAATGATCATACGCGAACATGCGGTGTTCTAACGTCCACTGCTCCATGATGGCACCTGAAAGATAAAGGTGAGTGTTAGTTAAAGTTAAATGCTATGAACCCAGGAATGGAATGCTACCTACCGCACGCCCCTCCCATTCCTAATGGCCGATTACTAGCTATTCAAAAAACACTTGATTCCCGTGCCCCACCCTGTATATAGCCTTTTTTCTGGGGGCGAAAGGTTCCGGAACTCTATAAATTTCCTACAACCTTTGCCATTTGTTACCTCATCCTATTTCGTGACCATCCGTCCAAAACAAAGCGTCTTTCCTATTCCTAAAATTGTCGTGTACCTCCCCCCCTCCTCCGTGCACCCCCAACAAAGGAATGAAAATAAAAACGAAGTTTTCTTTACGTTGAAAATAAAAGGTATAGGAACGCCGTTCCGGCGCGTTCCGCCAGGGAAAAAAATACATACTTAGTATTGGAAGTGGCCGTAGCAGCCATATGCCATACGGTCATTTCTTTTTCTGAGCTGTCGCATATTTTACCGCGTTTCCGACATTCCTTTCCGAGTAAATAAAGATATAAGGAATAAAACAAAGTAAATTATAGGGAGTCGAGAATATACTGTAAGTAGGTGTAGTCGAGGGTATACGCTGTATATCGACTGCATAATACGAAATGTTAGCGTATACCTACAGTAGTGTTCTTTTTCTAATAAAGATGTACGAATGTTAAAAAGTATGACGTCGCTCATCATTGGTGACTGACGGGCAACACTACTAATCACCGTTATGCGTGCCCATCGCTAATTACATCAGTCTCTAACTCGTTTACATCATACGCTCTTCGTAAGGCGACTGACGACTCGGGTCGTGACGACTCGACTCACGCATGATTTTAGGTCCCTGCAATGCGCGGGGCTCCCATTCTGTCAATGTAAATTCACGTGCGACTCGAGTCGTCACGACCCGAGTCGTCAGTCGTGAGTCTCGAGACGATCCTATGAGCGGCCGGCCTAACAGGGAGTCTTCTACAATTAATAGTCGAAATTAAACAAAATTTTAAACTAAAACGAAGAATGTTATTGGAAAAATGGTAAACTTACGAAATGCATAAATAGAACATTTCTAGTGACGCGTGGAAAATTTCCCGACTCGAAGCAAATTATTGTATCTCTGGTTGCTCAAAAAGAGTTTATTGGGGTTAAAAATAAACCAATTCTTTTCCAAATTCATTGACGCTTGGGGATTTGGGTAAAGGATAAAGCGTCTCGTTGACGCTAAGTTTGCGTAAACAGTTCACTCCAGTCTGTGGAGAATGGGCAAAACATCTGGGCACCTCCTCAAAATAAAATGGTGTACATATGAGAGAATTTATTGCATATTCACGTTTTTAACATCTAGTTTTTAATTTAACAAAACATTATTAAATTGCGAAAAATTAGGTGTAAATACCGAGATGTGGTGTAAATATCGTACCGAGATGTGGTGTAAATACCGTGCCGAGATGTGGTGTAAATACCGTGCCGAGATGTGGTGTAAATACCGTGCCGAGATGTGGTGTAAATACCGTGCCGAGATGTGGTGTAAATACCGTG
This sequence comes from Bathynomus jamesi, assembly GCA_023014485.1. Classification (NCBI taxonomy): domain Eukaryota; kingdom Metazoa; phylum Arthropoda; class Malacostraca; order Isopoda; family Cirolanidae; genus Bathynomus; species Bathynomus jamesi. The sequence goes on from JAJOZX010001634.1 coordinate 772,269, forward strand.
CCGAGATGTGGAAATATTTTGAGGGGGTGCCCAGACTTTTTGCCCACCCTGCACAATGTACATACATCAAATACTGTACTTGTTTAAATTATTTTTGTGCGTAATTTAATGCGAAAGGGCAGAGCGCCTTATCAAAATTTTGAACACAATGAATCTCTCAAAGATAAACTCCGGAAGAAGATAAAGGAGGTTTTATTAGTCAAAGGTAAAGGTATATATTTAAGAATATTAATATTAAATCAAATAGTATCCTACACAGAATGAACCCTCGCCAGTTTATACCACGCATAATGGTAACATGAAGGCACGTCTTGAGTGCAGAAAACAACAGCGATAATGCTGAGCTTCTCAAAGACAGACGTTCTTGACAGTGGCAATGGAATCAACATGAAATTGGTATTCATCTTGAAGAAACTGAAATTCGACTTCTCTGCAGGCGTTTTCAAACAGATTATGGTAGATTCACACCATTCAAAGGATAAGGGCTTTTATTGAGGACCCGAAAAGTTCACCAAACTATTTACAGCCATTGTTGAAAACACTCGACACGCTACCATGCAGTATCTCGGATGTGAACGTGAGTTTAGTCTCATGAACATTATTATTTTGAAAAAACTAAGGGATTCATTTACAATTTCAAACATCGCCAGCCTTATGTTTATTAACTCAAATGGCCCACCACTGTCTTCTTTTAACCCTAGAAAATGTTCGAACGTGGTTCGAAAACCACGAGCCATCTACGGACATCAAATCTAGGAAAGTGAATCGGATTGACGAACGGGAGAAAAATGAAAAGGAAGCGCCATGGAAACTTTTTTGAGTAAAGTAGTGAAGACTGAAAGTTATTATGTAGGCCTACTTTTTGTAATACAATTTAATGGTACCTATATTTCTTTTGTACTTGGAGGAAAAAGAAAACTAAAATAAAACACTTGATAACGTTCAAGTATAATCTGCTATAATTTACATAGTGGGGTTCTCCCCCCTTTTTCCGTGCAAGTAGGCCCAATCTCTATCATGCACTTAGTATCCTTACGTCATAAAAGTTGTGCTGGGTACAAGCTATAAAGACAGAGGGCTTGCGCAGTATACCTGTTGTTTTATCATTTTATGATTACATCTCCGATTGTAAGAGGCGAAAGCGTTACAACAGTTGTTTAGGCTAACCGATATTCAATGTTTCAGACATAGCAAGTGACAAAAGTAAAAAAACACCAGAATAGGCGGTTAAAAGTTGTACCAATTCTGTTACAACTTTAACTGCATTTTCTGGCGTTTTTTACTTTTGGCGCTTAACCACTTCTTCCTAAGACAGGGCCTCGTATAGTTTCAATAAATTTAAAGTATACGAATTATTTTGAAAAGGTAACGAATTTTCGTCCTCTGGGTCCTACTGTACTCTGGAACCCTTTTTTTGTATATCTACAGGGTGGCGCAAAATTCGCGCATCATAGGAATTTTCAGTGTTAACTATAATATATATATTTTTTTCTTTTAGGTAGGAGATGGCTGCGAAATTAATAGACGAGAGGATGAGCTTGGTTTTAATGTATGCAATACCAGGTACTACAAATCGATAAATGGGTAGAGAATTTAAATTCTGTACAGATTCATCGATTTGTAGTACCTGGTATTCCAATTCAATTCAATTTCGCAGCCATCCCCTACCTAAAAGAAAAAACAATATATTATAATCAACACTGAAAATTCCTATGATGCGCGACTTTTTCTCCACCCTGTATATATAAAATATCTACTATATAAAAGCAAGTTGTGTGTCTATCTGTGTGTCCGTCTGTTTGTTAACTTCTGGGTCTCTAAAAAGAGCTGAATTGGTTGGTTGGTAATTGGTGGGGGGGGGGGCTCGGCCCGGAGCTATTGAAGAATAGGGACCCCAGCCTTCTTTAGTTAGGCTTATAAGGCTAACTAACGAAAATATCACGACCTAACCTAATCAATCGTTAGGTTAACTGTACTCCCTTGACGATTGGTTAGGTTAGGTCATGATATTTTCGTTAGTTAGCCTTATAAAGCTAACTAAAGAAGGCTGGGGTCCCTATTCTTCAATAGCTCCCTGGGCCCAGTAATTGGGGGACCGCAAGTCCCCCAATTACTGTCGGTTCAATTATTTGGTCACTAAAACTATAGAAAAGAACGCAGCCTTGAAAATCTTGAGCTCCACATTGTGTCAAGATTTGTGAAGCTTAAGCTTTTCATGACTATAATTTTATTGTAATTGCGGTCCCCCAATTACTGGGGGTTCAGTTATTTGGTCAATAAAACTATAGTCATGAAAAGCTTAAGCTTCACAAATCTTGACATAATGTGAAGCTCAAGATTTTCACGGCTGCGTTCTTTTCTATAGTTCTATTGCGGTGCTGGGGCTTTCGGGTCCAGTAATTGGGTGGGGTTCATTACTCATTACCCCCATTCACCATACGAAGTTTGGTCGAAATCGGTTCAGAAACGTGTGTTTTCTGCGAACAGACGGATAGATATTTCGCGAATAGTAAGAACTAGCAAAAATACCCGTTCTACGGGCGGGATATTCTCTAAGCAAGTTAGAATTTAACAATTATAATTAGCTCACGAATCGCTTAAATTTTAAGTGCAGCTTCGCAGATTTTGCTTGAAGCTCACGAAGCAGTTAAATTAAGCAGTTAAATTTCCAATAAAACTTGTTACGGTTTTGAAGAAACGTGATGGGACTTGGTTTATTTTAAGAAAATTTTACAAGTTAAAAATCTTGAAATTTGATGCTTCGTGTTTTGGCATATAAATATATTTTGGAGCAAATTGGGTAAAGTTTTTGGGGGACACCCGATCCGAAAAAAAAGTTGCTAAAAATACTTCAGGAACCCCACAGCATGTTGTCACCAAGTTTCATAACAATCGGTCTAGCCGTTTGGACCTGAAAAGGAGACAGACAGATAGACAGACAAACGGACAGACGGTGAATTACCAGGGTGTCTCAATATACATGCAACCCATGTCACTGCTAATAATTCTGCCAATATTAATGTTCTCATTCTATTTTTTCAGATTTGAAGAGAGGAGACGATAACAACTAATAATTAATTATCAATCAAAATGCCTTGGACAAAGGAGGAAAATTTTTTTGCGTCACTACTTATTTGGAGACGAAATCATTCAAAACTGTGCAAGCGAAATTTCGCAGGAAGTTCAACTTCAACAATTATCCCCAGAAAAACCAAATTTATCGTTGGGCACACAATTTCAAGCCACAGGATCAGTAAACAATCTCAACAAGAAAGCAGAAACACCCAGATCTGGCAGGAAGGTGACTGCAAGATCTCCTGACAATGTGAATGCGGTGAGAGATTCTGTCGGAAGGAGTCCGAAAAAGTCAATCCGAAGACGTTGCCAAGATCTGGGTCTTTCACGTGCGTCAGTGCAAAGAATCTTGATCAAGGATCTTCAGCTGTACCCATACAGGATCCAGATCAAGCATAAACTCACACCAGCTGACATGGCAAAACGTGTTGTGATGTGCCGGTGGTTCGAGAACAAGATTGAAGAGGATCCTGACTTTCTTGATGATGTTTGGTTCAGCGACGAAGCACACTTCTTGCTCAGTGGGTATGTCAATAGCAAGAACAATGTGTTCTGGGGCACACAAGCCCCAGACGAGGTGCTTCAGAGGCCCTTGCACTCTGTGCAGGGTGTCAGGGTGATTGACAACTTCGCTCGTCGGCTTCAAGTGTGTCTGCAGCGCAACAGCGGTCATTTGGAACATGTGCTCTAATAAATCTATCCTTTGATCTAGAGACCTCAAATCTTCAGTTTTTAATTGTTATCATATCAGCTTCCAGGAAATGTAATCTTTTTTGGAGTTTATTTTTGAGTAATAAATTATTATCATGTCAATGGGTTCCATCTATTTTGAGACACCCGGTATTATTATTACAAGACCCTACGGGCCCATTTAGCTAGACCGCGATGCTGGGGGTCTTTGAAAACTAGTAGTAATTTTTTTTATTATTATGGGCGGCAATGTGGAAGCTCAAGATTTTTATGACTGCGTTCTTTTCTATAGTTTTATTGACCAAATAATTGAACCAACATTAATTGCGTTACCGCAGGCCCCCCAATTACGGGGTTTAATTATTTTGTCTATAGTCATGAAAATCTTAAGCTTCACAAATCTTGACACAATGTAGAGCTCAAGATTTTCATGGCTGCGTTCGTTTCTATAGTTTTATCGCGGTGCTGGGGTCTTCGGGACCAGTAATTGGTTGGGTGGGGGGCGGCTGGTCACATATATTTTCGTTTATTACTCGTCACCCGCATCCACTATATGAAGTTTGGCCGAAATCGGTTCAGAAGCATAAAAGTTTTTTCTGCAGACGGACGGACAGACACACACACACACACACACACACACACACACACACACACACATTTTTGGTATTATAGTAGTTATATATATATATATATATATATATATATATATTTTTTTTTCCGCGGAGCTCTTTGCCCTTCTGGAAGCCCTCCGTCTGGTATCGGGTTTTTCGCGGTCTTCCTGTACCATCTTTTCGGACTCGCTGAGCGCCCTTCAAGCGCTCGAGCGCTATAATTCCCCGGACCCCCTCGTACGCATTATTCAACAGGAGTACCATGTCCTGCACACCGTTCACCGGATCCGCTCCCCTTCTCTGACTATGTGCAGGTCTTTCGGTCCCTCTACGACCGCATATGGCAGCAGTCCTGGGACGATGCCACCGGAAATAAACTCTGGTCCATCCGCCCCCGCCTGTCATATTGGGCGTCCTCTTTCCACCGCTCCCGACACAAAGAGGTCGTCCTTGCGCGGCTTCGCATCGGCCATACGCGCCTCACGTACGGCTATCTTATGTCCCGGCAGGAGGCTCCTTGTTGCGCCTCCTGCCAGTCGCCCCTCACCGTCTTTCACATCCTTGTGGAATGCCCCACCCTGTCGTCAGTACGTCGTCGCGCCTTCCCGTTCCTCTCTGATTTCCCCCTCCCCGATCGTTTACGTCTTATGCTCGCTGAGAGCCCTCTCTTCTCGCTTGACCGTCTTTTCCTTTTCCTCTCCCAATCTCGCCTCCTCTCTGAGCTTTAGGTGACTTCTCACCCGTCGTCCGCGGTCCTCCCACTTCTAGTGCCTTTCCCCGTCTCCGTTTCTCTTTCTCATATTCTGCTTCGCCATAATATCCGCTAGCGTATAGCGGGAAATGGCGGTAAACGCCCCAAACAAAAAAAAAAAAAAAAAAATATATATATATATATATACAGTATATATATTTTAAATACAACGCTAGGTATATGTATAATATTTTTAATCTAAGGAGTCATACGACGAAAAATAAAAAAACGATTTGAATAATTAAAATTTAATATCATACAATCAGCCCACTCCAAGCAAATGCTGGGCATAACAGCTAGTAAGTACTCCGTAAACCGCACATTAAAACGTGCGGTTCTAATCTGAAGGAATTTAGAACCAGGGTTACCAAGAAATGATAGTATTTGTCTGTCCCTAAAACAAACAAACAGCTTTGGAACTCTTTTAAACCTGCATCCCCTCAATCACTCTCCAGATTGTCCAGTCTCTCTTCCTCGAGTGTTCCTCTTCCATCCCCACTTGGAGATCCAGATGAATCGGAAGCTTCCAGCGGTGGCTCGACAATCCCTTCTCCAAGTCTGTAGAGGACCTCTACATCAGCCATCTCCGCTCTCAACTCCTTGAGGTACCCGAGGTACTTTTGGAGTCTGACTCTAGTACTCTTGATGCATGGCATGCGGTGGATGGGTTAGTTCACGTCATGCAAACTTCTATAGTACGGCACCTGTGCTGCACCGTCAACCCGTTCCCATACATCTTGCACATTTCAATACTGGTGAGTACAGTCTATATACAGTATAGTATTTCATTAAAAAAAATTTAATGTAGTGATGTTTATATTTTATTTTTTATTGTAGTTGTACAGGGTGATTCAAAAGTCAGCTTACATAGGGAAATACTGTATTATGTAATGAGACAGGGGAATAGTCACATCACATGTTCGATATGGTCACCGTTAACGGCAATGCACTTGTGCAGCCAGCTAGGAATATCACATCAATGCGCTCCTCCTTCAATAACATCTCATAACTCATTTACCTGCAAAGAAACAGAAAAGCCCTATGTAACCTGACTTTTGAATCACCTTGTACTTCATTTTCATGCGTGTTTGCTACTGGAGTACATAATATAATATAATCTGGTCTATTTTGTCGCGACAGGTTTATTTTAATGTACTTCATAAGTGTATTAAGTACAACTTGAATGTAGGCCCCGGGAAAAAAGTGTTTCACAGACACACTCACTTAGATGCACACTCTAGTACGTCAATTAGTGCGGTTTATGGAGTATATGTATTTTGACAATGGTCATACAATGATCTACATAAAATGAAATTAAGCTGGATGTAAACTTGAATGTTATTAAATTAAATTTTTTTTCAAGACAAGAAAACTAAACTTTTATAATTTATTAAACATTAATTTGCATCACTGAACTGATTAAATATCAATTAACATTAAACAAAATTTTACGATAATTGTTTCTTCAAATTGCTAAATCGATAAATGACACAAAATGAGAAGATCTATGCACAGATGAAAGAGAAATTGTATGTTTAGTTTCTGTAACGGTACTTATAAAGACTAAAGCAGGTTCACTGAGTTCTAGGCAGATCACTGTCACATAGGCGAAATAGACGGGATACCATGAGTGTAGGGCACTGTAGGCCCACAGCTGAGAGAGGCGTAGATGGAGGAAGACTGGGTGGTCGTACTCGTAGTGATACTTTACTGGTAAAACTTGAGCGAGGTGAGACGACTGTAGTTCACTTAGGAAATGATCGCTTTTTCTCTGGTTTTATTGCTGGGTCAGATGTTTTAATGTTTTTTGGTATGAAGGGTTTTTGAAGCCACGAAAATCTTAAGCTTTACAAATCTTGATACAATCGGTTTGGATGTGAAGCTTAAGATTTTTATTGCTACGTTCTTTTCTATAGTTTATTGACCGAATAACTGAACTCTCAGTAATTGTAGGATCAATTATTATTCGGTCAATAAAACTATAGAAAACAAACAAACAAACATCTTTATTGCGGATCATTCACAATCCATAGCCACTTAACTTAACATACATTTACAATCTTACGTATACGCTGAATTTAATAAAAAATAGGCCAACATACCCACTTAACGTAGCATACTGGCATACTGTTTGATTAATTATCAGACAATTTTATGTATATTGTTATTACACGAGACATTTTATAACACTTATTATAACATAACCACTTATTATAACGCTAGAAACGAACGCAGCAATGAAAATTTTAAGCTTCACATCCGAACCCATTGGATCAAGCAATGAAAATCTTAAAGCACGAGTAAAAAATTGAAACAAAGCAAAGCGCTTCTATTTCTCAGACAGACAGACACAGACAGGACTCCCTTTTAATATTATAGATAAGTATTTGTACATAACATTGTGTATATCGACATTGCATAGTTTCCATTTTCACTTTATTTTCCCGTGTTCCATATTCGAGCTTCAGTTTCTTTGATGTAATCATTTAGGAGAAACCCTAAAAATCCTTATGTAAATTCTGAACCGCAACAAGTACTGTACAAACAAACATTGTCTAGGCTAAATCGTGTGACCACATCAAAACACTGCTTCGTGCTAGATCAGCAAAGTTAACCCTAGAAGGCCAGTTTGGGACCGCACACATAGAGACTAGTGTCGGCTCTAGGTAACTCCATAATGAAAATTACATTTATAGGTTGAATTACGGTAAACAGTTTGTTACTAAACATTAATAAAAATTAACTTTCGTACAATAAAATCAATCATTCTCTAGAAAAACAAATTTACTTCTACTGTAATAGGCGATGCTGGTTTTCTAGTGTTAAGAGACCAAACTTGTGGGACACCATGTATAAACCTTTGCCTTTCTCACACACACACACACAAACAAATTTAAGATTCAATATGACGTCACAGTAAATACGTTTACCTCGAAATCTTCCCTGCAGGACTCATTATAATGTGACTGAGCACAATCGCAGACGAATTTTTTTTTTTTTTTTAAGCAGTCTCAAAAGAAGATATTCAACATTTATTTTATTAATTTCCTTTATTTATTTTTTTTACTTTATTAATCTGAGTAAATTCCTAAAATTATAAAAATGAATTAATTATTTAAAGAATTTTATCTTCTTAAGTGTCTCCAAAAATATATAGGAAAATCAAAGGATGTGAAAAATAAGCTTTACAAAATATAAAAAAATATTTAAATTTTTTAGAATCTTTATTTGTGTGTGAAAAAAAAAAAAAAAAAAAAAAAATATATATAATATATATATATATATATATATATATATATATATATATATATATATAGGGTGTCCCGTAAGTCTGGACCCATAGGGAAAAATAATAAAATTACAAAATAGTCCAAAAATTTATTACATAATCTGTTCAAAGTGTCCGCCGTTGTGTCGCACACATAGTTGAAGACGCAATCTCCACTGCGACATCACTTTCTGAATCACAGTCGCAGAAATTTCTTGACACGCCTCCACAATGCGTGCTTTAAGGTGGAAAATGTTCTGAAGTTTGACCTCGTACACTTTGGCTTTCAAGTGGCCCCACAAATAAAAATCATAATAACAAATAATAAAAAATAATAATAATAAAATAATAATAATAACAATAAAAAAATATATTATAAATCCCTATGGGTCCAGACTTACGGGACACCCTGTATATATATATATATATATATATATACAAAATGTCACATTATTTCTAATAATTCAAAATTAACCCTACCAAGATTCAAACCCAGGATCTCGTGAGTAGAAGTCGCGGTCGCTAACCACTATACTGCTATAACGTAACAGTTAACATAACCTAGCGCATATTTTAACACCCCAGGGAACACAACGCTTTTGCGACCAAAGATGTTTTGTGTGGTAAAATGAAATTACACTACTAATTGTGTGTGTGTGTACAGTTTCATTTAGATAGTGATGCCGGGTAGTATGGGTTCATCGAAGGAGACGAACTGCCTGTGGTAGTGTGGATAGTGGATTCTACCGTCAACACTATCCGGCATCACACTCCCTAAATGAAACTCCACTACTGGTGTAATCCCCTACCCACGGCCACACCACCACACGGTTCTTCCTCTTTGATGCACCATACTACTGCATAATATCGCCACCAGAATTCCTGCACTTGTATAATATCCAAAATCTCGACCTCGTGTGTGTGTGTCACTTAAATTCATGTTAGTTTAAATTAGGTCACGTTAGGTTACGTTATATTATTCCCGGTTAGGTCAGGTTAGTAATTTTCTTTGAAAATCAGAAATATACGTTTGGTTTAATCAGTCTCAGTTAAAATGTTAAACAAACTTTTCATTTTCATTTGAAATGCATATACTTGTGAAAGGTCGATCTGGAATAAGGTCAACTCGCTTAAGGTTGAACGTCGACATTATAAATTTCGATTTTGTTCATATAATTCTTATTCTTCACCATTTTTTTTTTCAATTTAAATCGAAAATGACATCCTCATATCAGACCCTGTTCGAACTGTGAAAATTCTACTTTCTTTAAAAAAAAAAAAAAAAAAAAAAAAGCCTGCAAAGATTAACTGGAAGCAGTAATATAACCGACCCCATTATCGAACCTGAAACTCGCTGATAATAGGAATCGTTAAACCTGAAGTAGTTACGTAAAATGCGGAACCTAATTAAAAGAGATGTGAAGTAATGGTCCAGAAATTTTGATGTTAAAGAGATATTTCTTTTAGCGAACTTAAAGTATCTTCGGTGAACGCGCCATTTTCATAACAGGATCACGATAGACTTCGAAAATAGCTTTTAATTTACCACACTGGATTAGTTACTTTTTTCGGCTGCGGTGAAGGGGGTAATTAGCTCGATGGAGTTTATTATACAGGGTGTAACAAAGTCCTAAGCCCTATTTTACACTTTCCCTACGGTTAAGGACTTTTGCTATTCAATGTAGGCCTATTTCTATTTTTAAATATATATTTTTTTATAATTTTAGTTCTATCGATTTGATAAGAACTTCTAAAATGTTTACCACTATTACCTAATATGGAATTTTTATTTTTCCACTCGTAAAGACTAGTAGTGTAGTGACGGAAACCACATTATGTAAAACTGACACACATTCTCACATTCCAACCAGTCATGATTTCGTCATCGTGATGTCTATTTACTTTTGTTTATATATATATATATATATATATATATATATATATATATGAGGGTTGACAAAAGTAAATAAACACCATGATGACTGTCGTCAAGAACAAATGGGAAATATCATTAGAATGCGAGAACGTGTGTCCCCTTTACATAATGTAAAGGGGAAACCAGCGCCATTCTAAATATATTCGTTCAATATATATTAGGCCCCCTACATATTCACTTTTATTATGAAATAAAAAACTCTGGAAAACCTTATATATACAGACACACACACACGGTATATATATATATATATATATATATTAAATAAATAAATAATATTTGATGTGTTTCCTCCCGAATTGTTCATTCTGACGAAGGTCAAACTTTTCACTATATTTTAGACCTACAGTTTAACCACGCCTCACCAGCAGCTCAGCGTCTTAACCACTAGGCTACTCAGGGTACCCATTTACCTACCAACCACTTTCTTTGGGTGAAAAGATGAACAGTTAGTTGGTTTTGCTGCGCGCCGCCTTCCATCACCGGGTCTCGATCCCGGGGCCGATGGTTTCGTAGTCGGCGGCGCTAACCACTACACCACTGAGGTTGTACGTATATATATATATAAATTTTTTATTTTTTATTTTAATTTAAAGCAACAATTGCTGAACTTCGTTTATAACTCGAGACTAAAATAATTGTGGAACAAACTTTGTTAATTTTAGAATCGACATATTTATCATTTCCTCGCGAACTTCGTTTTAAAGTTTGACATACAGAATCGCAGATACGGTCTGAAGTTGTACTGAAGTGTCTGTTCAGCTGCCAGTCTTTACTTTCTCTCCTTTATACGGGGTATCTCATAAGTCCCGTCTCGAAGGAAAATTTATTTAAATTTACAAAAGCAATATACATTACGACTAAAATGTTCAAATTGATGTCTCGTTATTTTGTCGAGGGCGGAGGTGTAGGGGTTCGATTTTGTCCGGGAGGGGGGGGGGCGGGGAAGCGAGTTTTGGCCGAAAGAAATGAGCGAAACCGAAAATCGATTTTTGTCATATTTTATTAAAGACTATTTGTAGAAAGGCTGAACACCAAACAAATTACAACAATAGAGTAAGTTGTAACATGTTGTATCGAATGGGGTATTCAAATAGTGCCGTTTTACGACAGGTTTTCCTTTCTATCATCAAATATTGCATCATTCAAGATCTGAAGACATAAATTTCGGGCAAAAAACTATATATCGTATGAAAATCGTGAAAAGCTTCGGGTGAAATCGTGGTAATTGAAAATGTGTACTGTAATTGTCCAAAAAAAATCAGTCGGGCAGAATTGGGGGGGGATTTTCCCTCTGCCCCCACCGCCTCCTACGCCTATGGTTGCGGGTAGAATAACACGCTTGGCTAATATGGAAGTGAGTTACACTCGTAACTCAACAAAAAACCAACCAAATTTGAATAATTGTTTTAGTTCTAATGCATTAATTTTTGTAAATTTAACTTAAAATAAATTTTCCTTCGAGACCAAACTAATGGGACACCCTGTATAAACCTTTGCCTTTCTCACAGAAACACACACACACACACGCAAAAAAATTTAAGATTCAATATGACGTCACAGTAAACACGTTTACCTCAAAATCTTCCCTGCAGGAATCATTATAATGTGACTGAGCACAATGCAGACGAAGAAAGGCAAAAAGGACGTGTCTATTTCACTTTCAGGAATGTTCGTTTCTCCACCGGAAACGACGAAACTAAAACACGCAACAATGACATTAAATGACATTAAAATCATTGCTGTCATTCGTAACTGATGAATGTTGGGTGAAGAAAACATTATTTTCATTTACTCATAATTTTTTTCACTCATTTCCTCAATTGCGTAACTTTTGTTATTTCACTCGTGTTAACTTCAATGTTAAACCTTTATCGACACTTCATAGTTCACCTCACATTTGGATAAAATCATCTGGCGTGAACCGGAATATGTGTAGTATAGCGTGGTAAGATTGTTCAAGAGTGAAAACTTTTACACATATATATATATATATATATTATATATATATATATATATATATATATAATCAGTTGAAGGGCCAAAAGGTTTTACGATCTAGTTTCCACTCCCTACTGTATTTCGGTTCATGTCAGACGATTTTATTGAAGCAGTACGTTCAGGAAACGCACAACATACTAAATTCGATAATGAAAATGATAAATACAAAATAACTAAATTACTTATCTCACAGGAAGAGGGTTGAGCACTGAATCACGTTAAAACGAATTTCGGTACAGAAAAATGATAAAAATAGTTAAAAAGATTTCGTAAGTTCGTCGAAATATTCAATATTTGAACTTAGAGAGAATTACACGCGAACAAAGACACTAAGATCCACTCTAGGTTAGCCCAAGAATGTACGGGGGGGGGGGCAGAAAACTAGCGAATGAAAATAGCGAATATGTAGTGAAAACTGATACCATGCTTACACTTATAGACGCGTAAAGCTTTCACGCGGGAATAGAGGTAATAGTAGTAATAGTAGAATAGTATAGAACGGACGAGACTCTCCCTCCTCCGCCAGCCACTGCTGACAGAAAATAGTGGTGAAAGAAGATTTATAGGAAAGTTGGAAAACGTACAAAGAAAAGAACAATTCAGAATTCATTCACACCATGCGTACACTTATCTCGTGTACTCAGTTACACATTAGAAGACAGCGGAAAATAAAGATAGCATCAATACTAAACTACTTAATTTAATTTACACCATGCAATTTTTTAAAGATTTTTATATATTATGCACAGAAATCATCATTTAGATTTTAGAGAGAGGAGATATTATTTGATATGACCTTAGTTATTGATAAGCGTATATATATATATATATATATATATATATATATATATATATATATATATATATATAGGGTGTCCATAAGTCTGGAACCATAGGGTAAAATAAGTAATTCATGTTTTTCCGTTTATGCAAGTGCCCATGATGTCTTTGAGTAAGGAAGAACGCATCCAGGTAATTCTGCTCGTAGGAAATCGGAATCAGAGCGAGGTTGCTGAGGAATTTAACAGATTGCATCCGGACCGCGCGCCGATAACACACAGCTGTGTCGGCAAACTTGTAGCAAAGTTCAGGGAAACGGGATCCATAGGAGATAAACCACGCAGTGGACCTCCGAGGACATCCACCGACGATGACACAGCCGCTACCATCCTCCATCATTTCACAAACAGTTCCCAAAGTCTCTTCGGCGGTTGTCCGCTGAGACAGGAGTGTCGAAAAGCAGCATCCACTGCATTCTTCAAGCGCACAAATGACATCCTTACAAACTTTAAATCCTGCAGAAATTAAGCGATGATGATCCAGACCGACGGATGGAATTTTATGAATGGGCTACAGAACAATGTGCTCAAAATGCCAATTTCCCGTCCACTATTCTGTTCAGTGATGAAGTTGTTTTTTACGCAAATGGTGAGGTGAACCGACAGAACACCCGCTACTGGTCGCAAGACAACCCTCACTGGTTTACTGCTTCAAAGGAACAAGGTGTCGCTCGTGTGATGGTATGGTGTGACATTTGGAAAGACCGTATCATAGGCCCCTTCTTTTTTGATGACTGTCACAGGAAACGCCTACTTGCGTATGCTCAACGAGGAAGCATTCCCCAGTGTCTTGAACACAGATGGGGATTTCCCAACATGGTTCCAGCAGGATGCTGCTCCTGCCCATTACTGCATCCGGGTAAGAGAGTGGCTGCACCGACAATTCCCCGGTCAGTGGATAGGACGTCGAGGAGCCCCGATCTCACCCGGTTGGATTTTTATCTCTGGGGTCACTTGAAGGCGTTGGTCTACGCGGAGAAAATTTAGAATGTTGCACATTTGCAGGAGCGCATCATCGACGCATGTAACGCCATCACTCCTGATACCATTCGCCGTGTGTTGCTGACTGGATATCTCATCTGCATTCATGTATCAAATGGTGGACACATTGAACACGTTCTGTGAATAAAAGCCGTTTTTATTGTCGTTTTTTATAATTTTGCCTTATGGTTCCAGACTTATGGGACACCCTATATATATATATATATATATATATATATATGTGTGTGTGTGTGTGATTTTCAATTCATTTCTACATTTACAAAGTTTATGTAGGCTACATCAATACAGTACATTTTCCTTATTACAACACATGCTGTATACAAGCATACACACTTTGCAGGTTGAAATCTACTATTTAGTAATTAATATAAAGACTTATTGACTGAAGGAAATTTCACACTATTTTTTTTTTTTATTAAATTAGTTTCGATTAATTTTAATTTGTTGTCTTTGCCAATCAAATCTTATTTAATGAAACTTATGAACAATTTGAGCAGTTCTCGCGGTTCCTTTTCATTTTTTTTTAATATGTCTACTCGTTCACAAATTATATTTAACGTCTTTCAAACATTTTTACCTCCCAGTTATACGATGATAGGCTACCTTTTACTTTTTAATCAGGGTGGCAAGGTTGGTTCTTTTATTTATAGCTTTGTTCAAAAGTTTTAATTCTCAATCAATATTTGATTATTTTCTGACTTTGTCGGAAAACTATTTTTTAACACACACACACACACACACCACACACACATATATATATATAATATATATATATATATATATATATATATATATATATATATATATATATATAGGATGAATTTCACGCTTAAACACGTGAAATGAATGAATGATGCAAACTCATAAAAAAAAGAAAAATTATTCTAAGGTCTTTCGTGTATTCAGTAGTGGACCTTGTAAGGTGTATTGCTGAATACACAAAAGACCTTAGAATAATTTTTTTCTTTGTGAATATAATATTATATATAATATATATATATATATATATATATATATATCCAGTGCGCATAGTTGAAAATACTCTTAAAAATTTCACCACGATAAGTATAAGTTAATTATGTGAAGAGTTACAGCCTCATTAATTGGATTCGAATTGAGTCCATTCAATTTAATTTCAATTCGTTTTTATTCCAGTCTGACTAAATTAAATCTTATTCCAGTTTGACGTAATTCGTGTACATTATATTTAATTCAAGTTTTCATAATTTTTAACTTAACAATACTTTTAAAGATTCTGTAAGTTAAGTTTTCGTACGTCGTACGGCTACGGGAGAGTAGCGTAACCAGACAGTAAATACTAGTCCGATTAACTTCCACTATTATCCCCCTACTTAATTCCAGTTGATTTGATTTACTCCAGTTAAAAGCATTTCAACTTATTCCATTTCGAATTTATTGCAGTCGCAGTTTTTGGGCTCGACTTTATTTCATTTTATTAAATTTCCTTCATTGGATGTACTTCACAAGCGAAGTTAAGTAACTTTGGGTCTGGGTAGTAGTTGGATGGGAGACCGTTCTGTGTCTAGATTATGTTCGTGATCCGTGGTTCGGATCTCCCGTAAAACTGTTGGTCCCCTTCGTTATATGACCTTAGATTACATCAACATACTTCAGCGTTTATATATATATATATATATATATATATGATATGGGATGAATTTCACAATTAAACACGTGTAATAAATGTGACGTAAACCACAAGGAAAAGGAAAAGTGATTCCAAGGCCTTTCGTATATTCAATATTACTCCTTGTCAGGGAATTAACTTGAGTGAACCTAACCTAACTTAGCATAACCTAACCTCAAACAAGTAGGTCATACGAGGAAATGGAGGAGATTATAGACACCAGTCGACCAGGGAAGTACTCTGGGGAGGGGGAACATTAGTCAGGAGACAGGGAGTGCCGGAACTCCTTGTTATTCCGTCACTGTCCTCTTTAGCTGATCTTTTTCCGTGTCTCATCTACCCTGTGAGCAGTCGAGCATGCTCTCAAACACACGCTTCTCCCTCCATTCTTCACTACTCCTAAATGCATTTTACATACTACACAATCTTTTCCAAATTTAAAAAAAGGCATGACCCTCGGAGAACTTAATTTCAGCTTGTTCTTCTTATATAGCGGGGGGGGGGGGGGGCATATTTGCGGGCGCTTGCCCTTGGCCTCTCTTTTTCGTATAAAAATAAATCCTAATTATTTACAAAATCCTATCTAGTTGTTCCTCGTTCCATGCACGGTCTGTGTGTAACAAAAATTTCTCGGAACCATTCTGAATTATAATATAGAATATAGTGCATATATATATGTATGTATATATATGTATGTGTGTATATATATGTACCGTATGTATATATTATGTGTGTATATATATGTATGTATATGTATGTATATATGTATGTATGTGTGTGTATATAGTATGTATGTATATATATATATATATATATATATATATATAGTGTGTGTATATATATGTATGTATGTGTATATGTGTGTGTATATATATGTATGTATGTGTATATGTGTGTGTATATATATATGTGTATGTGTGTGTATGTATATATATATGTATGTAGTATGTGTATATGTATGTATGTATATATGTATGTGTATATATGTATATATATATGTATATGCATAAAATGTATATTCATCGTGGAGAAATAAAGTAGAGGAGAGGGAGAATGATGTAGGTGTTTATTATTGATATATAGGACTAATTAGAACTTAAGTTATGATACGTGAGGCAACTTTTTATAATTGATGATTTATGTAACGTGTCGGAAACGCGTTTAAAGGTTAAAAAGGACTCTTTAGATTTGCAAAGCTAATAAATCTGCCGTAATACGCACTGCTTCGTTGAATAATGGCTATATATAGCCAATTAGCCATGTCCCTCCACGATCCCATGGTCAGTGTCACGTGACATCAGTACAGTGCCAACTTGATTTCAAAGTATGCTTAATAATAGTTATGATATATAATGTTATAATGTTTCAGACCAACAAAGACCCTAGGATCCACTCATGGCTGGTCTACCTAACTGTGTTCGAATTGTGTATTGTGTATGTCCTCCGTGGTGGCGGAGGGGACCTACAATTTTACGTGGGTTTCGAATCACAAGAGCATAAGAAATTTATGTAAAAACTGCTTGTACATTGGCAACGACCAATTTTTACAAAACTAAATAATTATCAATTTAAAACTAAAGATAGAATCTCTGGATCTAGAGGATCAAGTCATAATAGACTACTATCCACAAATATGTTACACTCTATATCCATTTATAACCGACATGCAAATATATCAGATCCAAAGAATTTAGTCAATTTCATTGGTACTGGTATTGATGGATACCGTAATCTATTCAATTCCAATACGGTATCTACCAATACCAGTACCAGTTGCGGTATAGTAGACAGTTAATAATACATAATAGTGTTTATAGTTATAGGGGGTGCATTTTCTGCTAATAAACATTATTATTATTATTATTTCTATATAGTTAATGTTGTGTATAGTGTTTAAAAATGTTTCTCAGTTGCATTGAGGCATTGTTTTTTGTGGTGTTTTGTGGTCTGCAAATATTCATTATATGATTAAGTTTAGAGAAGAATTTTGACTATGCCGTTTGATTTGTACACACACACACACACACGTGTGTGCTTATATATATATATATATATATACAACCTTACCTTACAACCTTACAAAGGTTCCGCGCGATGATTTCTCATTTCGCGAAGGTCAAGCTTGTCGCCCCTCTCGAGTTGGCCTGGTGAAGTAGTGAGTTGGATTCTTGCGCTCTCCACCTCACATAGCCAGGTACGTCCGGCTCATCGGGGATTATTCTGAGCTAGGCGTCTAGTCTTCTTTTGAAGATTTCCGCTGCGACTCCTTTCGTGTTTCTTAGGTCTTTGGGCAACTGATTAAACAGTTTTGGTCCTCTCACTACAAAACTATTTTCTTTCAGGGTTAAGGATGTTCCCCTGTCTCGCCTTCAATTTGGGAATACGACACAGTCTACTGCCTCTACTTTCCACCGTTGTTTGGGGAGTTATGGGATTCAGAGTAAGATTAGGGACTAGTTTCTCCATTATTTTCCAAGTGAAAATAATGGTGTATCTCTCTCTCTCCTCCTTTCAAGTGAATATAGGTCTAGTTCTCGTAACCTTTCCCACTAATTTTAGTTCTTTGCACCAGTTGATCTTGGCTGTGAAGCTGGATCCCCTCCAGCTGTCTAATGTCTTCTTTTTTATATGGGGATGTTAGGACGAGACAGTATTCCAATTTGGGTATTATCAGGGTTTTCAGTAGAGGAATCATTACATTTCTATCCCTTCGTTTAAAGGTTCTCAATCTCTGCCCCGTTATTCTCTTTGCTCTGTTTACTGCTATCTTATTTTGTTTCAAATTTCGCATCATCTGTCATTACAACCCTAAATCTTTCGCTTTGGAATTTCTCTGAATTTCCTGTACATTTGGGGTATAATATTCCATGGATTTTAGGTCTTCTCTTTTTCCGTACCGTAATAGCTAAAATTTCTCGGTGTTAAACTTCATATTGTTGTCTTCCGTCCACTTGTAGATTTTGTTTATGTCGGTTTGTAGAAATCCTGTCTTCTGGGTTTCTTATTTTTCTACTGATCTTTGTGTCATCCGCAAAGGATGTTACTGTGCTGCCTCTGGTAACGTCCTCATCTATGTCAGTTAGCATGATTATGAAGAGTAGTGAAGCTAATACTGTTCCTTGTGGTACCGAGCTGAGGACCTCTGATTCTGATGAAGATACTCCTTGTACTGTAACGACTTGCCGCCGCTCACTAAGGAAATTATATATCCATTTCCCTACTTTTCCGGTTATTCCCATATATTTCAGTTTATGTATTATGATTCAGTGGTCACACTTGCCGAACGCTTTAGTAAAGTCTGTGTATAGTACATCATAGTTTTCATTACTTTCAAGTGAATCAATAATGTTGTTGTAGTGTTCCATTAGTTGTGATAGGCATGATCTGCCTGACCGAAACCCGTGTTGGTTATCATTGAATTTTTTCTGAGTTTCCAGAACGTCATAGATTATCTGTCTCACTATTCTTTCAAATATTTTAGTGAGATGAGATGTAAGCGACACTGGCCTATAGTTTTTGGCCTTGGATCGATCTCCTTTATATATTGGGACTATGTTCGAGCTCTTCAGGATGCCCGGTATTTCTCCCGTGTCTAGTGATCGTCTCCATATCCAGTATAGGGCTCAGCGATTGCATTCTTGCAGTTTTTGATCAGTGTGGCATTCCATTTATCCGGTCCTGCCGCTGAGTGTGTTTTTAGTTTCCCTATGGCTTGTGTAATATCATCCGTCGTAAAGTCGAAATCCGTTATACTTTCCCCTTGTGGTTCTTCTTCAAAGAACGCGTTTCTATCGCATATCAATTTGTCAGTTTTTGGAATACTGAAAGATGATTCATACTGAGCTTTTAATATTTCAGATACTTCTGTTAGATTTTATATATATATATATATATATATATATATATATATATATATATATATATATATATATATATATATCCCCTTCTCAGACTATGTGCAGGTCTTTCGTTCCTTTTACGACCGCATGTGGCAACAGTCCTGGGACGATGCCACCGGAAATAAACTCTGGTCCATCCGCCCCCGTCTGTCATATTGGGTGTCCTCTTTCCACCGCTCCAGACACAAAGAGGTCGTCCTTGCGCGGCTTCGCATCGGCCATACGCGCCTCACGCACGGCTATCTTATGTTCCGGCAGGAGGCTCCTCGTTGCGCCTCCTGCCAGTCGCCCCTCACCGTCTCTCACATCCTTGTGGAATGCCCCACCCTGTCGTCAGTACGTCGTCGCGCCTTCCCGTTCCTTTCTGATTTCCCCCTCCCCGAACGTTTACGCCTTATGCTCGCTGAGAGCCCTCTCTTCTCGCTTGACCGTCTTTTCCTCTTCCTCTCCCAATCTCGCATCCTATCTGAGCTTTAGGTGACTTCTCACCTGTAGTCCGCTGTTCTCCCTTTTCTAGTGCCTTTTCTCCGTCTCCGTTTCTCTTTCTCGTATTCCGCCTCGCCATGATATCCGCTACCATATAGCGGGAAGTGGCGGTAAACGCCCCAATACAAAAAAAAAAATATATATATATGGCGTCCCAAAAAAATGTATACACACTTTAAATACTTATAAAGGCAGTGTTTATTAAAATACATTTCATTTTCAAAATGTAATAGAATCTACAGACATTATTTAATTGTTTTGTCAACGTCTGTTTTCAAACTGACGTCCGTTCTGGTCGAGGCAATGGAATCGCAAACATCACGAAACATTTCGTTTGGTATTTGTGTGCATTCTCGTTCAATGGCTGCTCTCAATTCAGCGACTGTTGCAGGTTTTATAGCGTAGACTTTGTCTTTTAAGTATCCCCATAAAAAAAAGTCTAGTGGTGTGAGGTCTGGTGAACGCGGAGGGTATTCTACGAAACCCCTTCGTCCAATCCACATCCATCGTGCCAAGTACCACTCGCAATACTCCACTCTTCGGTCCGGATCATCATCTTCATTAATAGCATGGACTAATCTTGGAATGTAACTTTTCCATTGACAGCGCTTCAAAATGCGTTGGACAGACGATTCTGAAATTCCTACCTCACGACTCGCTTGCCGCACAGATTTTCTTGGACTTTGGTGATACGTTTCCAGTACTCTTTCTTGCTTTGTGGGGCTTGTCGATGTCCGTGCTCTTCCGGAACGCTTCTTGTGGACATTCTGAACAGTTCCATCGGCTTCAAACTTATCTCTAATTCGAGTGATGGTAAGTCGCGTTGGTGGATCTGTTTGAAACTCCCTCCTAAACTGTCTTTGCACTTCAACTGCGTTTTCACACTTCCAGTAGCATTTTAGAATGAATTTCCTTTGTTCAAAGCTTAGTCTGACTGCCATTATTAATTCTAATGGGTTTAACTTGGAAAGAAAGAAACATCAATTGAGCTATCAGCTGTTAAAGTGTGTATACATTTCTTTGGGACGCCCTGTATATATATATATATATATATATATATTTGTGTGTGTGTGTGTGCACAGGTTATAGGTATGAAAGGAAATTCGCTGAAGAAACTAAATCTATAGAAGCATAGCGACAACTCCGAAATGTAAGGATTAGGTGGAAAACTGTGACTATGGAGATTTTTCTTCGAACAATTTTTCCACACACACACACACACACAACACACACACACATATATATGTATATTAGTGATGTAGCGGATGTCATTTTTTTCACATCCGCGGATGAGGATGTTTGATTTCAACATCTGCGGATGCGGACGCGGATGTCTACATTTTCGTTATTTTTTAGGATATATTCGAGATTTGTTGTGTTTAACATATAATAAGTTATTATATAGAGAGAGCTGTAGCTATAATGTAGTATAATTGATTAATTGTACAATAATTGCTGTACTTTTCTCTGAACATATAAAATAATATCAAGCATCTAACTAATATAGAAATCAATTAGTGAATTCGTCTGCAAATAAATTCGTTATATTTTGTTGAGTTTCAGCCACAATTAGAAACCATAATTGTGTTACCAGGATGCGGGACGTGAACCCAACTCAAATGCACCCCACCGACCTCTTTCCCCAACCTCCTCCACCCTTATAGAAAGAGATCTTTAATTAGCTTGATAACTATTTATATTAAGTTTAAAGTTTTATTAGGCATATTTATAAATGAGTAATTAAAATAAAGTAAACTAAGGTGTTCATCGTTTAATGTTCAAACTTAATTATAGGAAGGTTATGCTTAAGGAACATTAATTTTTCTGCCTTTTCTGCTGCCAGTCTGTTTCTCTTTTCATCATACAGGGTGTCCGAGAATTATCTGTACAATATTTGGCTGTTATTAAAAGTCAACCATGAAGTGTAGAAATTCCAGTGTTATCCCATTTTACAGAGAATCTCATTAAGTTTTTTCTGATACCAAGTTTTGACAAGTTTTTTAGAAATTCCATTGTGTCCGAACATTATCTGTACAATTTCATCTTTTAATAAAATTCTTGATAACACACGTAAATTCTTAAACAAGATTATTTAGAATCTGTATTTTCAAAAGTTTCTTTTATTAAAGTAACGTTGTTACAAACATTCGATATGTGCACCATTAGTGATTCGCAAAACATCCAATCGATACTCCAAATGTTGCCATGTACGCTGCAGCATATCCACATCAATTCGCTCAATAGCAGCTGTGATTCTTGCTTTTAAATCATCAATGTCTGTCACCCGCGTACATTTCTAAAGAATTTGTCAAAACGTGGTATTAGAAAAAACTTAATGAGATTCTCTGTAAAATGGGACAAACTGGAATTTCTACACTTCATGGTTGACTTTTAATAACAGCCAAACATTGTACAGATAATTCTCGGACACCCTGTATATTAATCCAGCACTGCTAAATAATCTCTCGCTTGGTACATTTGTTGGAGGACAGGCTAAATGTTTCCTTGCAAGTTTACTCAAGTATGGATAGATATTCTGCGTATTTTTCCACCAACTAATAGGATTGTCACATGCAGCCAGGCGTTTTTCTTGGTGATAGCTCTCGATCATTTTTACTACATCTTTTGACATCGCGTAGGTCTCGTCATTGCTGCTTGACTCAAGAAACTGAGAGACAGATTCTGTGATAGATTTGCTTGTTGAAGGTGTTGGTTCTGTCACTGAAACTTTTATTCTTTTGGTGGGTGGCGAAGCGACAGATTCAAGAGATTGAAGCTCTTCAACTGCTTTGCCAAGTGATGATTTAACTCGTTCTAATGTACTAGGTGAAAATAACTTAGCTTTGTAACGTTGATCTAAGTAGGTTGCAAGAGAGTAACTTCATACAAGAACAGCCTCTCGTCTTGTCGCTTGCCACTTTTGCGCACAATGAACTAGTTCTATTAATATAGTAGAATTTTATAATTTCCACTTATTAATGACATTTTATCTCAACGGTCCACATCCGCACGACATCCGCAGTCCAAAATGCGGATGCGGGTGCGGATGCGAGAAAATGTGCGGATGTTCCGCGGATGCGGATGCGGATGTGACCTACATCACTAATGTATATATAATAATAATGGTTCATTCACTTGGAAGGATAACCTAATGTAGGTGTAGTGACTGATTGTTACTCTCAAGGTTCTGGGTTGGAGTCTCGACTCAGACTTCAGATTTCAGCAATTTAAAGTACTTTTTTGTGTCTTCCTCGGTGGAGTCATGGTTCGGATCTTGCGTGAAGCTATATAGGTCCCCTCAGTCATATAATCTTCTGAGGTGTTACAAAAGAGTAAAACAACCCGTTAATAATAGTAATAGTTTATTCCGACGGTAGATATTTCCATTCCAAAATTATCGTTTTTTGTTTTTCTGATGACGCTTTGGTTGATTCATTGAATCATCGTAATTGAATTAGTGTTTGAGATAAATGAAGTGGTTTAAATTTCTTTACCCAATTTGGGTTACGACCATAGATTGGGGTAATCGGGCCCGTCGAGGGGTAATTGGTCCCGCCCTAAGTTAATTGGTTTATTATTGCTATGTTGAAGAAATTATTTTTTTTAATCATGTTTTTAGATATGCATTTGAATCCTTAAAATAATTACTTAAAAAATAACGCGCATCTTAACAGTTTTTAAGAATTTGCAGGAGCACGTTTTTTTTTTTTTTTTCCAAATTTTTTTTATATTTCTGGATCATGGGAAATACTAGGCATTAGTGCAACATGAAGGAAAATAGCTATGAATGTAAATTTTTTTGTATAAACTACAAATATAATAAAAGGTAGCCATTAATGAAGTTTTAACTTTGTCTACCGATTGTAGGTCTAAATAGAACCCGCGAGGTAATTGGGCCCACTTTGTTTGGGGTAAATGGGCCCAGTAGGTTCTGGGTGATATTGGAGTGGGCAGGCCCACTACCAGGCTAGGTTAATGTTCGAGAAACAAATATATTATTTTATTTCTATAATAAGAGTAAAACCATTTGTATTGCGGGAAAATAAATAAGAGACAAATAATTATACCAGATACTAATAAACAAAAAATTATCAAGGAAGAATTAATTAATTAAAGAGCGGTATTTTCTGTTATAGTAAAGTCTTATTTACGGCTTACCGCGTTAAAGGTGTTCTATTGTCACATATTTTCTCTCTTTTTGGAACATTTGTTTCATCTTTCCTACTTTAAAGCCATATTTTGTCATCTGGGCCCATTAGCTCCATTTCGTGGGGCAAATGGGCCCGGGTCTTATTTACGGTCTTGTTCATTTATTGTTAAAGATATTTTAATATCTTTTATATGATGCGCAGCCCCAGCAACAATCTACAGTACTTAATGGTGAAATAAAAAACTCAGAATTGCGCAGCGTGTCTCTCTGTAATCTTCCAATAATATAAAAACACCTGGCTCAACAGCCCCACTTTATGGTACGTTTTTATTTTAGTATATTTTTAAGTACTGTTACAAAGTGTTCACATACGTGGACAACGGGCATTCTGGCGACTGTATGATATTCTCGGTGAAAATAAAAAATACTGACTTTTATCGTCTCAGTGGCGCACAATTTGTCCATATATGTGTGCGTAAGAGGTACTCGTCTATATAATAGTCGACTAATCGGGTATTAGACACTGCTATACAATAATGTGACGAGCATAAAATTTTCCATTTATGATGACAAAAGGCATTAAAGATTAATAACAGTAAAATGCTTGAAGTTTTATTTAATCTTCATCGTAACATTTATAAAGTTATACGACAGAGGAGACCGACCTACAGTTGTACGTGGTATTCAAACCCTTTCACTATCAAGGCAGATTCGGAGACGCGCCTAAATCGCTGATATCATTGTTAATATAAACTTATCAATGTTAAATTTGTTCGGGAGTTGTTCATACTAAATTTTGCTCGATTTAACGTAATTTTGTGGGTTTTAAACTAAATTGGGGCCAATGCGGTGATGGATTAAATCCAATTTGGCTTCCATCTTTCCTCGAAGAACAGTAACTGACGTTGGAATCAAACTACTTCACTTTCAGAGGATTTCCCTCGACATGTCGCATCAAAGGGACGATTTTGATGGTGTGGTCCAAAATTTTCACTTCCCGGGTAAACTTTTATAAAAATGGGAGGTCGGGTGCGTTTATTTGGGTTTATTTTTGACATCGATAGATTTTCCGGTTGGCACCTATTTGTCTGTTGGGAAAGAAAACATCATTTTAGTTTAGTTTAAGTTTTAGTATATATTAAAAAAAACCTTTTAAAACTGATGAAGAGCAATATATTATTATTTTTATTTATTTATTTATTTATCGAAATCAATTCTGAAATATTAATTTTTTTTTTAATTTAATCTTTTAACTTTGAAATTTTGATGAATACTTATTTGTCGAAGTTCGTTGAGTTTTCTTAAAATAAAACCACAACTTTGTCGAATTTATTTATAACGATTTTACGCAACGTTTTGGTTCATGAACAATGACCATTTTCAGAGAAAAATGAACGGCGTTACAGTACGTCTCTTACCACTTAATATAATTCGAATTTCATTCTTTGGCCAAGATTGGAAATATCGGAGGAAGCAATTTTCGAGTCGACACCTTCTTATTGCCAAATGTAGTTAGTCCTCCTTTAAGTTACAATTTAAATATAAAATACCCAGTCGAATGTATAATTGCCTTACGGTCTCTCTCTCTCATATATATATATATATATATATATATATATATATATATATATATATATACCGTTTCCCGAATCAGGAAATTGCCTTCTCAAATCTGGAAGATTCCCTCTTGAAGCACTCACTCACTCCTGATTTGCGTACCCGATGGGCATTTTGTATTTAAATTATAACTTAGTCCGAGATATCCTACAGTGGATATTGTAGTGGATCGATTTGGAAAATTTCCTCTTCCTAAAATTCTCGCTTTCGGATTTTTCATTCTTGTCCGAAGAATATGAGAATAATAATAAATAGGAAGACACGCGAAACATTCCAACATTTCGATATTTTTACTAACCTTCTTTCGTGCCATATTGGTAACTGTTGAAATGCCAACCACAAGTGTTAAAATACCAAAGACACCGATACAATAAAGAACAAAAATCCATGTATCTGTAAGGAAATAATATATATATATATATATATATATATATAACCTTTGGTTAGCTTCCGCCCGAATTGTTCATTCTGACGAAGGTCAAGCTTTTCACTCCACCTCCGACCTACAGTTTAACGTGGAATCAGAACCACGCCCCACCAAGCCCAGCGTCTAGGCCACCCAGGGTACTCATTTATCTACCAACCACTTTCTTTGTGTGGAAGGATGAACAGCTGGGTTTTGCTGCGCGCCGGCTGCAGTCACCGGGTCTCGAACCCGGGGCCGATGGATTCATAGTCAGCGACGCTAACCACTACACCACCGAGGCGCATATATATATATATGTGTGTGTGTGTGTGTGCTGCCAATAAACATTATTATTATTACATAAACGGTATATGTGCCTCGGTGGTGTAGTGGTTAGCGTCGTTGACTACGAATCCATCGGCCCCGAGATCGAGACCCGGTGACGGCAGGCGGCGCGCAGCAAAATCCAGCTGTTCATCCTTCCACACAAGAAATTGGTTGGTAGATAAATGGGCACCCTGGGTTAGATGCTGGTGGGGCGTAGTTCGGATTCCACGTCGTTAAACTGTAGGTCTAGGGTGTAGTGAAAAGCTTAACCATCGTCAGAATGAACAATTCTGATATATATAAAAAATGCAAACCCACAAGGAAAAAGAAAAATGATTCCAAGGCCTTTCGTATATTCAGAAGTACACCTCGTCAGGGAATGAAGGGAGAAGGCGAGATGACGAAAATATATACATATGTATAACGGAATAGAGAAATAAAAAAGATTAGCACATGATTAACAAGAGTTGATTAAAGGCAAAAGGTATTTTAACAAGATAGTGTCAATTTTATACATTCCCGCACTGTTATTGAAATTATTTTTAAAATGGATAAATGCACATTCTACAATATCCCTTTCAATTATATATCTGTTTTTAACGAGCGTTTTAGGGCTATCCCACTTGATACTATGATTACATCTGTACATATAGTTATAATGTTATAATGTTATAATGTTTCAGACCAACAAAGACCCTAGGATCTACTCATGGCTGGTCTACCTAACTGTGTTCGTAATCGTGTATTGTGTATGTCCTCCGTGGTGGCGGAGGGGACCTATAATTTTACGTGGGTTCCGAACCACAAGAACATAAGAAATTCATGTAAAACTGCCGGTAAATTGGCAACGACCAATTTTTACGAAACTAAATAATTATCAATTTAAATAATTAATTATCGATTTAAAACTAAGGATAGAATCTCTCGATCCAGAGGATCAAGTCATAATAAACTACTATCCACAAATATGTTACACTCTATATCTTATTTATAACGGACATGCAAATATATCAGATCCAAAGAATCCAGTCAATTTCATTACGGTATCCATCAAGTCACGGTCCATATCGATTGCGGACCAAGTCAAATTTTACAACCATATACATTACATATATACACTTACGAGGAAAAGTGTAGTTTGGCTGTAAAGATTGTACAGGAATGTAGAAATGTGTGCACCCATTATGGGTCTCCCATTTAAAGGTGTTTGTGGGGCAAGTGAAGATCATGAGTTTTTCAATACCTCACAGTACTATGGGGGGCACCGCTCGGCAGAGGAATCTCTTTAAATGGGGTGTGTAAGGACAGAGAGTATCCCCTAACCCAAGACGCTGCCTCCCTATATCCCACAACCTTGTGTTGAGCTGTGGGATCTATCCCCACAAAGGCTTAATTTTACTACCTTAAACTATACCCTTTCTATCAACATGCGCGTGGGATAGTTGTAACGTGCTCGTTAAAACACACATATATGATAATTGAAAGGGATATTGTAGAATGTGCATTTATCAATTTTAAAAATAATTTCAATAACAGTGCGGGAATGTATAAAATTGACACCATCTTGTTAAAAATACCTTTTGCCTTTAATCAACTCTTGTTAAATATGTGCTAATCTTTTTTTATTTCTCTATTCCGTTGTAAATATGTATATATTTTTGTCATCTCGCCTTCTCCCTTCATTCCCTAACGAGGTGTATTTCTGAATACACGAAAGGCTTTGGGATCATTTTTCTTGCGATAGGGAACATCGTTACTTCAATATAAAACTAGAAAACTTTCCCTAACTTTCTAAGTTAGATATTCCGCGATTTACCTAAAAACTACTAACATTTCTACGCTGTAAACCCCAAGTAGTAGCATTCCTAAAAATTTAAAACATCTATTCGGAAGTTCGGTTCCCGAAAGATCCCAGTAAACTTCCCTTCTCTACCAATTGGGTGTCATCCGAGAATTTTCTGTACTCTGAAACCAGTTAAGCGGTTTTACGACACTGGCCACGAAGTACCCCAGAGAATAGATGATACTGCGAGAAGCCTTTTTTTTACAGTAGGTTCATTTTTGAACTGCTGGCGAATTTTACTGGTATTAATTAACTTATGCTGGAGTATTTTTTGATGCAGTCATTGTGTAACTGATGTAAGGAGGAGTTACATCCTTTTTCGAAGTAAATAGTGTGTTGTACGTAATGTCCATAAATTATCTTTACAAATTCAATGAATTTCAGTTGGATTTGTAGAAATAACTTATGAACACAACGTATTTCAAATCAGAATTAGTTGAAGGAATTAAAATTGGAAAAAAAAAATTATTCCCACCAAAAATAAGAAATAACGTTTACACAAACCACTAAACTAAATTAATAATTTCTCATTAAGGAAAAGGCATTGCGATACATTTGAAGCCCGATAAAATCTCTTCTCTCGATTTCATTGCAAAGAAGTTGCTTTTGCGTGGAGATAAACTATGCGTGGGTTAAATAGAGAAACGGAATACTAATAAGTGCCATTTCCTTTTATGTGCTCCGTATTACTTTTGGGTTTAGAAAAGATTAGTTTTGTTCTGAGAGTGGTAGTGGGGGTGGGGGGGAACTCCCCACGCAAAAGAATTAAATTCCTTCGTTACACACGATTCGAATTTAAAAACATTTTTTCATACATTTAAATAATAATCTTTTTTTTAGCAGAAAGGAAATCCCCAAAATGCTCATTTTAATTAAAATGTTTTTGTAAAACTTCCTATTTAGTTGGACACACACACACACACACACACACACACACACACACACACACACGAGGCAAAGAAATAAATGAATAAAAAATTATTTCGATCTGTTAGCAAGAGTCGATTACTTGAACAAAATTGAATTTAATAATGGCGACGTTTTGACTTTATATGCAAAGATACAGTTTTCCAATGAAAAGTTTGTTTAATATTTTAACGAAGAATGATTAACTCATACATACGTTTCAGATTTTTAATGAAAATTACTTAATCTAATGTAACCTAACCTAACGTAGCTACTACCTAACGGGGCATAATGCAACCTAACTTAACCTAACCTGATTTAAGTTAGTTTAACATGAATTTAACTGACATGCATAAGATCAAGATTTTCGACATTTTATGCAAGTTCATAAATTTTGGTATCGACATTATGCATGTCGGTATTGTGCAGGTCAACACTGTTCCGCTACCTCGTAAGAGTGGCTTCCACGAGAATGAGGGTTTATATATATATAAAGAACGACGCTTGTGTAGAAGAACGTTCCGCACAAGATGAGGAGGAAGAACGAACAAATGAAAAATGAGGTTACCACCCGGGAATCGAACCCAGGATCTTCCGATTGCCGGTCAGATATGCTATCCACTACACATTTGATTAATCGAGGCCCATGGTGTAGTGGATAGCATATCTGACCGGCAATCGGAAAATCCCGGGTTCGATTCCCGGGTGGTAACCTCATTTTTCATTTGTTCGTTCTTCCTTCTCATCGTGTGCGGAACGTTCTTCTACACAAGCGTCGTTCTTTACATTAATTATACTGTGTGTTGTTTGCAGTTAAAATGTGTATGTATATATATATATATATATATATATATATATATATTATATATATATATATATATGTAAAAATGAACAATGAATAATCCATATTCATTTTTACATAAGAAACCAAAATTGCCTAAGCGAGTTTTGGATAAAAAATTTATTTGTAGCTTCCTATTTTTGTTTGTGTCACAACCCTATGATCTACCATTTCTGTGGTTTAGTTGTATCTATTTTCCATTTTTTCATTGTTATAGAATTTATTATAATTAATTATGATTGTCTTCCATCTCACCCTCGACCCTAGATTATGCATACACATTGCATGTAACAGGATTGGAACCCGCAGTTGTTCTTCTTAGTCATTGATACCCACTCTTTGTCTCTAATTCGTTCATGTAAATCTTCTAATAATGATTTGTACTATACGTACAAATTCAATAACTATGACGTCACATTTTCCCGTCATTAATTTCCCTTCATTATATCTCTAGTATGCAATGTATGAAAATTCTTTATCATCATAATAAAAACTGTACACTCTATAGAAGTCATTATTTATATGTTATGTAGTAAATATAACTATTATTCGACCATATCCCCGCCCCCATACGTCCATATTTTAGCTTGATCATTATCCTATATAAATTTTATTAAATATTCATTTTTACTCGTGTCAATCTATGAAATGCAAAACTTCATGCCTTCGTTCGAAAACGCAAAAATACGTTCTCGTATTATTTTTTTCATTATTATTTTTTATTATATCACCTCCCGCATTGAACTCGAAAATGCTTAGTAAGTTATCAAATTCCGCTAACTGGCAGAATCGAACGCTTCAAAGATAAAAAAAAGTCTCCTTTCGCTCGATTCGAATTTATAACTTTATCATGCGTTATGTTATATCATGTGTGTCATGTCTCATGTACTTGTGTTGTACTAATAACCAAATATAATAACCATCTAGTATAACCATATATAAATATATAAAAACACTAAGAATGGTAAACGACGTAATGTACTTTAATGAAACTACTTTAATTAAAAGATCACAATTTAATATATAATGTAGTAATGTACTTTAATGAAACAGTACTTAATGATGTAATGTACTAAATGACGTAGTCAATGTACTTTAATGAAATTGTAGTTAACGATAATAAATTAATGGTAATTATAATCATAGTTACAGTAGACCAAAATTACAATGTACTCAATGTCCGCCCCGACATTATGTCGCCATAAGGAATGTAGAATCGGCAATACTGTTGTTATTTTTTTATTATTATTTTTCCGTTGGAATAAATTTTGATGTGCTTTCTACTTTGCCAAATAATTGATGACCTGTTGTTTTTTAAAATCTCTAATCATTTTTTTAGATTTAGCTTAATAATGAATCCTGAGTAACTTTTGCCATGTCATGTTTTGTATACATTCTTTCTTCGTTATAAAAGATGAAGTCATGTCTTGCCTAAGCATTTAATTGTAAATCTTAAACCTTTAATGTTTACTCATATGCATATTTTAGTGTAAAGATGCATAGTTCAATTTCCACTTTTAGTTAACTTGGCAGATCATGATAACATCAGATCTGAAAATATGCAATTTAAGATAAAAATATGGCTTCATCTTCAAATATCTTGTTTATTCGTTTAAACCTTAACACAGCTAAAAGATTTACTTTATTTTGAAATATTGTGCAAAAATAATGCAGCCTCTTCAACATTTAATAATGATGATGTTAGTAGAATCGGGGTATATAAACCCCACCAATTTCTTCCATGTTTGTTCTGATTCCAACTACGAGGCTGAGCATACCTGTAACAGTTTAGGAGTAAAACACAGTAAGATAAAGTCTTTATCTTCTCCTTCGAGCCGTGCTCTCTTCAGAAAACTTATTCATTAGAATCTCCCGATAAGTTACAAGAAGAATCGGGGAGAAACCTCAAAGAATTTAATAAGCCTCTCAGAATCCTCCGAGCCACTAAAGAAGAACTCGGAGAGTAGTATAGAAGAACTACTGCAAGTAACAGATCCGTTGCTGCCTCCTAACCAGAACCCCCGTCGACTCCGAACCACCCCAGGGCCATAGACGGAGGGGTTAACAGTCTGGCGACCCTGCATCAGGATAAAAATCAAGACGACCCAAACACATAGAAGATATTGGCATAACAGTCTGGCGAGTCTGTAGCCAAGAGTTTAACAAGTGGCGACCCACCATTTGACCGGCGTGTCACGACTTCCAGTTCGTAACATCCACCCTTGAACCGGTGTGTCACGACTCCAAGTTCTCCACGCCTAGTTTTCATCCAAGAAGAAGTAGCCAGCAAGACACGTCTTCAGGACACGTCTCTAAGGATTTCGCCGTAGGAATCTTGTTAAGTACAAAACTCTGTTTTAAATAATCTCTAAAACATTTGAAAAGTCAGTATTATTAACAGTTAATATTTAATATTGAGCCAGAACTAACACAAAACACAGTGAACACTTCAGACACCAGTGATACATTCTTTTTATTGAAAACAGTATTTTCACAGAAGTTAATTGTAACAGAAGTTAATTGTCACAGAAGTTAATTGTCACAGAAGTTAATTGTCACAGAAGTTAATTGTCACAGAAGTTAATTGTCACAGAAGTTAATTGTCACAGAAGTTAATTGTCACAGAAGTTAATTGTCACAGAAGTTAATTGTCACAGAAGTTAATTTCACTATTATATTCAGTATAGAATAATTTTATTTTATGTACCAAACATAATAGTACAGTACCTTCCCGTACATTAGAGTGAAATATTGTTTACATTTTTTTATTTTTGTTTGCAAATTTTTTCAAATTATTGAATTAAATTGACTTGCAAATTAAGAAAGAGAGAGTTTACAGAGAGTTTATAGAGTTATAGAGATACTTGAAAACAGTTTCAAGTTAGTTTCAGAATACTTGATAAGAGTTCAAGTTAGTTTCAGAATACTTGATAAGAGTTCAAGTTAGTTTCAGAATACTTGATAAGAGTTCAAGTTAGTTTCAGAATACTTGATAAGAGTTCAAGTTAGTTTCAGAATACTTGATAAGAGTTCAAGTTAGTTTCAGAATACTTGATAAGAGTTCAAGTTAGTTTCAGAATACTTGATAAGAGTTCAAGTTAGTTTCAGAATACTTGATAAGAGTTCAAGTTAGTTTCAGAATACTTGATAAGAGTTCAAGTTAGTTTCAGAATACTTGATAAGAGTTCAAGTTAGTTTCAGAATACTTGATAAGAGTTCAAGTTAGTTTCAGAATACTTGATAAGAGTTCAAGTTAGTTTCAGAATACTTGATAAGAGTTCAAGTTAGTTTCAGAATACTTGATAAGAGTTCAAGTTAGTTTCAGAATACTTGATAAGAGTTCAAGTTAGTTTCAGAATACTTGATAAGAGTTCAAGTTAGTTTCAGAATACTTGATAAGAGTTCAAGTTAGTTTCAGAATACTTGATAAGAGTTCAAGTTAGTTTCAGAATACTTGATAAGAGTTCAAGTTAGTTTCAGAATACTTGATAAGAGTTCAAGTTAGTTTCAGAATACTTGATAAGAGTTCAAGTTAGTTTCAGAATACTTGATAAGAGTTCAAGTTAGTTTCAGAATACTTGATAAGAGTTCAAGTTAGTTTCAGAATACTTGATAAGAGTTCAAGTTAGTTTCAGAATACTTGATAAGAGTTCAAGTTAGTTTCAGAATACTTGATAAGAGTTCAAGTTAGTTTCAGAATACTTGATAAGAGTTCAAGTTAGTTTCAGAATACTTGATAAGAGTTCAAGTTAGTTTCAGAATACTTGATAAGAGTTCAAGTTAGTTTCAGAATACTTGATAAGAGTTCAAGTTAGTTTCAGAATACTTGATAAGAGTTCAAGTTAGTTTCAGAATACTTGATAAGAGTTCAAGTTAGTTTCAGAATACTTGATAAGAGTTCAAGTTAGTTTCAGAATACTTGATAAGAGTTCAAGTTAGTTTCAGAATACTTGATAAGAGTTCAAGTTAGTTTCAGAATACTTGATAAGAGTTCAAGTTAGTTTCAGAATACTTGATAAGAGTTCAAGTTAGTTTCAGAATACTTGATAAGAGTTCAAGTTAGTTTCAGAATACTTGATAAGAGCAAGTTAGTTTCAGAATACTTGATAAGAGTTCAAGTTAGTTTCAGAATACTTGATAAGAGTTCAAGTTAGTTTCAGAATACTTGATAAGAGTTCAAGTCAGACAGTTTTATTTCGAGTCCCAAGTCAGAGAGTTTTCGAGTCCCAAGTCAGAGTGTTTTCGAGTCCCAAGTCATTTCAATGCAGTCAATTGAATTCAACTTTTTTTTTGTTGTTTAAGAGAATTTAATTCAACCTGAATTGACCGGGTTGCGTCTTTAGTTTAACCTTTTTTTTTTTTGTTTGTAAGAAGGAAATTGACCGATTTGTCTTTTCTTTTCATGCCATTATTGCGTATATAAATATATAAGTAAAATGACATATTTTATTGTTTGTAACTAAAACAGTTTTTACAATTGTTTGTAATGACTTTGATAATCATTGTAATGTATATGTGATAATAATAGTTGTGTAATAATTAATTAATCGATCTTGTCCCAATGACTCCTTTTAAATTACTATGCTGAGGAACATACCGTCCCTCCGTTTTGTTTCAACTCTTTTAATTTTTGTTCAAAGTAGTGTGACAAGCAATCTTAAAAAAAGAAGAAGATGTAATTGTCAATTTCAGACTTATACCCCCTGCTTAGTCACTCAATTCCCCCGAATGTCGTACTCCAAATTTTGTCTTTTTATTTTATTTTAACACCCCCAACCCCAGTTGAACCCTGTCAACCAGAGAAATGGGTCAACCATGGTTAAATCCTCTTTGGTACGATGGAACATAACCTCAATTTAGGTTGTGTTTTTTTATATTACAATATATGTTTAGTTCATTATAGTTTATAATTGATTTCTATTTTCAATTTTTATATTTTTTATATTTTTTTTATTCGATGAATACTGAGTAATTGTGTTGGTCGAATTTATTTAATTGTGTCAAAATATCAAATAATTCAAATTCTATCAACATTCAACGAAAGAGTATGATTTTTCTACTTAACATGCAAAAATTATTAAACCTTTTTAATATTTTTTTTTATTATATAAAAATAATTTTTAATGTAAAATTTACCTGAAATTATTAAAAGAAAAGATTGTTCGAAATGCTTTCCTTCCATTTCAATAACTTTTTTATTCTTGGCCGAAACTCATCTAAGGTTCGATTTACTTTTATTTTTAAGAGTATTATAAAATTATGTTTAGCTCATTAAAATGCATAATTGATTTATATTTTTAATTTGTACTCTAATTTTTTTTAATTCAATTATCGTACCGATACTTCTGGTCAATGTTAATGGTTATATAGTTCATATATAGCTAGGAATGTTACTAGTCGAATTTAATTCCATCTTCAAAATTTAATTTTTAATACCGCTAGATTTACTTTCATTAATTGTAAGGTCCTCTAAGTTCGTTTTTTTTAATTACCTTATACGTGTAACTGATTAATTATGTAAAATCTATAATCCTAATTGAATTTTATTACTTTTGACACATATTCGAATTCGTTTACGTTCCGTCCCTCCAGTCACTTTTGCATTAAAACTCGTATGCAAACATCATCATCATAATACATCATAATTATTGCTTACTATATATAAATTCTCGCTCATGCATTTATTAAGTTATTTTATCTGTTCCTTAAAATATATATATATATATATAAATATATAAATATATATATATAAATATATATATATAATCCTAATCCACCAATGACCCCTAATGATCTAGTTCTTCACGGGATGAGCAAATTACTCTCATATTCTACATACTATTGTACCGAGTCACTCATCTACAGATGCTTCTTACCAATATTTATAAATACATCTGCACACTGACGTATAATTTCAACTATTCAACTATAAATCCCCTTTCGCCTTTTGAACGTATCACCAACCACTACAATCTGTACCCAATAAACATAAATACACATTTGACCACAGGTCTATACATCATCCACTACGTAATTCGATTGTACCTACAACAGTCAATAAAAACGCATGTATGCACACTATATATACTATATATACTATATACAAACCTTATGCTAAAATCATTGGATATCACAATAAAACTATTTCATTACGTGTAAGTGCAAACTATGCTATTTAGTCTTAATCATTTTTGCTTTCTAATATATCTTGCTTATGCATTTATTTAGTTAATTTAACAATCCTCTCAGCTAATCTGTCCCTCGAAATTGTAAGATACACACTTTGCACCTAATACACCCAAATACACACTAGACCACAGGTCTATACATCATCCACTACGTAATTCTATTTTTACCTACAATAGTCAATAAATTAGTTATGAATTGTACTATCATGGTAACCTTGAAAATCCATGAACTTTAAAATTTATATTTTTCCCTTTTACCTATTCATTATGAATGTAATTTTCCCCACAGAAAAATAAAATTTTGCTAAAAATTTAACAATATCATTCTTTGTCTAACTTAATTGTTTGTCTAAAATTAGTTTTAATCTTTGAATTTTTTTATATTTTGTAAGCAAGTGTCATTTTAAAGATTTGATACTCTGCATTGTACTCAACTACCCGAACTCGTTCTGTATAAAACTTGTACCTATTGTAAAATGGAATGTCATCATCTAATTTGAATTCGTTAGATGTTATTTTCTCAATTCTATTGTATTGTATTAATTGTATTATATTATTGTATTAATACCATTTTAGAGGGGGAAACACTGTAAAAATGAACAATGAATAATCCATATTCATTTTTACATAAGAAACCAAAATTGCCTAAGCGAGTTTTGGATAAAAAATTTATTTGTAGCTTCCTATTTTTGTTTGTGTCACAACCCTATGATCTACCATTTCTGTGGTTTAGTTGTATCTATTTTCCATTTTTTCATTGTTATAGAATTTATTATTATTAATTATGATTGTCTTCCATCTCACCCTCGACCCTAGATTATGCATACACATTGCATGTAACAGGATTGGAACCCGCAGTTGTACTTCTTAGTCATTGATACCCACTCTTTGTCTCTAATTCGTTCATGTAAATCTTCCTAATAATGATTTGTACTATACGTACAAATTCAATAACTATGACGTCACATTTTCCCGTCATTAATTTCCCTTCATTATATCTCTAGTATGCAATGTATGAAAAATCTTTATCATCATAATAAAAACTGTACACTCTATAGAAGTCATTATTTATATGTTATGTAGTATAAATATAATTATTATTCGACCATATCCCCGCCCCCATACGTCCATATTTTATCTTGATCATTATCCTATATAAATTTTATTAAATATTCATTTTTACTCGTGTCAATCTATGAAATGCAAAACTTCATGCCTTCGTTCGACAACGCAAAATACGTTCTCGTATTATTTTTTCATTATTATTTTTTATTATATCACCTCCCGCATTGAACTCGAAAATGCTTAGTAAGTTATCAAATTCCGCTAACTGGCAGAATCGAACGCTTCAAAGATAAAAAAAGTCTCCTTTCGCTCGATTCGAATTTATAACTTTATCATGCGTTATGTTATATCATGTGTGTCATGTCTCATGTACTTGTGTTGTACTAATAGCCAAATATAATAACCATCTAGTATAACCATATAAAATATATAAAAACACTAAGAATGGTAAACGACGTAATGTACTTTAATGAAACTACTTTAATTAAAAGATCACAATTTAATATATAATGTAGTAATGTACTTTAATGAAACAGTACTTAATGATGTAATGTACTAAATGACGTAGTCAATGTACTTTAATGAAATTGTAGTTAACGATAATAAATTAATTGGTAATTATAATCATAGTTACAGTAGACCAAAATTACAATGTACTCAATGTCCGACCCGACATTATGTCGCCATAAGGAATGTAGAATCGGCAATACTGTTGTTATTTTTTTATTATTATTTTTCCGTTGGAATAAATTTTGATGTGCTTTCTACTTTGCCAAATAATTGATGACCTGTTGTTTTTTAAAATCTCATAATCATTTTTTTAGATTTAGCTTAAATATGAATCCTGAGTAACTTTTGCCATGTCATGTTTTGTATACATTCTTTCTTCGTTATAAAAGATTAAGTCATGTTTTGCCTAAGCATTTAATTGTAAATCTTAAACCTTTAATGTTTACTCATATGCATATTTTAGTGTAAAGATGCATAGTTCAATTTCCACTTTTAGTTAACTTGGCAGATCATGATAACATCAGATCTGAAAATATGCAATTTAAGATAAAAATATGGCTTCATCTTCAAATATCTTGTTTATTCGTTTAAACCTTAACACAGCTAAAAGATTTACTTTATTTTGAAATATTGTGCAAAAATAATGCAGCCTCTTCAACATTTAATAATGATGATGTTAGTAGAATCGGGGTATATAAACCCCACCAATTTCTTCCATGTTTGTTCTGATTCCAACTACGAGGCTGAGCATTAACTGTATTTAGGAGTAAAACACAGTAAGAAAAAGTCTTTATCTTCTCCTTCGAGCCGTGCTCTCTTCAGAAAACTTAGTCATTAGAATCTCCCGATAAGTTACAAGAAGAATCGGGGAGAAACCTCAAAGAATTTAATAAGCCTCTCAGAATCCTCCGAGCCACTAAAGAAGAACTCGGAGAGTAGTATAGAAGAAACTACTGCAAGTAACAGATCCGTTGCTGCCTCCTAACCAGAACCCCCGTCGACTCCGAACCACCCCAGGGCCATAGACGGAGGGGTTAACATATATATATATATATATATATATATATATGCAGGGTGGGCCGAAAGTCTGGATCCATAGGAAAATATTTATTTTAATACATAAATTACAACAAATGGTAAATACTTAAAATGAATATCAACTTTAACTCGTAAATGCGTATCCGTGATACTGTACAGTAGTTCGTACTCCAGTATAAATACTCAAATCCTTTTTTTATTTCAGCCCAGAAATGGCTTCGAATCTAACAGAAGACCGGGTAGAACTTGTGCTCATGTACGCAAGACAGGGCGCTACACACAGAGAAGTTGCTACCGAATTCAATAGAAATCATCCTGATATGCATCCAGTAACACATGCGACTGTTGGCAAGTTGTTTAAACGTTTCAAAGAAACAGGAAGTGTACATGATCGATGGCGTTCTGGTCGTCCAAAAACTGCAACTGATGAAAATACCTCTGCAATGGTATGTGAAACTTTAACGAATAGTCCAGTAAAGTCAACAAGAAGATTATCAAATGAAACACGCATCTCGAGAACGCATTTACGAGTTAAAGTTGATATTCATTTTAAGTATTTACCATTTGTTGTAATTTATGTATTAAAATAAATATTTTCCTATGGATCCAGACTTTCGGCCCACCCTGTATATATATATGAACGAATAATTACTATATATATAGTAATTGTTCGTTTTTAACGTAGGACTAGGCACAGTGCTTATAGCCCTTCTGTTTGAAAAAGAAGGGTATTTGTGGTGTTGCAGACTTATAGAAGTTTCATTTCTTTTGTATAAAATATAATTTTCATTCATATATTAATAAGATTGACCTATTAATAATTTATTTACCTGAACTTAAGAATTTGTTTATAAAGCACTTGGTGACGTCATCATAGTTTTTGATCCAAATCCGCTTTTTTGTAGAACAGAGATCATCATCATACAGTTCCGAGGAGGACCTCTGCAAAGGGTAACTTTCACGACAGACGGACAGCCATAATGGAATTTCTTTCACTTTTAAATCAATGTTGATCTCTAGTAGGTTCATTCTATTTTGCGCCAATGTGTCTTGTCGTTTGAAACTAGTGTTTATGATGGACATATTTTTAGCATACAAATTCAAGGGAGAATTGTTGGTGCTCATAATAACAACATTTGTATTCCAAAGGATTAATTCCTTTAGGAAATGCATAGTTCTGTTGTTGCCATTCGTCAACTTAAACGTTAACAGTGTACTAGGTTCATCGGAATAGGCTAAATAGTTATCGTAAATCGTCAACTTGTTAACTGACTTAACAATTAAGGATGTTGAATTGAATGAGGTTTTAAAATTTAGTTTCTTGGTTATATCGGCGAGTTGTACTTGACGGATTTCGTGTATAAAGAATGAAACATCTTCACAATTGTCAAATATATTTTCTCCTGACCACGTGTCATGAATTTCTACGCGTTTCACGTTTTTCACAGTGAGAGAAGATAAATTCGATTTTAAATGGGTAACTGAATCTTTCTCCAGCTTTAATCTCGACCCCGAAAACATTAAGAGCTTAACTCTGTTAATTTTTAAACTCTCTGAACTGAAATGCGCACCGTTTATCCATTTCAGATAAATAGTTAAAAACTTTCTCGAACCGAATTCTCTGAAAGACTTAAAGTAAAACTTGGGAGGGAAAACGATAGTATTTTCGACGTGGCTAAATTCCAAAAACAAACTCTCAGATCTTTCCTGTACCGCTTTTGACGCTAGTACGATTTCCCGAATCGCTTTTAGGCGAATTTGATGGAGATTTGGTGGAATACTTTGGGAACACAAAACTACTCTACTTATATTTGTTAATGAATAACTCGTGGACGAATTCCCAAAATTTAATATTACGACATTCGTCTCAGTTCCCAGTCGACATCTTGTTCCGTAAGAACAGGGTTCCATTTCCTGGTGGGAATAAATAAATAAATAAATTTTTTGAGATTACTTAAAGCTCATATTTTGATACACAGGGTGGCGCAAAAGTCGCGCATCATAGGAATTTTCAGTGTTGATTATATTATTTTTTTTTCTTTTAGGTAGGGGATGGCTGCGAAATTTAACAATAGACGAGAGGGTGAGCTTGGTTTTAATGTATGGAATACCAAGTACAACAAATCGATGAATGGGCACAGAATTTAAATTCTGTACCCATTCATCAATTTGTTGTAATTGTTAATTTCGCAGCCATCCCCTACCTAAAAGAAAAAAAAAATAGTGAACACTGAAAATTCCTATAATGCGCGACTTTTGCGCCACCCTGTATTTTTCATTATAGGATGGATTTGAAGGTTAAAGGGTTTATAATACTGGAATTATTAGGCGAATAAATGATAAACAAGGAAAAAAAATTATAATTTAGTAGTCTTACTTTTTAATTCTAACTACTACTACTAATAATAGGATTATTAGTCGAAGTAGTAACATTACTAATAGTAAAAATACTAGTATTAGCAAATAAATAATAAGCTAGTGAGGATTTAAATATAAGCGAATTTGATCTACCTTACCTTCATCATATATTGGGAGTCATGAGGGAGACTTTTCTCGACGCCATTTTTGATCACTTTCCAATTCTGTAAAAATTAAAATAAATAAATAAATAAAAAAAAACATTAAAGGTTTATCTTAAAAGAACTCTAAAGGTTATTCATGCGTGCGCGCGCGCACGACGACGACTTGGGGTAAGTGAGGTCGAGTCTGTGATAATTCATCGATAAAATGGAGAAACATTTTATTGTTGGGAAAAAGATACGTTAGTCCTCATTAGGCTAGGCTAGGCAGTACCTCATTATTTAATGACTTAACAGAAAACATCAAGCTTCGAGCCCTCAATTGTTTCCGAAACATTTATCACGCTTTTCTCGATTCGATGGCACTGAGGCTTCATTAAATTAGGTTTGGTTAATTAAGTATTTTAGATAGATATGGATTTAAAAAAGTCGGCACCCCTCTCATACCGAAATGCGCAGTGTGTGTGTGTGTGTGTGCGCGCGCGCAGTCAGTTTGAAAGAGATTAATTTTTCCGATATCTTGTAAATTTTACATTAACTTTTTGTACTGTGTTTGACAGCATTTCTTATTTGTTAAAAGTATTGTGAAAAGCATTCATTTTCGGACGATTAAATATATTACATAAAAATAAAATTATAATTTTGTAAGCCTTTGAACTACTTCACTTTTTTGCATATCAAAACAGAACTTTCCCGAAAATCAGTTATAAAACTGAGAATTTCACAAAAATGTTTTTCAATGTGTGTGTGTGTGTGTGTGTGTGTGTGTGTGTGAGCTTATTCCCAGGTTCTCCCAACACATCTCGTTCACCATTCCCGCAGTGCCGTTGCCATGGAAACAACTTTGCAATGCACCATTGAAGTGCCAATTAAATCTAAATTCAACAAAAAAGAAATATTAGAGATTATTAATTATATTAACAGATTTATTTCAAATACGTCAGAGGTAATTCGGCGCAGGATTTTTACCAATTACTCGAAGCTAGTGGG
The DNA here is from genome assembly GCA_023014485.1 of Bathynomus jamesi. Classification (NCBI taxonomy): domain Eukaryota; kingdom Metazoa; phylum Arthropoda; class Malacostraca; order Isopoda; family Cirolanidae; genus Bathynomus; species Bathynomus jamesi. Next base: position 814,875 of record JAJOZX010001634.1, read on the forward strand.
CGTGACAAATGTTAATTCTAGTAACGAGTTACTGAAATGTAGCTACGAAAGAGGCTGTTGAAAATGGTTTAAGAGAGGAAGCGTTACTGTTAATATTAGACTGAATACCTTGTTTTCGTATAGCGAGTCTCCAAATGATGGTATTGAGAAGTGTTGAAACCCGAAGTATTCAATCGGCCATATTCTTCTAATAAAGGCTTCCAAGATTACCGCATTGTCCTCATTTATGTATTATAGTAACTATTTAAAATTTTTAATTAAGAGTCCAGTAAAGCCTAAAGTTTAAGGAGCAAATAATTAAAATAAATAGTCCAGTTTCACAATTGTTTGTCATTGCAAAAGTACCGTTTTTAGTTAATTAATAATGATAAAGGTTATTCAATTCGATGTTAGTTAAGAATGGCGAAGAACTAGCCAATATTCTCAAATCGACAATTAACTAAATAAGAAATGAATTGTAAAGTTACTGAAAGGGATGCATTTTACTTTAAAAAAAAGAAGGCTTTTCTACTTAAGAATAAATGAATATACTATGAGTGAACGTATTAGTACGTTGAAAGTACGCTGAAAGTACGAGTGAAGGGTTTAATACGTTAATCTCTTCCTTCAGTTTCAGGAAGAGAATTACAGTACTCTATGTACTCGCGATCCGTTTTTAACTTGCTATCGATGTACTCTTTAAATTTCTGTACTCTTTGCAGAGTGAATTTAGCCCCCTTTTTTTTTTACTCTCGTCCCGAAGCAGAGACGGCGGACGGTTTTTAGAACGAGATTATTGTTTGAAGTTTAAGGAAATATAGGAATTTTATTTGTAGGGTTAAATGACCCCCCTGTTTAAATTTTTAAAAGTCATTACTGGAGGGTAAATTAGTTAGGAGGGGGTTTTATAATTCAAGATTTTTAATTCTTTATTTGCGTGAAAACTGCGTAAACACACAATTCTCTCTTCCAGATGATACGTTTATAGAATCAAACTTTCGGTGACGGGAAAAAGTGGGGAGTGAATAAATAGAGAAGTTGGGAAGTAAATAACCTTTCTAAAATTATGGATTGCAAACGGGAGAGAAACTCCTCAAAATTCAAAACGGGATTTACTTCTGAATCTTACTGTATTGATATGTAAATGTAAATAATGTACAGTTGTAGAAAGCGTTTAATAAAATATATATTTTTTCCAAGAATATTGAAGAAGAGGAGATACCAGGAAAGTTAGTGTAAAGCGTATAGTAAAAGCGGAAGAGGCTAAGTATAGTTCAGGGTTAAGTGTAGCTGGTATTCGCTCTTATGTACGGATAAATGTAAAGAAATTTAAGAATTTTTTGACGCTCCTCTTCGTTTGCGAGACCTCATCATCATTTCACAAATTACGTACTACAATTTGATGTGGTCTCGTTATCTCTTCAAAATGTTTAAAGATTATACTTTATTTCTGTTTTCGCGTATTTCTTCTGCGTATTAAACAAAGCTGAGCAATTAAAACTGTATTCATTAAAACAAAGCTGAGTTAAAACTGTATTCATTAAAAAAATAGGATCACCTAAAGGTCAGGGTCCCCGTGTATTCTTGTTTTTTGCTTTACAGTACCAAATATAATAATAAATTAAATTGAATGCCCGGTTAGGTCAACTGTACGCCCTTCACGATTGATTATGTTAAGTAGTAATATTTTCGTTAGTTTTAACGAAAATATTATTTGGTAATTGAGGTTGGGGGCCCTGATCTCCAGGTGATCCAAAATATATAACAATAAAAAAGTTTGTGTCACCACAAGGAAAGAGTAAACAAATTTGTAAATGTGTGTGTGTGTGTGTGTGTGATTCGCCCCTTATGGTGAGTAACTTTCGTACAAAATTCAATACGTTCGTTGACCGCGATGCGCCCTTTTTTCAATCAAAATTTCGTCATTTTTCACGGGCAAGAAAGGCACATGTTTGTTTCTTGCGCTGAAACTGAGTATAATAATATACATTTATTTATTTTAAATAAATTATCGAATTTCTATTAGATAAATTCGGTAAGTTGGGTTAGGTTAAGGACACTTGGCTAATTTAGGTTAGGTTAAAATTATATACAAAAAAATTAAATCAAATATTTATTCTTAATTTTATTCAATTTAAAATCAACGTACGTATATATATATATATATAACTGCAATGACCAC